>JAINUG010000116.1:2470000-2515000 GCA_029706075.1 Aldrovandia affinis
TCAGAACACGCAGCACATCTTTTGTGCGCTCCTGTCTGAAAAGCTGAAGGACTAAGAGCACAGACAGAAGAAAGAGGCCAAGAAGTTGAGATCTTGGCCTCTTAAATCAGTTGTGCATAGTTTTAGCGTTATGCGCTATGGCCGAAGTATTAGGTTTAGATCTTTGTCGCGATAAGAGTAAGCAGACAATACCTTTGTGCCGGCCTCTGAATGCAGTCGGAATAGAATAGGCGTAAGTGAAACCTTTACAATTTACTAACTGCATTAAGGTTTACCGACACTTGCACTGTAGAGTCAGTGCACACGATGCAGTCGTGCTCAGAAAGACACAGAGACCCAGATAGACACAGAGATATCAGGAGATGCAAGGTTTGAGCCAGGGAGGGAGAGCTTTTGTCATAAAAACATAAGCAGAGTTTCCAGTGACATCCACGGCCATCTGATTTTATCGCCCTTCTTCAGGTGAAATATCGGGAGATTTACGGGCCCATATTAGCGTCGATGTGTGTGGGTTTCTCATTGTGTGAAAACAAGGAGGAAGCGTAGTAGCCACTACAGCGGTGAGCAACAATGGGCCACTCACATCCTCCCGTGGCTCATCCACGCTGGACGTCTCTGCACAAACACGCCTGAGACAGGGGCTCCCTGTTTCCTTTTTTTGCCGTTCCAGGTTTTGTTTCGGTGTCCGCCTTTGGCCCGGCTTGTCTTGTTGTTTGAAATTTTTTTTTTTTTTTTTAAAGGGGTCCGGTTTATTTTTAGTTTTATTTTGGGTCCCATGTCTGTCAAACTGATAGTATCTTAGCAGGGGGCAGTCTGGACTGTGACAGAGGGGGTCTCTCTCCTCGGGAGGGGGGGTGGGGGCTGCCCTGATGGGACATCCTGTCCAGACTTTTCAAAGCGCGATGGGAACGTGAGATCAGTCGCAGGAAGGAATTTTTTCGCCGCTTGGAACCTCAGTAGGAAGCTTTGAGATTGTTCAACAAGTTCTCTGACACGCAGGCTTTCATTTACAATACGATTTACAACCCCCTTCACCCCCTCCCTCCCCCTTCCCTCCCTCCCACACACAGCTCCTGACCACCCACTTGGGCCGGTCCCTCAGCAGATATTCCCAGCATTCGTGTAAAGTCTGTGTTCGCGTTGGCCTCGGCCAGCAGGGCTCGCGTCGCAGCGCTCCTGTAGGCCGCAGGGAGGTGAGCGTGACTGTGTCGCTGGCCTTTCCCAGGATCCCAGGACGTCCGTGGGCCTTTAGCGTGCGTTCAGCAATCTTCACCTGCCTCCCAGGACCCCCCTCTGGGACTCCTGCTCTCCCCCAGAACTCAGCATCGTATCCACGACGACCCATCCACAGAGAAACCCAACACCGCAACACTACCGCTGCTGCTCGGGTGGGGGGGGGCGAGCCCCTGAACCGCCACGTTTTTAAAAGCTCCACGGCCCAGTGGCAGACAGCGGTGCAGATGTGGACGGTCGACTTTTAGAGCGAAAAGCACGAGAAAAACCCGTGATTTGCATCTGACTCCTGACTTTATCCTGGAGGCCCATCGAGCGATGGAGACTGCGGTCTAAAGCGGTCCACCGTCTGCGTGTTTAACGGGCTCTGAGCGTGAGCGCGGTTATCGGGGCGGTGCCCTGGGCTCACAGCGAGGGAGAGCGCCCCACAACGCCCCACAATGCACTGCTCCAGTCGCTCTGGAAACGGTCACATCAAGCGCCACTTAACGCACAAACGCGTTGCCCACCCTTCAGGAAGAGTCACGTGCTTCCAGATGTGAAATAGGAACACATTCTTAACTATTATTTCATAATATTGAAACCTATCCATCAATGTCACTTTCATTTATGTGATTCAGTTCACTTAATGTAGTACATATTGTAAAAAATATACTTTTTCCTATGTTCCAATATATATAATGGAACTTATATAATAGAAGCGCTATATAAAAAAATTTATATTTAGACAGAGTGAGGTGGAGGGAATGTGATCAAATACAGGCCAATTGTATATATATATATATATATATATAGTTTATTTTATATGAAGAGAAAGGACAATTTCTCCATCTGATTTCCTTCCCTAACCCTAACTATGTAATGTGTTCTTAACAACAAAAGAAGAAGAAGAAGAAGAAAGCCAAACCCATGTGGATCATACGAATAATTACAGACCGTAGATTTTTAGTTGAGTTACCAGTCTCATAATCGACATTACACTCTCAACAGTTTATTTAATATAATATAATAATAATATAATATATTTTTAAATTCTAGTGGATAGTTTGCGAGAAGGTCCCGGTTTGTTCTCCCGTGTCCACGTGGGTTTCCTCCGGGTACTCCGGTTTCCTCCCACAGTCCAAAGACATGCACATTAGGCTAACTGGAGAGTCTAAATTGCCTGTAGGTATGAGGGTGTGAGTGAATGGTGTATGTGCCCTGTGATGGATTGGTGACCTCTCCATGGTGTATCCCTGCCTCTCGCCCAGTGCATGCTGGGATAGGCTCCAGCCCCCCTGTGACCCTGACCAAGAATAAGTGGGTTAGATAATGAATGAATGAATGAATGATTTTAAGTCAGGGTCTGCTGTAAATGTATTGGGACAATTGTTTTGTGAAATCTGTACAACAGATCAATCAACAGATCAGTTTGATTTTGGAACAGAAAAACGTGTTAGTCTGAGCTTTGCTGCGTACTCCCTGCGAGGGTTCATGTGTTCTACCACAGGACGGGACTAGCCAAGGGTGAATAACAGGTTTAAACAACCAAGAGGCGCCAGGCTAGATCAAAACCAGTTTCTGTAAAACAAATACCAGTGGGGGCTGTTCATGCCAACATCTTTCTGGAATTTTCTTTGTACACCGTCCATGTCAATAGAATAAATTATGATAATAATATATATATATATATATATGAGAGAGAGCGAGAGAGAGAGAGGTAACTGCCCAAATAAAGGAAACTCTTGAGTAAATGAAAGGTTCTGGTGGCTCTGTTATGGTGTGGGGAGAATTTTCCTGGCATGGTTTAGGTCCACTCAACCCCTTAGAGGGCAAGGTAAACAAGGTAACATTTTAAAATGTAAATGTAAAATGTAAACGCCAATAAATACAAAGCCATTCTGAGTGATCACCTTCATCCTGTGGTGAAGCATTTCTATCCTGATGGGAGTGGTCTCTTCCAGGATGACAATGCCCCATCCACAGGGCACGAGTGCTCACTGAATGGTTTGATGAGCATGAAAACGATGTAAGCCATATGCCATGGCCGTCTCAGTCACCAGATCTCAACCCAATTAAACACTTATGGGAGATTCTGGAGCGGCACCTGAGACAGCGTTTTCCACCATCAACAACAACACAAAATTATGGAATTTCTCATGGAAGAATAGTGTTGCATCCCTCCAGTAGAGATCCAGACACTATGCCAATGCTCGCTGAAACTGTTCTGGTGGCTCGTGGCGACCCAACCCCCCAGTTAAGATGCTTTATGTTGGCGTCTCCTTTATTTTCACAGTCACCAATATATAGTATATATGTATATATTTATATATATGTGTTTTTTATCCTATTGAACAAATGTAATCTTGTCTCAGACAGAGCAAGGACGTCTGGGAATGCTGGTTAACGCATCAGTAAAACAAGCACACGACCTTGAGCCTAGACCACACATTTGAGCACCAACAGAACAAATATTAAAACAAACATTTCCTGAAAGAGGCTGAAGCACGCAGGCGTGCCAATCTCCTCCTCGTGACTCAAGCGCAGAGGGAGAGGATTAAATATCTCTACGGCTACACTTTAAAGGCCATAAATTATTATTAGGTAATAATTGATGGCATGAAGTCCATGGTACAAACGGGCAATTCCTTTAAAGGTGTGCAGGTTATTACCTGTGAGCTATGGGAGGAGGTGTTCATGGAGAGACCGACAGCCCAACAGGTTATCAGCGGCCTGAAGCAAGAGCACAAGACACCGAGAGGCTCGCCCTAATAAATCACCCCTAAATTGAGCAGACTGAGCAGCGTGCGTTGTGTAGGTAAATTGTGAGAAGTTATTAAAAAACGACGCTACAATAACAGAATGTAAGTTAAGGTCAAGAGGTCAGGGACAGTGGGCCCCTCGTCACTCAAAGTTTTCAAGGCTTTGCTTGCCAGTGAAGTTTCATTACAAGTATTTAGCAGGCTTGCCACAATATGTCAAGGCCTGTGTAGTTATTTTCCGCCAATTTAGATCTGCCAGAAGTGTCCGCGTTGGTAAACCGCACATCCTCTTGCACTTTGGGAAATCCTTCCCCGCATTCGTAAAACAACAAATAATGCTTACGATTTCAAAGTTGGGGAAAAGAAAACACAATAAATAATGTTTTTTGGGGGGTAAAGTCTTCCTCCAGCGAGGACGGCCCAAGCCACAGATATGTAATCACAGTCAAAAAGCACCTTGATCTCTGGTTTTAAATCCATGCGTAACCGCTCAGCTCTGCAGTGACATGTCTCTGAGTTCTCAGAACGGGTTCAGTTAAGGTGGAACCCAGGAGTAAATGTGAACCAGAAGCCGATGTGGTTTTGTAACCCGGATCGTGAGCCATGACTCCTCACCTTTCTTGCTCCTAACCAGCCCCCTCAACTTATAATGCATCATATCATTCAGTTTCCCTATCAACAGCTTCCTCTGTTTAGTTCATGTGCCCCAACAACACACACACACACACACACACACACACACACACACATGCATGAAAACATGCATGCTCACACATACATACACACACACACAGACCCACACACACACACACAAACGTGCAGCCTCCTCAACTCTTCAACTTTGCGCCAAAGGGCTGGACGGCCTGTCTCCTGTTAACCAGGTGAATGATCTGCTATAGACTCTGAACAGCACCGATGGATTACACCTCTCTCCCCTCCGATCCTCCTGGCCCCACTGGATCACTGCAGCCCCTCAGAGATCCCTCTCAGATCCGTCTCAGATCCCTCTCAGATCCCTCTCAGATCCCTCTCAGATCAGATCCCTCTCAGATCAGATCCCTCTCAGATCCCTCTCAGATCCCTCTCAGATCAGATCCCTCTCAGATCAGATCCCTCTCAGATCCCTCTCAGATCCCTCTCAGATCCCTCTCAGATCCTCCCTCAGATCAGATCCTCTCAGATCCCTCAGATCCCTCTCAGAAAGGCTCAGATCCCTCCAGATCCCTCTCTGCTCCACCTGGCTGCCCTCCTCTCCGCTCCACATTCCCGGGATCCAGCTTCGGGGGAGCGACCACAAAGGTCAGGACCGTGATTTAGCTCTGTGATAAATATGATCTCATACCATGTGTCCTGGTGGAGCCATTCCCCCTTTGCCATTCTGCCTTGTGAATTTCAGCAGGGCCATATATATTTATATTTATATATATACACATGTGTGTGTGTGTGTACTGTATATACATACATTCAGAAAAAGAAATATAATCCAACATTTTATTTATTTTTTACTGAATTAGAATAGATGACTTTGCCTTAATGTCTTATCTTTAAAAAAATATATATAAATGTTTCTGATTTTCTCCCATTTTCTCCCAATTTAGTAGTAAATCCCCCCCCCCTCGTGTTGTGAGTTCGCTGCCGTAGCCCTGAGACCGGCAGTGACAAAGGCGAAATATCGTCTCCATGGAATTAATTCCCTCCCTCCTCTCCTCTCCACTGTGTATCTGATGTGTAGTGAGTTTGTACTGGCGCACTATGGCTGCCATTGCGTTCACCCAGGTGGGTGCTGCGCATTGGTGCTGGTTGAGGTGAGTTGCCCCCCCTGTCGTTGTAAAGCGCTTTGGGTTCCTGGGAAAACAGCGCTACATAAAGATGTTTGTTTTTATTTTGTGGTTTGCCTGTAATGCCTGTCTGTCTCATTCTGCTCTGTGATAATACTGGTGCTTCACCAACATGTTTACCACAAGGTACATTTTGTCATAGAGGCAAAACCGACAGATCAGTATCATGAGAACAGGTTTGTTATGTTTTTGATATTGCTCTGCCAATGCCATTGTCTCAGTTGCAGAACTCTGCAAGACATTTCCAACGACTTCATCAATATACTGTAAATATCCACATGATCTTGACTACCCCATGGTTGCACAGAAGTGATTTGTGCTGAACAATTTGTGATCTAGATATGATATATTAATTCATATAATGTGATCCAGAGGCAACACAATGACCACTTACTGTGATCTACACAAACATTGACTATATCAAAAAAGGCTATCTTCATACAGGAATGAATATTTAGTCTATAGCCAGTGTTTTATATAATGCTTGTGTGTTTTTCCTTATTGTTGTTGAGAGAGAGAGAGAGAAAGAATATGAGAGAGAGAGGGAGAGAGAGAGAGAGAGAGAGAGGGAGAGAGAGAGGGAGAGATTGAATTGTGACTTGAAGCAGAGTCACAGAGAGAATAGTGTAACTGTGTGTGTGAGCACAACTCTGAGCACAAAAGAGAAAAGATTGAACAGACCGAGGTGTCACATTCATGGCTGGGCACAAGGCTCATATTTCACCTGTACACGTGTTCCCCCTTTCCTGGATTATTGAAGCGATTCATAAAAAAATTAATAAAAAAAACCTCTTCCCATATCCCTCTCATTCATTCATTCATTAACTCATTATCTAAGCTGCTTATTCCTGGTCAGGGTCGTGGGGGGGCTGGAGCCTATCCCAGCATGCACTGGGCGAGAGGCAGGAATACACCCTGGACAGGTCGCCAATCCATCGCAGGGCACACACACACACACACACACCATTCACTCACACACTCATACCTATGGGGCAATATTGACTCTCCAATTAGCCTAAGGTGCATGTGTTTGGACTGTGGGAGGAAACCGGAGTACCCGGAGGAAACCCACGCGGACACGGGGAGAACATGCAAACTCCGCACAGAAAGGCCCCCGGCCTTCTTGCTGTGCGGCGACAGTGCTATATATATATATTGAATGAGCTTCATATTTAATGAGGTGCATATAATCGCTTCAGTGACTCCAGGCAGGTTAAACTTCTGTCCCGCTGCATTTGGGTAAATAACTGATATTCCATCCCTTTACTGAAGCAGTGTTTTTCTCTCAAAACTGCAGGAGTTCAGATTGAGTCCCAGCACTGGCTCCTGCGGCTGAAAGAGAATGTCTCCACTCGGTCAGAGCTTCTGCCAAGCCACCTCTACCGATCGGCTTAGAACGCACCAACTCAGCGTGGAACTGCCCCAGTTACAGGAAACTGCACCAGTTATATAACATTTGTATCTAAAACCTGGTGGTTCTGTGTGGCTCTGTAGGTAGAGCATGGCGTTGGCAATGCTTAGGTTGTGGGTTTGATTAATGTATGCCATTTAGCAGATGGCTAATATACAGCACATATACAGTATATGGAAAAATGCATTCACTACTGTAAGTCACTTTGGATAAAAGCATCTGCTAAAAACCTGTATGCTGTATGCTGTGCATAGAACAAAACACTTGCCTTGGGTACAAATCAAAATATTGACAGGCGCTATCCAGAAAAAGAATTGGCTTACACATTTAGTTTCCAGAAAACAGAAAACCCATATAAGTGGCTAGCACTCAGTGCTGGATAGGTATGGGATATATCACGCCTATCCATACATTGTCAGATGACATAATGGCCATCTCAATTACAGGTTTTACATTTACACTTACATGTAGGCATTTAGCAGATGCTCTTATCCAGAGCGACTTACGAAAGTGCACACAAAATGGTTTGGCAACAAGCAGCAAAACAATTCCAAAACATCAAATGCACCCTTGAAGGTATGTGTCATTACGCAACATATCACATTTCGTTAAGTGCCAGGGTAGGAGCAAAGGGAGTCTGAGGATATAGTGTTCAGTCCAGCCACATGCCTATCCATCACTGACAGCTTGGCACTTATATGGGTTTCTTACACCTTTAGTTTTCTGGATACAGCCTGTCAGTATTTGGAAATGTGCCCAAAGGAAGTGTTTAGTTGCATGAACAGTATTAGGTATTACCACTGAATTCTGTACATCTAGCTAATTGTCATCACCATTTCCTACTTGCTCAACACCATATACCCCTGCTTACTCCATTTAATAAAAATAAATAAATATTATCCTTCCCAGTGTGACAGGTATGGTACGCAGCTGCCTGCAACGATGTCTATCGCTGTATTACTGCACTGATCTCTTGCGCAAACAATGATTGTTCCTACCATGTATTAATGCACATCTTGTAAGTGTCTGCTAAATGCTTAAAATGTAAAATGTAAATGTAGGTATAGACAGGTTCCTTCTCTGGGAGAGAGAGATGATTTTGCATTTAGCAGACGCTCTTATCCAGAGCAACAAGATGTGCATTAATACAAGGTGAGAACAATCTCAAGTGTAAGTATAAGTGTTAATGTGAAACATATTAATGAATAGTTAGTGTATTCAGTATTAAATTAATTTAATAGTGAATCCGCTATTAAACAGACACATATTTCCTCCTTCAGAGTGTATTATTCAAGTGTGCTGGTTTTTACTCTCAAATTCATCTATAAAAAAATATCACTGCAGGCTCACGATTATACTGCATCCTGCACTTCACGTGTAGACATTTTTCTTGCAATCCTCCGGATTTCTGTAACCTGTAGTCGGCGCTGCAATAAACCATAGCGGAAAACCCTGAAACTACTCTTCTTCTGGTCATTGTGATACAGGATGAGAAATTCGCTGTTTTCCGATTGGCTGTTAAGCTGCTGTTGTTCCTGATGTGTCACCCATAGCCGCGACCTGCCGGCTACCAGGAAACAAACAGGAATTACTGCAGAAAGAAATAGCGAACTGAAAACTCGCTGACCGGTTTGAATTGGAGCGCTTCACAAATATGGCTCAATGTGCAGAACCGTCCTCAAGCAACGGGCAAGTGCGGAAGGAGAGGAGGGTCGCTATCATCACCGGCATCACCGGACAGGTAAGCGAAGCAGCTGCAGCTCACTTAAGATGACACGGCACGATTCACCGTTAAAGATCTCTACGGCTTTGCCACTGTTAACAGAAGAATGCTATTTAAAAAACGCTGCTCGTATTGCAAAAACAACATCGTGCTTTATCGCGGAGGAATTGGCTGCACGCAGGCAAGCTGCGCGCTGGTTCCTTACGGACGGAGCGGCGTTGGGAGGTCGCCTCGCAGCTGGTGTGAAGTTAACGCGAGCGCGTGGACACTCTGCGTGCAGGTGCGCATCACTCTACAGGTAGCGCGCTCGCGGGCTGGGCACTTCGCGGCGTGACTTCTGTTTGTTATAAATCACGTTTCCAGAACATTAATTTATACCAAAACTCAATGCTCATTGCTTCATAATAGTTATTGGTTTATGTCATTTCTTTGTGTACGTTTTTGTATTCGTGCATTGTCCGCGCGGTACAGTGTACTGAAAATAAAAACAGTTCCATGCCTCCCATAACCAGGAAGGAAAAATAACAGATAAGGATCTATTTCAAGGATGTGTTCTTCCGCAACCGGATGAGTGTTGGCCTGCGATGGAGAGAACGCCGTGAATACGAGCTGCCTGCTTCAGCAGTCAGTGGAAGCATCTCGTGTGCTTTCGGGAGTTTTACATGTTCACCAGCACTTTGCAGGGGCACATTTCAAAAACAGACGCGTAAAACAAAAGAGTCGGTTTGTTTCGGTTTGTGAATCGAGTGTTGCGGCGCGCGAACGCGGCACGAGAGGTCTCAGCACGTGCCACCTTCCAGCATCATCTCATCGAACATATCGGTGAGGTGAAGCCATCGCAACTTCAGGTGGTTTTATGACATGTTTACACATGACTACTTTTATTAATAAAAAGTTATGAATGAGGTTCGTGTGGCGTTTCTATTACAGTGGTTCCCAACCTGGGTCCTGGGGACCCACTGTGTGTGCTGGTTTTTGTTACTGCCAGTCTCTTGATCAATTAAGGCTGTTGAATACATCTGTGTAAGTTCTACCATCATTTTTTCTTTAAACTTATTTGAACACAATGCAGGTTTGGCTAGTGGGGGTGTAGGGTGTGATAGAGGAGAGGTCCGGCTGGGGTGTAGGGTGTGATAGAGGAGGTGGAGCGGAGGGGTGGCTGGGGTGTAGGGTGTGATAGAGGAGGGGTCTGGCTGGGGTGTAGGGGGTGATAGAGGAGGGGTCTGGCTGGGGTGTAGGGTGTGATAGAGGAGGGGTCTGGCTGGGGTGTAGGGTGTGATAGAGGAGGGGTCTGGCTGGGGTGTAGGGTGTGATAGAGGAGGGGTCTGGCTGGGGTGTAGGGGTGATAGAGGAGGGGTCTGGCTGGGGTGTAGGGTGTGATAGAGGAGGGGTCTGGCTGGGGTGTAGGGGGTGATAGAGGAGGTTATTCCCCATCGCAAGAGCAGAGCGATAGGAGCTCCTCTGGTCAGTCAGGCACCAGGAACCAGCTGGGCCAGGTGCGCCTCCCACTGGCACAGTAACTGTGGCTAAGCTGGTGGATTGTAGAGTGAACTATAGGCCTGTCAGAGAACCTATAGGCTTGTTTCAGGAACTGTAGGCCTGTCAGCATCTCATGTAAAATACTGGAATTAAGGACAAATAAAAATAATAGTATTCCAGGGGAGAGCCAACGTGGTTTTCTTAGGGGGAGGTCATCCCTAAGAAACCTCCAGGACTTCTTTGAGGAAGCTACAAAGTGTTTTGACTTGAACCAGGCTTATGACATTAAATATTTGCACTTTAAAAAAGACCTTGGCGCTGTGGGCAGTGGAGACCAACGGGGATCAGCTACTCTTTAATGATCTTGATTGGGATGTTCGTAGCAAAATAGTTAAATTTGCAGATGATACAAAACTTGAGGGTTTAGCAAACAGTTTGGAATTGACTAAGGCAGGGTTACTCAAATCAGGCCCATGAATACATTTTTTTTGAGGTGTTCAATTAGAAAAAGATTTAGGTATTGAAGTTGATAAAAGTCTATCCACACCTAGTCAGTGTGCTACAGCAGTGAAAAAGGCCAACAGGATGCTGGGATACATAGCAACAAGTATTGAGTATAAATCAAAGGAGGTTATATTAATGTTATATAATGCCTTTGTCAGACCCCACTTAGAGTACTGTGTGCATTTCTGGGCACCGCACTACAAGAAAGATATAGAAGCTCTTGAAAGAGTACAAAGAAGGGCAACTACATTGGTACCTGGTATGAAAGGTAGAAGTTACAAGGAAAGACTTAATACTCGAGGCCAGATTTGCTAAAGGATTGCGACTGCTTTTCCAACGCAAACTTGCAATATCTATGTCGGATTTACTAAATGGTTGCAATGAGTCAAATTGCTATTAGGATGTAATTTGTGGGGGTTAAGTCACCTTGCATAGTTAAAGGTGTTCATGCTTGTGTATACCTGGGGTGAACATGCCACGGTGGTTCATGTCACGACAACTTTTCAGGAATACCGTTAAGTCCGAATTTTAAATATATATATTCTATGTAGCATGCATATTACTTACTAGAACTTGAAATACAAATTATATGAAAGGACGCAGGATTCCTATTGACCAATTTGTCATCAGCTAGCAGTCAGTATAAAAAGTAATGATCTTACTGTGTGTATGCGGTCAGGAGGGTATAGAATGAATCATGAATGCAGTTTTACTTTCAGACGCTCTGTGGTTTCTGCCATCGCAGGTTTAGTTGTTGGACCACCGCCTTTTTATTTTTCCCGCATTAATGTTGTAAGAACGTTTTTCTTTTGGACGCCACCTAACGTCATGTCATATTTCTAAAAATGTCTCTTCTCCGTTTGGTGTTGTTTTCCTGTGCTGTAATACAGCGTTGTGATGCTATATCTCCAATATATGTTATATATATGTTCACCAATACCTCTATTTCCTGTTCTGTACATTGAAGTTTTATTTTTCTTGTTGCTCCCTTGCTGCTTGCGCCTGGTTGCTGTGTGTCCATTTCTCAGCGTGATCTGGGCGTGTGAGCGTGCCATGTTGTTTCGGACCCTTTTTACGGGTGCATCCTGCCGCAAATTGCGAATGAGGGCGTTTCATTTCTTTGATTGCATAATTAGAACCTGTCTTAGTAAATTTGTCGTTGTGTCTCTATTTGAGACCGCAAACTAGCCACAACAAAATGGAAACTGGATATTCTTTAGACAATGACTATCTTTAGGATATGACAAGGCTAGATGGGCCGAACGGCCTGTTCTCGTTACTATGCCTTATGTTCTTTCTTAGAACATTTTGTCTTTCTGTGCTGTTAAATTGACCTTCTAGTATCATAAATGTATGTAGCCTCTGAACGCCACTCAGCCTATTCAGAATATAAATGTAAATAAACATATTTTACAATATGATCAATAAATACCTGCCATAGTTTTGTTGTTTATAGTGTATATATTTATACTCAATACAGTTATTTTTTCAATTATAATTTAAGTAGAATGTAATATTCTGTAATTTCTGCCGTAAATTACCGCTGTTCCAATTAAACCCAGTCTGTTTCTACTAAGCCCATTTAATATGTATCCATTAAAACAAATAGCCTTGTGGTCACGGTTCGACTCTACCAGACCGGCCCTGGTCGTCAGCCCCAATCGAGGGTGGCGTTTGTCTGTCCACCCCAGGGGGGGGGGGGAGGGTGAGCCGGCTCAGGTACACCGTGAAGCACGTAAGGGAGTCTCCAGAATGTGGGTGTAGGCAGGCAGTGTGGTATAACGGTTAGGGAACTGGGCTTGTAACGTTAAGGTTGCAGGTTCAATCCCCAGGTGGGACACTGCCATTGTACCCTTGAGCTAAAGGTACTTAACCTGAATTGCTTCAGTAAAATATCCAACTGTATAAATGGATTGTAAAGAAATGTAAACTGTAAGTCGCTCTGGATAAAGAGCGTCTGCTAACTGCCTGTAATGTAATGTAATGTAATGGGTGGGCGAATTCTGTCTCGAAGAAAGCGGAGTTCGCTGCCCTTGGAGAATTTGCTGCTCGTCTCCACGAGGCAAGCAAATTTGTGTGGGGAGGGAAAATCTAAATAAATGGAGGGTCTGATTGGCCACTAAACTGGGAGGAAAACTGGAAAAAGTCTGAAAAAAATAAAATAATAATAATAACCTTGGACTACTGTGTTTGAGTTTCCACTGACATAAAGTTGGGCTTCACATGAACACACCAATATGTTTTGTTTTCAGGGTCAAAGATGACTAAAAGAAAAACGGACAGGAACCGTTTGAAAATGTTACAAGCGTGCCATCAGTACGGCACAGTGACTAATTTCACAAAGTTGCAAAGAGGTGAGGCGCTCCACTCACAAACAGGTTTTCTCACGCTAGCTGAGAGGAAACACCGTCACACTAAATCAGGCCACTTGGAAGGCAACTTAAAACCTCTCTGACAGTACTTTAAAACATGATGGTTATGTTTCTTATCATGAGCACATTGTGACAATATCTTTAATTATTTGTGTAATTTTAAGGTAAATAAGTTATTATTCTTTTTGAAAGAATTTAAATGTTTCTGATTTCATCCCATTTTTTTCCAATTTAGTAGCCAATTACACCCTCTCTTTTTCATGTCAATCCCCCCCTCGTATTGTGAGTTCGCTGCTGTAGCCCTGAGACCGGCAGTGACAAAGGCGAAGAATCGCCTCCTCCGAGACGGCACTCACCAAGCCGTCGACCATAACTCCAGTACTCCAGAGCCACTCCTATACACAGCGACCTCATATCGGCTTCCCTCCCCCCTCCCTGGGGCGGACAGCCAATCACCGCTCGGCACTCCCGGCCAGAGCCGACTCTGGCGCGGCCGGTGGAATCAAACCCCGGTCGCAGTGGCCAGCGTCGACCACTGTAACCGCTAGACCACCCGGGAGGCCTGTAAATAAGTAACTGTATTAATATAATATATAGTATTGCATTCCAGCATTGGCCCAAGCTCCCATTGGCCCAAACCGATCAGCTGGTTTAACCCAGGCTGGGTTGTCCCCTTGCATGCCATCTATCTTTGCATTCATAGTTTATTTGACAGAGAGGAGCGAGCGAGCGCATTTTAAACATGCCTTTGTGTTCGCACAACTGCACCAATCGATGCATCTCAGAGATAGGAACCCAGTGTTTCCATACGCACGGTTTGTACAAATAACAAGAAAACGTAGATTAAAATCATACTTATTTCTAGAACATAAGAACACAAGTGCAAGAGACTCACCTTTTCAAATGTTGACATTTTTAATTTAATGATCACAAGCCATTCGTAGGTTTCACAGAAGTAATCCGATCGATCTTTATTCGAACACGCTGGACGATTGGTGACATCAGTGTCATAAGGGAGACCGTCATCTTTGTTCAAGTTTGAGTTGTGGTCCGAGGTCTGCCGCTGTGGCGGGCGATGGGCAGGGACGGTCTGGCGGGACTCCATCGCTCGTGAGAACACTCTCGTTCTGCGGACAGTGTGCGTCTGAGCTAGCCAGCGCTGGATTAATCCTGATCACTTCTGTTTCTTCTGCCTGACGCACTATTTAGCCACCCTAGCATTTTATATTAGGCCATTATCAATGGACAACAACATTTGATGTTGACTATTGTGAACGTCCCGCTATATCCTTAGACCACAACGCGCTGCTAGTGCTAGCCTACGTGTGAGACGTGAGCTCGCCTACGTCACATTTGAGTTGCAATCTGGGAATCGTAGTCCACTGAGGACCTTGTGGACATGCATTTTGCAGCGCATTTTATGGCAATACGATTACTGGGTGTAGAATAGTCTTTTACGACCTGTATCTTATTTCATATTCTAATTATGAATGGGAACTGGTTAGTACACTTCTCAAAAGTTGGAAATTGGCTTAATCTAAGTGAGTACCCTTCATCATAAATAAGTACCGGGCGCACGGCTAATTCCGCGCGACGCAGGCATTGGAAAGTAAGAAATGGTGGGACTGAGTCTCGGTGAGCTCCGGCCCAATTCAAGCCCTGATCACTGGTTGCTTGCCTCCTCGCTGCTGTTGAGCTGGAATACTAAATGATAAGATCCGCTGAATAGTTAGCAAGCCAAAACATTTGGCTAACTCTAAAGTTAAGCTGGAGTCCTGCACTGTTGTTATATCGCTCGCTAGTTAGCCTCGTTTCGTTCCTTCCTGCCTCTGAGTCTCTCGGTCAGAATAAGCAGTCATACTGCAGCGAGGGAATGTGCTGTGCTGGTCAGTTTACATGTTTAACAGAAACGTTTCCCACTTCTGATGGCCCTAAAAATGTTGTGGTCTGAAATCTGTGTGTTCCAGTCTCTGTAGAGACACAACTGTACAGTCACACGGCCATGTTTGTTTTTCTCCCTGTAAGGACCTGAAGACCATTCTAACCATGTCCTTGAAATGTAATACAAAATAATGAATGTCGGAAGATGTTTAACAAATATTCTGTGCCAGGACATTTCTGCTGTAAGAAATACCAGATGCGGATCTGGCACCTAGTGGAGTCTACCTACAGTCACCTGTGAGCACATGCGCCTACAGGGCTACACACACACACACACACACACACACACACACACACACACACACACACACACACACACACACACACACACACACACACACACACAGTGCAGTACACACACACACACACACACAGCTCATAGGATTTGGTCTTGAATGACAAGTTGTTTGCTCGTCATTGCAGACACGTTTATGTGCTCGTTTGGCTTTGGGGGAAACCAAAAAATTAACAGCTGTGTCTCATAAAGCAGTGCTGAAATGCGAGCAGTGTAATTTCAGAGGGCCTCTGGTTCCCTGCCCTGGCCGGAGTCTGTGTCCGCCCCGGTGTGTTTTGGCGATCACCGGCGCAAGAATCGCTCCAATTCACCCGTGTTTGGGGCGTGCCGTGTTTTAGCTATCCCAGTTTTCGGAGAGTGTCTGTGCCTGGTCACAGCTTACTCAGTGACTATGCCTGGTCACAGCTTACTCAGTTAACTTCAGCCTCAGGGTACGAGAGAGAGGGAGAGGGAGGGGGAGAGAGAGGGAGGGAGGGGGAGAGAGGGAGAGGGGGAGAGAAACAGTAATGTAATGTAATGGCTGGGGGGAACTGGGCTTGTAACTCAGAGGTTGCTGGTTCGATTCCCAGGTGGGGGCACTGCTGTTGTACCCTTGAGCTAAAGGTACTTAACCTGAATTGCTTCAGTAAAAATATCCAGCTGTACAAATGGATTGTTTGTAAACTGGATCGCTCTGGATAAGAGCGTCTGCTGAATGTAACGAGCGATATGGAGAGGCTTTGTGCTTATTGTGCGATCAGTGGCTCCAGAGTTGACCATGTTCATGCCGTGTTGGCCTGTCACTAAGCGGATGAAAGACAGATTTAAAACACCCTTCAGCCTTTGCCCGGTGATGCCTGAGGCTTCCTGAACCCCAGAATGGTGCTGACAACTGAGACCTGCATCATTGGTTCAGTGACTATGTCCATTATTACAGTTGAAGGGACTTGAGAGAATTCACCTGCCTGCACTCCTGCAGTGATGGATTATCTCTCGGTCTTGCGCTCAGAAACACCGGTGGTGCTCGACCCCTTTGCCATGCACCTGCCATGGGCAGGCTTGTTCAATCTTCTTTTTTTCTGTTTTCTTTTTCTGCTGTTTTCTCCCCATTTTTAGTATCCAGTTATACCCTCCTTTTCATGTCAATTATCCCCCTCCCTCATATATCGTACGAGTTTGCTGCCGTAGTCCTGATACCGGCAGTGACATGAGACTGGGCCCCTTCTCCTCTGAGCCAGAACCCGCCAGCGAGCTCATATCGGCTTCCCTCCCCCCTCCCTGGGGCGGACAGCCAATCACCGCCCCCTAGTGGCACTCCCGGCCAGAGCCGGCTCTGGCGGGGCCGGTGGAATCGAACCCCGGTCGCAGTGGCCAGCGTCGGACGTTGTAACCGCTAGACCATCTGGAAGGCCTTCGGTTTGTTGAATCTTAATTGGGAGTATACCAAAACAATTCAATTTAGCGTGCTCAGTGTGTCTCCGCGTTCTGCTGATTTAGTATCACCTTTTGAATAATGGTTATAAAACCTTGACTGCCTGTTCTAAGAAAACAAAGGCGCATATTAAGAATGGGTCTCTTTAGTAGTTGATAATCTGTGTTGAAAATTGTATCCATGTGTTGCACAAAGCAGTCCAATATTTTAACATATAATAGAGATGTGTAAAGATTGTTTAAAAACATGGTTGTAACTAGTCAGTGGGAAATGAATGACTTTTTCACTGAAACTAAATCTAATGAATTATTTGTCAACAGAGTGCAGTAATGAGCATTCACAGGCCTGCTTCACAGTGTATGGAGGATTCACCATTTTGGCTCAAGCCTCACAAAGATCACAGGAGCATAACGAGAGAGGCATTCGCTGTGGTACAGGCTGTTCCTCTGTCACCCTTAACAGGAAGTTTCCAAAAAATGTGATCAATGCTTTCTTGGCCCAGAGGCAAGCGTTTCATCCAAATACACCCCTGGCTGTGGAGTTGGGCTCCATTCCATTTCACTTCAGTCAATTCAGGAAATTAATTTAAATTCAATTTATCAATTGAAAAATCCTTATAGAACTTTATGGGCATTTTTCAGTTCATCAATTGAATTTCAGTTAATTTCCTGAACTGAAATGAAATTGAGCCCAACCCTGGTACATTTGCACACACACAAATAAAGACAGACACTCCATTTTACCAGCCTTTTTCATAAAACGGCACAAATCCTGTGAACTATTTATCTTTAGATCAGCACATATTTTACTTTATTTTGTCAGGGTTGGGGTCTGTTCCATGTCTGTTCAGTCATATCAGGAAATGACCTGAAATTCAACCTATGAATTGAAAAATATGGAGGAGAGGAGCATTTTTCAATTAATTCAGTGAATTTCCTGATCTGACTGAATTGAAGATCATTGCTTGTTGTTGAAACGTGTAAAGTGTATTTTCGATTCCTCAGCCATAGATCTGGTGCTACTGCACATGCCACACATAAACCTTTTTCTCTTTTTATACATTCATACGTTTTCTTTGCACTTTATGTACTGGACAGATTTTTCCGTAATGAAAAGCGCTTTACAAATAAAATGCATTATTATTTGTATTATTATTATTATTATTATTAATAATATAAATATGATGTCTGATCACTTGTATTGTCTTGACAGAACATGTGAGGATGAGATGATGTGCTGATGATCATATGAGTATTAATCTGCTTTCTTAGCAATATCATTTTCTCTCCTGCATGTGTGGGGGTGGGTCTTTATTTACACAAACTGGACCTGGAGTCTCTTCGAGTAGTGCGGGGTGGGGTGGGGTGGGGTCAATTAAAATTGTAACATTTACAGCATTTAGCAGACGCTCTTATCCAGAACGACTTACAAAATGTGCATTAATATATGGTAGGAACAATCATAGTTCGCGCAAGAGATCAGTGCAGTAATACAGTGATAGACATCATTGTTGGCAGCTGCATACCGAGAAGGAAAAGGTTAGTAGATTTTTGAAAACATTTTTAATGCAGTATTAAACATGTAAACAGTGGTGATGACAATAGGCTAGATGTACAAAATTCAGTGGTAGTGGAGTCTGAAAAGGTGGGTTTTGAGAGATGGCAAGTGATTCTGCGGTCCTGACCGATTGCGGGAGGTCGTTCCACCACCGAGGGGTCAGGACAGAGAAGAGGCGAGACCGCGAGGAGCGGCTGCCAGGCGCCCGGAGGGATGGGGCAGTCTGTTTGCCAGAGGAAGCAGAGTGGAAGGGTCTGGCTGGGGTGTAGGGAGTGATGAGTGTCTGGAGGTATGGGGGAGCAGTTCCTCTGGCCGCTTGAAAAGCACAAGCACCAGTGATTTGAATCTGATGCGTGCTGCAATGGGGAGCCAGTGTAGAGAGGAGAGTAGAGGGGTGACGTGATGCGTGCTGCGATGGGGAGCCAGTGCAGAGAGGAGAGTAGAGGGGTGACGTGATGCGTGCTGCGATGGGGAGCCAGTGCAGAGAGGAGAGTAGAGGGGTGCGATGGGGAGCCAGTGCAGAGAGGAGAGGAGAGGGGTGCGATGGGGAGCTAGTGTAGAGAGTAGAGTAGAGGGGTGCGATGGGGAGCCAGTGCAGAGAGGAGAGTAGAGGGGTGACGTGTGAATTTGGGTGAAAACTAGACGTGCGGCGGCATTCTGCACTAGTGCACTGTTCACCTTCTGTGAATTTCAGGATTATTCAATCTTGCGAACCATGGGAGATTCACTTATTGAATTATTTGAAACATCCCTAGTTACACATCGGTTCTGCCCCCTTGATCCCCCCCAGAGCCCTGGGCACTTGGAGCAGCAGAAGAGTCATGGGAACCCGTCTACCTCCAGCTCATCCCTGTCACTCACCCGGTCAGACCCCTCTCTCTCTCTCTCTCTCTCTCTCTCTCTCTCTCTCTCTCCCTCCGAGCTGCAGCCCCCCCAGCCCAAAACAAGGGCGGTAACCAGGGAAACCCACAAACTCACTCTCACTCTCACTCTCTCTCTCTCTCTCTCTCTCTCTCTCTCTCTCTCTCTCTCTCTCTCTCTCTCTCTCTCTCTCTCTCTCTCTCTCTCTTCTCTCTCTCTCTCTCTCTCTCTCTCCCTCCCTCCCTCGAAGGCATCCCTCCCTCTGTTTGGGGCTCACTAAAGATGTGTGTGTGTGTGTGGGGGGTGGGGGGGTCAAATAAGCTTATAAATACGATTAAAATGATAAAATACAGTAGAACAGATGCCCCCACCCTCTCCCAAAATGGATACAGGTTCTGTAGCAGATATGAAGATAGGATTATGGTACTGATTTGTACAATTTGATTCCTGTTCGTTTTGTACCCAGTTGCTTTTTAATATAATATGTTGAATTATAAATTATGTTTATTGTAACTCTAATACTAATCTGGATTATTTTAGTTTTGTGTGTTTTCAGCCTTCCGGTTTCAAGATATTTGAGTCTTCGAGGGGTATTTCAGAAGTACTTTAGTACTCATGTTGGCATAAATCATTTTGCTAAATCATCAGTTTTTGGCAACATTTCTATTCCACTTTGCAATCAGTTAAATTCTTAGACTTTAACAAATGTGTGCAGGCAGTGTATGACACATGTTTGACATGGCAATTTGATTAAGCTTTAACACAAAATAAATCAGTATACTGTAAAATATCTCTCTGCTAGGCCTACTGTTATTGCTTTTGTGGTTAACAGTGCAATAAGCACATCGCCTCGAAACACTGGTGCAATTAACACAATTATACCTGGGTGTAAAACGTCAGTAATTCGAATATTGTATTTGTTGTGTGAGGGGCACAAACTTCACAGCGTTTTAAGGAGGCCGCAAACCAGACGGCCAGGCGATCTCCCCACGAACTGAGAGAAAAGACCAAGGCCGGGTGCAGTTCTGCCTTTCCACCACCGGGTGGCGCTTTGACGTCATGTGTGAATTCTGGGCACGGTGGGTTCACCGCTGAGTGGAAACTGTTGACCCGGATCGAGCAGCGAGCAGAGACACTCACGCTGTCACAGACACTCACGCTGTCACAGACACTCACGCTGTCACAGCCGGAGGCCAGACGACACCGCCGTCTCGAGAGACCGCGGGCACAGCCCCGAGGGTGGAACGATCATCAAGCTTCTTTATTTATTTAAATTAAATTCCTCCGCGATGGATGGGCGCTTCATTCCGCTGCTCGTGCTCTCTGTGGTCGTCACGAAGCAAACCACGTCGCGTCACCCGTGTCTCCCTCTGAGAAGAACGAGATACAGCCAGCAAACTATATATTATATAACGTAACAATATATTATATAACGTAACGTTATATTATATATCCCAAATTATTTGATATATCTTCACATTTCTGCAGTTTGTAGACAATATAAATCAAAATGGATTTTACTGTCTGTGGCCAGTTATGATCAATTAAGTGGACACATAAGTCAGAAACGATTAGTATTATAATCAGGATGCATTTAAAAAATATATAATTACGTCATGCAACAGCAAAGGTAAAGAAACGCAGTATTCCACAATAAAAAGTAGTACAAGCCTCCATTGGTGTGAGAGTTTGAGAAGAGGTGTCTGTCTGTCTGTCGCCAGAATGCAGACGGACTCCGTGTGTTTGTCTTGTTGGTGACACCGTGTCGCCATATCGTATCGCACGCCAGCCGGTTTATTTGCGGTGGGACCCTTTACCCTTTACAGGATTCGCGGCTTTTATGTGGGGTGTAATGGTTTGTCATTCAGTAGTATCATCTGGCTCATAATTCATAGCTCGCAGTTGGCCGGGGTCACTCGCTGGCTGTATTTGTTTCTCTTGGCTCGGGTCGACTCGGTCCGGCGAACGAGACCGAGAGAGAGCCCGAAATGAAGGATTAGGGGCTGTGATCATCGCAGCTGAACAACTGCAGTAGCGTCTGGAAAGGGCTGTGGTGTCTGTTAGCGCGCTCTGGAAAGGGCCGGTGTCTGTTAGCGCGCTCTGGAAAGGGCCGGGTGTCTGTTAGCGC
Source organism: Aldrovandia affinis (assembly GCA_029706075.1). NCBI lineage: Eukaryota > Metazoa > Chordata > Actinopteri > Notacanthiformes > Halosauridae > Aldrovandia > Aldrovandia affinis. Next base: position 2,491,495 of record JAINUG010000116.1, read on the forward strand.
GCTCTGGAAAGGGCCGTGGTCTGTTAGCTCTGGAAAGGGCTGTGGTGTCTGCTCTGAACCTGGAAAGGGCTGTCTGTTAGCGCTCGCTCTGGAAAGGGTGGTGTCTGGAGAGAGCTCTGGGGCTGTCTGTTAGCGCGCTCTGGAAAGGGCCGTCTGTTAGCGCGCTCTGGAAAGGGCCGGGTGTCTGTTAGCGCGCTCTGGAAAGGGCCGTCTGTTAGGTGCTCTGGAAAGAGCTGGGGTGTCTGTTAGCGCGCTCTGGAAAGGGCGTGGTGTCTGTTAGCGCGCTCTGGAAAGGGCGTGGTGTCTGTTAGCGCGCTCTGGAAAGGGCCGGGTCTGTTAGCGCGCTCTGGAAAGGGCCTGGTGTCTGGGTGTCTGTTAGCGCGCTCTGGAAAGGGCCGTGGTCTGTTAGCGCGCTCTGGAAAGGCTGTGGTGTCTGTTAGCGCGCTCTGGAAAGGGGTGTCTGTTAGCGCGCTCTGGAAAGGGCCGTGGTGTCTGTTCGCCCGGGTGTCTGTTAGCGCGCGGGTGTCTGTTAGCGCGCTCTGGAAAGTCTGGCTGGAAAGAGCTGGGCTGTCTGTTAGCGCGCTCTGGAAAGAGCTGGGGTGTCTGTTAGCGCGCGGGTGTGCGCAGGTCCATATGCGCACCGTGTGCATCACCACGTGGAGCCTGTATACAATATACATGTAGATACAAATATACTTAGAGTGCCATGCATGAAAAGCGTTTATTTAAAAAGAATATATTATATTTATATTTAATTATATTATGTGTATATTACATAACAAAAAAACGTAGGCCAGACATCCTTGTACTTAATGGTAACCTTTAAAAAAAAAAAAAGAAAAGAAATAAAGGTTCATTTTCATGAACCCGTTCAGCGAAACGTTAGAAGTGTCTCATTCCCCCCCACCCCCAGCGTCCGGCCGCGCCTGCATGCGGACCGGGGGGAACACTCCTCTCTTTCACGAGCGCAGCGCTGTGCGGATCGCGCTGAAACCGGAGCTCGTCCCGCGCGGGTTTGCGCTCGCTCGTGGCAGAGCGATTCCTCTCGCGGGTTTGCGCTCGCTCGTGGCAGAGCGATTCCTCTCGCGGGTTTGGTTTCGGCTCTGTGTCTGAGAGCTCTACCGACGCTAAAAACCCCACCGACGGCAAATCAAGTCAAATGCAGGCCTGTTGGTCCAAAAAAACACACACAATCCTCAATACAATCAAGCATTTGATTCAACAGCCTCAATTTAGACTTTGTCGCGATAGCGGCGGGGAGTTTACATTTGACATTTTAGGCAGACGCTCTTATCCAGAGCGATTTACATGGTTTGTATAGTACAATCCATTTATACAGCTGGATTTTTTACTGAAGCAATTCAGGTTAAGTACCTTTAGCTGAAGGGTACAACAGCAGCTCCCTAACCATTACGCTACACTGCCGCCAGTTCCTCTCCAGTAGCTCTGAAATCAGCGTGTGCGGCGAGTATCAACAGTTTTTCACATTATAAATGTTCAGACCGGAGGCTGAGGTTTCGGAAAGTGTTTTCGCTGACGGCGCAGAACAGAACCGGAGAACGCGCCTGGATTTAAGTTTTAACGGGATTAGGGAACGTGACACTAAAATTAGAAGCGTTCTGCATTCCGTCGCATTTTCGTGTGTGTGCACTCTTTGTTATGAGCCGAACGGGACGCGGTCTGCAAGGCCCAAACCGTGTGAGAGTCAAACTACCCAGCCTCCCTGTAACACGAGAGTCCATTTTGAGGCATTGAGCCCAAGGTCCAGATGTCTGACTGGCTCCCGACTGAAAAACTGAAATTGCACCAGTTTCCGCTTTGCAGCAAAGCGGTGACAGTGATCAATCGAACAGCACGCGCGAACAGCCGAGTACTAGCTCACTGGTGGCCGGCCACTCTGTTAAACTTAATTCAGCATCTTAATTTAGATGGCAAGCGAGCCTGCCGATTAGTGATGCGCAGTTCACGAACAAACAAGTATTTTTGAACGAATCAGTGAAGTGAACCGTGTGTCCTGAATCACTGATCCCGAGTGATTCGTTCCTTTGATTCACCAGGCAGGCAGTGGGCTGCGCCGAATTCCTTGATTTGCGAGATTATAGAAAATCCTAAAAAAAACATGTTTGGCCGGATTTACCACTCGGCATCCTATTAGAAACGATACTGGACATCCACACTGGATTTCTCTATTAAACTGAACTGCGCGGACTGAACGAACTGAAGAACTGTCCTCACAGTCAGTAGGCTAACAGAACACAGAACACTGACACAGAACACTGACACAGTACACTGACACAGAACACTGACACAGAACACTGACACAGTACACTGACACAGAACACTGACACAGTACAAAGAACGAATCTGTGACTATATTGTACTGCTTTCTTCAACGCTCTCTAAAGACGAACGCAAGCATTGACACTCGGACGCGACTTTCCCTGAAACTGAAAAGTAAAATAAATAAATAAAATCAGCTGCATTTCTGAGATTATAACATGCGATATTATTGTTATTTTCTGCGTATAATACAGAGTGCAAACTGCAGCTAATCGTTCAGTTCAATTTTACAGCGTTTTTCAGCGCTCGGTAGTCTACTAATCGGAAGTTGAACTGAACGATTCACGGAGTCACTGACCCGGATCTTTGTACTGAACCGAACGAAACGATTCGAATCAGTAAAGTGATTCGAAATGCCCATCACTACTGCTGATGAACTGTTTTCGTGTCCCCCTTTTTCATATGCACTGGCAATATGGGCTGCCCCCTGGTGGCTGGCTGTATGAACTGGGAGATGTTCAAGCCACAGGTGTCTGCCGCCCACATGCCTATAGAATTCAGCTAATTTTTGCTTTTGGACTTGTTTTGGCTCTTTGTAATCCTGTTTGACAATAAAATCGCAATTTTTTAAGCTCTTTGTAATCCTGTTTGAAAAAAGGCTTATAATGAAAACAGGCTCACTGCCAGTAAGACACTAGGAGACAGTATGCAAATACTGTCAGGTTTTTTTTTCAGATTTTTCCCTCGTTTTTTATTCCGATTCGGTAGCCAATAATACCCGTCTATGTCAACTATCTCTTTCCCTTGTACTACAAGTTTGCTGATGCAACTCTGGCGCTGGCGGGGACAAAGGCGAACCGAACCGCCTCCTCCAAGCCGCTGATGGTTACTCCGACACACTTGGGTCTCACTGAGCTCCTCCCTCCCCCCTGGGCTGGACAGCCAATCACTGCCCCCTGAGTGAGACTCCATTTATTGCAGTATTATATATATATATATATATAAATTGTTTCAAGCATTATGGTTCTGTATGTTTAAAAAAAAGAAAAGAAAGTAAACAGAAATAGCCTATTTGATAATTAAGCAGTGTGTCTGTGTTTGGGTCTCCCAGGTGCTCTGGCGGTTACAGCGTTTGATGCTGGCCACTGCGACTGGGGTTCAATTCCACTGGCCGTGCCAGTTGGCTCTGGCCGGGAGTGCCACTAGGGGGCGGCAATTTACTGTCCACCCCAGGGAGGGGGGAGGGAATCCGATGCGAGTTTACTGCGTATAGGAGTGGACTCTGTGTGCATACCGGAGTTACGGTGATGGCTTGGCAGGTTCCGGCTCAGAGGAGGCGGGGCCCAGCCGCATGTCACTGCCGGTCTCAGGACTACGGCAGAGAACTCGTAACACATATGAGGGAGGGGGATAATGACGTGAAAAAGGAGGGTATAACCGGATTTTTTTAAAAATGGGGAGAAAAACAGCAGAAAGAGGAAGTAGAAAAAAATAAAAAGAACCCCCTCCGTGTTCCTACAAACCGATTGCTCAATAAAAACTCCCCCAGTCGGCCTGAAAGCCCCCGCCTGCCCAAAAGGCATTTCGGCGAAACTCTGAAGCAACCCGAGCGGCCAGAATCTCTCCCCCCCCGTCTGGACAGGTGCGGGCGCGGCGGTGTTTACGTGGAAAAACCCGGAGCGGCCTTTCACAGAACGGGCACGATGCCCCCGAGCCTTGGGTTTACCGACCGCGGAGTCGACTCCCGTCCTGGTGGGTCTGCACCCGGACCGCCAGAGCCCCCCACACGGGAGGCTGTCATTGGTCAATCACGGCCCAGGGTGGGGGTGAGGGGGAAACCAACGCAAGTTTGGGACTCGGTAACGGAGACAGTAATGATGTTTACAGACATCGATTTTGCTCCGTGATTTATTTGGCAGGGGGGGCCGATTCATTTTTAAAAATGGGAAACAATGAGTCAACCCCACCCCCCCCAGCGGCTCAGTTTTTCTGGTGTCTACTCAGGTGTTTTAAAACATAAGTGCTGCATAAATTACCCATCCACTCGTGGGTACTCAGGACCCACCTCAGCATTGGAGCTGTTGCTTACTTTGGCAGATTAGAGTGCGCAAAGCGTTTATTCAGAGGGGGGAGAGAGTAATATAAAACACCACACACACACACACAGATTAGAGTGTGCAAAGCGTTTATTCAGAGGGGGGAGAGAGTAATATAAAAACACACACACACACACACACACACACACACACACACAGATTAGAGTGCGCAAAGCATTTATTCAGAGGGGGGAGAGAGTAATATAAAATGTATGAAACTAAAGAAAGTTCAGAAAACCCATTAAAATATAAAGGTGTAAATGTCTGTGTCTCGCTGGGGCAGGGCAGGAGACCCTGGTTGGGAGTTCCAGCTCCACTCACGCCAGCCTGTTTCGGGCTCCGCTCGCCGGAAACCAGGGCAGTTATGATTGACTTCCTGTTATTGACTTTTTCTCGACTAAATGCCAAGTTTCAGCAGACAGGGAGCACAGAGAGCCTGCTGTCTGAGGACCACTGAACACTTCTTGTTTCTAAACTTGTACCTTTTTTCCCTTCTCCACCCCCCCTCCCCCGCCACAGTTTTTTAAATGTCTTTCTCTTTCTCTCTCCTTTTCCCCCCTTCTTCGAAAAGGGCAGACTTTACACCGTTACAGACGCCTCCTTAGCCTGGGCTTTGACCGACCTGTTGACAGATGTCTGCTGGGGAAGGAATTCTCCTGAATGTTGTTCATCACACAGCAGCCCCCCCTTCCTCCCTGAAACGCACAGACCCGGGTTTTCAGAAGGAATTCACCTCTCAGGCTGCGTGCAGACAGGTGCCAGGTCTCCATTAGTTGTCCTCCTGTGACTCTGGCTCTCCGTGAGGTATTCATCCCGTGCACGCCTGCCCTCAATCTGTTTAGTATTTGGGCTTCCTCTGGCAGGGTGTGTGCTGTCAGGTTTTGGAGGGAAAAGGAGACTAATTGCATCAGTGCTCCAGGGTCAGGTGGCCTGCATTGGGTCGTCTGCCTCCGGCGTGCGAGACTACACGCCACGCTTCTGGGGGCAAAGCCACCTGGACACCCTCCGTGCCAACCCCCCTCTGCCCAGGTCCCCTCTCCCCCCGCTGTCCCGGCCAAAGGGTGCTGCTCACTCGCAACAGCCTGGGCTAACGAGAGTAGCCATTTTACCCCCGGCCCCTGCAAAGCATTCTGGGAGGAGGGTGTAAATTGTGTTTTGGAAACGGTCGGTGTTCTTAGCGCTGTGCTCGTCGCTGATGCGAATAAACTGGGAGGAACTGGGAGGAACTGGGCGCAGACTCAATTAGCTGCTTTTTTGTAAAATGTTGATCGGTGCTCAAGAACGTGGAGAGAAAGAATAACATTGTTTAAATGTAATTTACATATTAATACAAACGTTGGTTTCCAAAACAATCACCAGAGAAGCACTGAGTGTTCCTTCTCTTGTGCCGGAAGGGTTCTGATTCTGACATTAGATCCGACAGCGAGTTGGATCAGCTTTGTGAGGTCTGTGTTACTGCCTGTGAACTGTGAGGTCCTTCCCCAGTCACCTGCAAGCAGCCCTGCCCAGCAAGGCCGAATCGGATCTTCATATCTCTCTGATATCTCTGATATCTCTCTGATATCTCTCTGATATCTCTTTGATATCGTTGTAAGATTCTTGTTCTACATCCTCAGACTCCCTTTGCTCCTACCCTGGCGCTCAGTTTAATGTGATATGTTGCGTAATGACACATACTTTCAGGGGTGCAAACTGATGTCTTGGAATGTTTCGCTTCTTGTTGCCAAACCGTTTTGCGTGCACTTTCGTGACTCTTACCTAAATGTAAAGGTTTATTATTATTTTTTTTTTTCAGATTTTCTCCCAATTTAGTAGCCAATTACACCCGCTATTTTTCAAGTCAATCCCCCACCCCCCCTCATAATGTGAGCTCGTTGCCGTAGCCCTGTGACCGGTAGTGACAAAGGCTGTCGACCGTAACTCTGGTACTACAGAACCACTCCTGTGCTTTTACACCCCTGGTGGCACTCCCAGCCAGAGCCTGGTTGCCGTGGCCAGCGTCGAACGTCGTAACCACTGGACCACACGGGAGGCCCTGGGAAAGGAGATCTTTTCTGATGTCCCCCGTCCGGGCCGTTTGGACACTGTGTCAGCGTTCGTTCCGATGTTTTTCCTGCACAAAGGAGGAGGATCGGTGGACAAACTGAATGGAAATGGAACAGAGAATGGAAAGGGTGTTTGAGTTAGCGCTTTAGCACAGGGTCGCTACAGTGCAATAGATCAAGATAACCACATGAGAAGGCTGATGGCTACAGTCCGCAGGTCTGTTTAGACAGACAGTTTAAGGCTGTTACAATGCGAGGCAAAGAGCTGCAGATAGGGGGTGGAAGTGGCTCAGTGGTCAGCGACACTGACTGGCAAGTGGAGGGTTGCTGGTTTGAATCCCAGGAAGGCCAAACGAAAAAAACAATGAACTGGAAACCGGAGGGAGGCTAGTTCACTTCCTGGGGCACTGCTGAAGTGCTCTTAAGCAAGGCACTGAACCCCTAAAACTGCTCCAGGGGTGCTATACTATGGCTGACCCTGCGCTCAGACCTCTCTTAGGAGAGATATACGGAAAAACAAATTCCACTTACCTTGTGTGTAACTTTGCAAATAAAGAATATGAATATTAATGATTAATTCACGGTAACAGTCAGCTGATGATATGGCTGGAACCGTTGATGATGTCAGACCTGCCTCAAATAATTATTTGAAATACTTTAGACACCCTTTAGACGCCAGCAAAATCCCTGCAGATTGCTGACAATTATAAAGGAGATGCCTATTTTCACCAATATTCTGAATGAACATTATTCTTTCATACTTTTTAAAAAAATACTTTTTTTAATACATTTTAAGCATTTAGCAGGTGCTCTTATCCAGAGCGACTTACAAGATGTGCATAAATACATGGATTGGACGTTTTGGTTAGCAGCACACGTCTCATTTGCAGGAGTGTTTTACAGTGTTTATCAGCGTCGTTGGAGCAGGGAGGGCCTGGTGGACGCTCGTGGTACCGCACACCTCTCATTTATACCTGTACGATTACTGCATCACAATTATTATATAATAACATTTCATTATATCGTTAAAAAGAATAAGCATGACTGAAGAACTAACTAAACTCATTTTAAAATATTAATAGTTTGGAGAAAACAACGTTGTGTCGGTACGTTGTGTGTGTCTTAGTCGCATTCGATGGCCCGATTCGAGGCTCGCTTCCCGAAACCTTGGAAAGTCATTTCCAGCGTTGCTTGTTCCCCGTTCAACCCCCCCCCCCCCTTTAGACAACAGAATTATTTAATTTGACTCTGGCCTTCCAGTGTGGACTGAGCAGCGCGCTGAAATGAAGGCTCTGTTGTATTTACGCTCCGGAATGTCACTTTGAGGACGGCATCTGGTTTTATTATCTCAACAGCAGACTGCTCTTTAAAAATAAAGTACCTGACTGCACTATTAGGCCGTGTTGGTATAAATCCTGAGACGACAGGATACAGTGTTCAATCCTGCGAGCCGTGAAGCGTGTTACAGCCTGAGTGTGATTGGCTAGTTTCTCAAGCAGTATGCAGTCACAATCTTCCCCCTAATAATAAGAAGAAGAAGAAGAAAGTTTGATTTGAGCAAATTGCAACTAGACTTTTTTATTGTAATAATTATAATCTACTGCCTGTACAGAAAGAGAGTTTCAAAAGAAAACTGTTGATTTGTATTTGGAATATAGTAATGTATACTCTCTGTTTTTTCTCTCTCTCTCTCTCTCTATATATATATATATATATTTTTTTTTTTTATATGACGTTTTTCATTGAGACTTTTATTTGAGTACAGCGAGTGTCAGAGAGGTATGAGGAACATGTTATTATATTTCTCTTCGTTTTTTTTTAAATGTTTTGTTTTTAATAATCCCTCCCTTTCATGTCTCCGTGTGGCTGTAGTTAATATGAGAATAGTCTCATGCAGAGGGCTTGTGAGGTGGTGTACTGTAGCTGTCAATGCGTCCACTGCTCCACTCAGCCAGGGAACGCGTTTCACCCCCTCTCCTCCTCCCCTCCTCCTCCACCCCCCCTCTTCCCCTCCTCCCCTCCTCCCCTCCTCCTCTCCCCTCCGACATCCTCTGGAGATTTTACCAGGAAAAGTGTTTCCTCTCACCTTTTTCCACAGGAAAAGCCGTTTCTGTGCTCTGCATTCAGGAGAGCCCCCCTGCCCCCCTGCTCACTTAAAGGCACATGGGCACTTGGGGACTGCTCCCCCTGACACTTTGAATATAGATATTGTGGCTAAAAATGGGCAGCTGTGCTGTTAAATGTATAACAGTATTTTCTACTTGTAATTCGTAGGGGGGGTTGGTGCAGATTCCAGGGCTGTGGAGTGAATGGGGGCTGGAGAGGGGATGGGGGCTGGAGAGGGGATGGGGAGGGAGGGGAAATGGTGGAGCTCTCAGTGTAAGAATGGCAGCGTTCCCCTCGCTATAAATGTCACCCTGACGAATGCCCGGAACCCGCAAACATTTTATTTTATTTCAGCCGAGAGCCTGCAAGTCTAGTGCAGAAACCAGCACCCAGGGACGAGGGGAAGGCACTCAGCCAGTGAGCTGTCAGAGGGTTAAGACGTCCTTTATTATTCTGCTTTCTCTTCTTCCTCTCCCTCTTCTCCTCCCTCTTCCTCTCCCTCTCCCTCTCTCTCTCCCTCTCCCTCCTTTGCCCATGCGGTCTTTGACTGGGAGCAGGGAGAGTCTGCCATGTGTCTGCTTATTTTCCAGTCTGATCTGCAATGGCTGTGGCCAACCACTAGGGGCAGGTGTGTGTGTGGGTATGTGGGTGGTGTGTTTGGTGGCTTGTTTTTGGGGTGGGGGGGGCTCCTTAACAGAGTGTTTTACTGACCATATAAACGATAAAAGCCCGCCGTGGGGGGCTTCTGTTCGGAGTTAAACGGGCGATGCCGTACGTGCTGTAAATCACGAGGGGGATTGAGATGTCTTAGCGCGGGGTTAAACATGTGGAGGCAGGCCGCTGGCTCCTGTCCCACCGCTCAGCCCCCAGAACACGCAGGAGGGGCGCGTTTGATGTAGCGTCTGCGGCGCTGCTAACGCCATCTGGGTCCAGACCTCCGGTCAGCTCTGCATCTCCATCGCCAGGAATAATAACAATAAAACAAAGACTCCGTCCATACTCATTCCCGGAAGATGGATTCTTGTGTCGTAATGAGATCTGAAGTCCTGAATGGGTTTAATTTGGTAGTTAGCTCTTTTGACATGGCTTTTTCGAATGCCTCCCAACATCTTTGCCTCATTTGTATCTGCGAGATCCCCTGGGGTTTGGGGTTTTATTGGGGTACATACCCCCTTTTTTAGGTGAGGTGGGGAAAGGCACGATGACGGAGCTCGCAGATGGAGCTGCTTCTGAACCCAGCTGTAGAAGGGAAGCCCCTCTGGCCACAAGGCATCCCTCCGCGATCTGTTCAAATCAAATCAAATCACATTTATTTGTATAGCGCTTTTCACAAATGTATTGTCACAAAACGCTTAACAGAAGGGAACCCAGGCCTAGACCCCACCCAAAAGCAAGCCTAAGGCGACAGTGGCAAGGAAAAACTCCCTTGATAGGCAGAAACCTTGGGGGGAACCAGACTAAAAGGGGGATAGCCCATCCTCTTCTGGCCGGCACAGGGTGTGTCCACAAAAGACCGTATCATGGTCAGTCCAAAGGTGACTCAGGGCTGGCTGACTTTGTACCTCCCAGTTAGGAAGTTAATGGGGGTGGGCTAAACCACGTGAAGGGGGTCCAGATCCAGGGACTGGGGTAGGCGTGGGGGCGGCTCACACTTCTGGCAGGATATTGGGCTATCTGTTCACCTGCGTTGTGGACAGTGACTCCTGCTGGCCACACCATGTAACTGTCACAGACTATAGCCTATGGTGCTGCCAAGAACATGAATGTGTGCTGTCACCAAAGGAAGATGTTTTTAGTGAACGGAGAGGCAAAAGGCAACATTCTGTTGTTGTGACCCCCATTTCAACCATCCTAAAATGATGGGTGCGTTATACGCTGATAAGACGGGGAAATCGCTTTAGGAAACGTGATTATTGTACCAGAATGATTTGACGGATTGCCTTTGAGATTTTGGAATTTTTTTGGAAAGTCATATGCTGTGAAATCTGAAAAATAAAAACACTTTCCAAAAAAAACTTCACATCACAGTGATATACAGTGGGTATAAAACGTATTCACAGATTTATGGGAGGGTGGCAAAAAGAAAGCCATTGTTGCAGAAAACTTGCATGAAATCTCACCTAGAGTTTTGCCAGAAGGCATGTGGGAGACTCTCAAAGCAAGTGGAGGAAGATTCTATGGTCTGATGAGACTAAGGTTGCTTTTTGGCATCAATGTTAGACGTTATGTTTGGCGCAGGCCTAACACTGCACATCATCCCAAGAACACTATCCGTACCGTGAGACATGGTGGCAGGAGCCTAATGCTATGGGGAGGATTCTCTGCTTCAGGGACTGGAAAACCTGCCAAAATAGAGGGGAAAATGGAGGAAAACCTGCTGCAGTCTACAAGAGACCTGGGACTTGGGAGAAGAGTTATATTCCAGCAGGACAATGACCCAAAGCATACATTGGAGTGATTAAAAAAAATAATAATAATCTATGTTCTGGAATGGTGCAGTCAAAGCCCAGACCTCAATCCTATTGAAAATTGCGGTTCACCAACGGTCTCCATCCAAACTGATGGAGCTTGATTTTGTAAAGAGGAATGGGTGAAAAATGCAATGTCTAGCTGTGCAAAGCTGGCAGAGACTTACTCAAACAGACTCACAGCTAAATATGCTTCTACCAAGTATTATGTCAAGGGGGGTGAATACTTATGTAATCAATTATTGTCTGTTTTTTATCTATTTAGATTCCATGAAGTAAGAAAATAAAATGTGAAAAATGCCAATTGGGGGGAACTTTTTATACTGTATATTTAAAAAGTCAGTTCCTGGGTTGGTCTTCATAGTATTATTAATGTTAGAGATTTGTGCCTTTGCTCCAAGTTTAAAACCATTAACTGGTTGCTGTATTTTGCATGCAGCCTGCGTCTCTGACAGCTGTTCTCATCAAGTCTAACTTGGGTCCAAAATACAATCTAACCGCAAAGCACTTAACTTGAGGTAACAAAATGTATGAGTTTTTAAAATATGTTTTTTCAATACTTACCACAAATCACAAGTTTGTCAGACACTGAATTGAACTGAAAACACTTTGAGCGAGAATCAAATACAGTGCAGGTAGCATGGGCCCTAACCTGAGGAAGGCCAACGTGAACATGTAAGAGGAGAAAATGTGTTTCTGTTCGATTTCGTGTGGGCCTCGTGTAGGTTTATGTGGTTAAAGGATGTCATGGGCTGAGCAGATGGAAGCTGAGATAGTCTGATGTGAACGTGCTTTGGCTGGCCGGGCTGCGCTGGGCTGGGCTGGGCTGGGCTGGGCTGGGCTGGGCTGGGCTGGGCTGAGCTGGGCCGGGCCTGTCCTGCTGTGCTGTTTCTCTCCTTCAGGCTGGTCCCTGTGTGAATGAGAGAGGAAGTGTTCTGGTGTGTGATTGTGTCTCAAAGCGCTGCCTGTTGCGTAGGGACGGCCCTTATTCACATCTCCGGTCTAATGAATAAAATATTGTTCCGTATCCCCCCCTCCATAAGAGTCAGATAAAAACCACCACTCTGGACTCTGTATTATTTAATAGAAGTTGAGCTTGTGTTTCTGTTGTTTAAATTGAGTGTCTAGACTGTAGATCCTTCCCTCTCTTTTTCCCTTCCCTTGCATTGTGGCGGAGGGTGTGTGCTGGAGTACAGGAGCTGGATTAGACCGCAGTCCCATAGCTCAGCTGGTGGAGCATGGCGCTGGCAAAGCCGAGGTTGTGGGTTTGATCCCACGGGACTACATGTCCGTTGTTCGGATGGGACGGGAAAAACCGAGGTCCTGACTCTCTGTGCTCATAAAAGATCCCATTGCGCTTTTCTAAAAGAGTAGGCTGTTAACCTGGTGTCCTGGCCAAATTCACAACCAAGATATATATATATATATATATATATATATATATATATACTACATGGAATTAATTCTGTGTACTGTGTATCTGATGTGTAGTGAGTTTGTGCTGGCGCACTATGGCTGCCGTCGCGTTCACCCAGGTGGGTGCTGCACATTGGTGCTGGTTGAGGTGAGTTTCCCCCCTATCACTGTAAAGCGCTTTGGGTTCCCTGGAAGAAAATCGCTATATTCATTCATTCATTCATTCATTCATTCTCAGGAGGGGAGGGTGTGTGTCCAGCAGAGGTGTGGACTCGACTCACATGACTTGGACTCCAGTGCGAGTCACAGTTTTGATAACTTATTGCAAAAAATAAAAGTACTTGAGACTTGACTTAGACTTGCATGTGTATGACTTGGGAATAGACTTGGACTTGAGCTGGATGACTCGAGAGACTTGTTTTGAACTCTGGTGCTCAGTTCTGGAGCTGGATTAGACTCAGGGGGGTGTGTGTTCAGTACTGGGCCTGGATTAGGCTCTCAGGAGGGCAGGGTGTGGTAGGGGGGCTGCATTAGGCAGGTCAGTAGGGGGCCTTCCATTCGCCCTCAGCCCCCTAATCACGCCGCGGCGAGGCCGCCTGTCAGCTCCACTCTGCGCTCCACACACACAGAGCAGATTAAGAGACTGATTCATCTTATACACAACGATAAATAAATGTGCTGAAAGTAGGCAGGCGCACACACACACACACACACACACACACACACAGACAGACAGACAGACAGACAGAGACAGACAGACAGACAGACAGACAGACAGGAGAGAGTGAGAGAGAGAGAGTGACACACACAGAGAGTGAGAGAGTGAGAGAGTCACACACACACAGACAGGAGAGAGTGAGAGAGTGACACACACAGAGTCACACACACACACACACACACACACACACACACACACAACCACACACAGACAGGAGAGAGTGACACACACACACACAGAGTCACACACACACTGAAAATCAGTGTTGAGGAACCGAAGCAGGGAGTGTCATCACTGCGGCCTGTCTCCATCTCTCTGATCGCTGTCGGAGGTTTTGTTCTGAAGCTCTCTGATCGTGGTAGGGGGGCGTAGTGGGGGGGGGGATTCCAGCGCGTAGTCGAGGCGTGGGGGGGCTTACGGGGGACAGGGCGTGGCACAGCAAGAATAGGGACCCCCCTCCTCCTCGCCACCCGTGGAAGGAAGCCCTCAGGAGGCCCCCAGGCCTGTTTTTACAGCTGCAGAGCCCCCCTCCCTGGAGTCAGGCGACCCCACTGGGGTCACAGTGTGTCTCACGGGGGGGGGGGATTAGTCTGACCCAGTGGCGATTTTTAGACCCCCCTGTCTTTCATCTCAGCCCCCTGAAAATGTTTAGTCATTCTTTTCTAAAACTAGTTAATATCTATTTAAAAAAACTACCACAGATAGAGAGAGAGTGGGTATTTCAATTTTGAGAGCGACCACCATTGTGGTGTTTTTGTTTAGTAAATTAATTTAAAAATGTAGGCTTGTGCGTTGCATGTGTACATCTCACATTCTCACTGGGGGCTGAGCCCCCCTAAAGGTCACATCCTAGAATCGCCCCTGATCCGACCTGAGGTCCAGGTCCTCTCTCTCTCTCTCTCTCTCTCCTCCTCCTCTCTCTTTCTCTCTCCCCTCTCTCTCTCTCCTCCTCCTCCTCCTCTCCTCTCTCTCACCTCCCCCTCTCTCTCTCCCTCTTCTCTCTCCTCCTCCCTCTCGCTCTCTCTCTACCCTCCTCTCTCTCTCTCTCTCTCTCTCTCTCTCTCTCTCTCCACCCTCTCTCCTCCTCCTCTCCCTCTCTCTCTCACCTCCCTCCTCTCTCCCTCTCTCTCTCTCTCTCCTCCTCTTTCTCTCTCTCTCCACCCTCTCTCTCTCTCTCTCTCTCTCTCTCCACCCTCTCTCTTCCTCCTCCCTCCCTCTCCTCCTCTCTCTCTCTCTCCACCCTCTCTCCTCCTCCTCTCTCTCTCTCCTCCTCTCCCTCTCTCACCTTCCCTCTCTCCCTCTCTCGATTATCACTCTTTAATTGCAGACGCTGTTTCAGCGTTTCGCCCTCTCTCTCACACACTGCTCTTTGTGTGTCTCCCCGTGTTGCTCTAACCCGTGGCTCTCCGCCCGCTGGTATTCGGAACACGTAAGTCCCTGAGCCTCTTGTTTGGTTTCCTCTTCAGCTCTGTAAACTATCGTCCCTCCTCCCCACGCCCCCCCGAACGCGAGCTCGCCCTTTTCCTCGCCTTCGGTGCGGTAGGCCCTTCCTGTTTCTGCAATAAACTTTAATCTCCATGGGAGCTGAGCCTCCTTCAGGAAAAGCAAATAGGACTTACGTGGGCATATGCAGTTACAGCTAATATCCTGCCTGGTGATTACCGGGCGCTCCACCACCCTGTAATTAGCCCCATGGGCCAGCAGGGGGCACCAGGCAGCGCTGTTGATTCTTCTAGGGGATTAACCATTTACATTTCTGTGCTGTAGTCACTCTCTTTTCATCTGTGTGTGCACTCCGTAATTATGAAAATAAACTGCCTTTAATTTGCTCCTTGACTACGAATAATGTTCATTTTGATTAATAGTCATTTTCATTACAATGTTATTTGTGCTTCTAGTCTGTATCTGGAGCTTTTGCTGAATTCCAGTAAAATCACAAAACAACCTGTGGCACCAATTTGGATATGAATTAATTTAAGATATGAATCATAATTGATTTTAAATGATCCAAAGTATACTCCTGGTTATGTGGGATTTAAAAGTAGCATATTTGCCAAAAAATGTGCCTGCTATGCACAGTGTAAACAAATTATTATTGTAACAGTTTCATATTTATTTGTGTACCTTTCTATATAGCCAACAAAGGGGGAATGTATTTGTATGATGAGTACACAGTAAGATGTTCAGTGTTAATATAACAGGAGATGTTATGAATCCAATAGGAATCAAATAGACCCAGTGTCAGAGTGAAATGCACCCAATTAAACGTGATTTAACATTTTACTCTGTGCATCATTGTGTAGTATATGCACTGTTGTGCTTAATGATCACATGTGCGTTCCTCATTCATAATCGTTGGCCGTACAGCCCTGTTGAGAAATGACATTCAGGCCCGGAATTCAGTGAGCAGCTGAGTGTGGAGTGCTGAAGAAGCAAGGCTTTGTAACCCAAGTGGTTGCAGGTTCAAATCCCTGGTGTGGGCGCTGCTATTGTACCCTTGAGCTAAAGGTACTTAACCTGAATTGCTTGGGTAAATACCCAGCTGTATAAATGTATAACGTGCAGAAACGTAAGCGCTGTTAAGGAGCCCTGGAGCAGGCTGTCGGCTGAGCAAATAAACACGTCTGTGTGCGAGCGCGAGACGCCGTCTGGGCAGAGCGTCATTTGGTCTGCAGCGGGGAGGAAGGAGCTCTGCTGATGTCAGGAAGAGGAAACGCATCGCTGGCGTGGGTGGTGGCGTGGCCCAGCCCCAAACGGGCCGCCCCGGGTGCCCCCGAGACACAGCCCTCCTCTGGCCCTGGTGCCAGGTGCCCCATCCCCCGAGACACAGCCCCTCCTCTGGCCCTGGTGCCAGGTGCCCCCCCCTGGCAAAACCATCGCTACTCTGTGCTTGTTTCTTTCTTCACAAATGTTTTTTTAAATATACTGGTAGTGCCTCCCGCATGGTCTAGCGGTAAGAGCGTTCCGGGGTTCGATTCCACCGGTCGCGCCAGTATCGGCTCTGGCTCGGAGTGCCACTAGGGGGCGGCGATTGGCTGTCCGCCCCAGGGAGGGGGGAGGGATAAAAGCTAAAGGAAAGACTCGCTGCACATATGAGTGGCCCTGTGTGTCGGTGACAGGCTTCAGGCCGGACTGTGGCAGCGAGTTCTCATACAAGGGAGGTTATAATTGGCACGAAAAAAGAGAGGGAATTGGATACTAAAAAGTGAGAGAAAATGGGGGAAAAACAGCAAAAAATAAAAATAAATACCGGTAATTTCTGGAGCAGAGACAGACCACTGAGGAGTGTCTGCTCCCCCCACCCCCCCCCACCCAGGCGTGGTCGACAGGGGGTGACTCGGCCTCTCTCTCTCTCCTTTTTCTTTTTTTACGTTTGTTTTCCGGGAGCGGCGTTGTTGGGCTTCGCGCTCTAAGAACACCAGCGTATTGTGCGGCGGTGGAAACGCTCGGGGCGGGCGGGGGAGGCGAGACGAAGCCAGACAACCTGTCCAAATGTGTTTACCCTGGCCTGCGTGTGAATAATGGATGGCTCGCGCGGTTTGGTTGGGCGAGAGGAAGGAGAGGTGGCTCTCTCTCTCTCTGTGAGGCGTTGGACGGTCGCCACTCGACCGCGCGCTGACGGACGACTGTCAACATCCGCGCTCCGCTCATCGCCACGGCGATTTAATTATTTGGAAACAAAAAGCGTTGTAGCTGCGTTCCCTCCTGAGCCCTTTTGAGGTCTTGTGTGTGAAATATCGAGGAGCTTCGCGGCGAGCTGGCACCGTTTTCGCCGAAGGGAGCAGTTTGTAAAGGCGACGATGACTTCGTAAACGACGCCAACGTCTCAACATTCCATTCTGTTCTTCTTTATTTGACATGAAGTCGTTTTTTTCTTGAGAATAAAAAATATGATTTCTGTTACTATAAAAAAACTCTCTTTAAGCAAGGACTCCGGGTGAGGTGTAAATACTGGAGGGGGGGAAGGTGTCCAAAGGCTGCCAAAAACGGCTCTTTCATAAATAAATAATTATGAAGTGTGGTTCATGGATGTGTGAAAGCTTAGGGTTGCAGTTTGTTTGTTGTGTGATTATAAACCCTATTTATATATCTCATATTTGTTTTGCTTTTGGGTGGGGGTCAGGAAAAAGGCACATTTCCTGAGATTAGACCCCCTGCTGTTTTATATTAATCTCATGTAGGCCAGGGGGTCTGTCGCCGTGGCAACGCACCTCCCTGGGGGTCACGGGGGGTCATTCAGAAAAACGGGCTTGTTTGCGTCCGTCTGTCTGTCTCTGCCGCTCACCTGAGTGTGAGAGCGACCCCCCCCCACTGTGCGTTCGGGGGTCTGATACGGGGGCTGGGGTGTGGAGTGGGGCGCCAGCTGCCTTATCACAGTGGAGCGGAGTCCAGTCTGATTCCCGTCTCCCTTTCTTTCTCTCCCTCTCCCTCTCCCTCTCCCTCTCCCTCTCTCTCTCTCTCTCTCTCTCTCTCTCCCTCTCTCCTCCCTCTCTCCCTCTCTCTCTCCCTCTCTCTCTCTCCCCTCCCTCTCCCTCTCTCTCTCTCCCTCTCCCTCTCCCTCTCCCTCTCTCTCCCCTCTCCCTCTCTCCTCTCTTTCTCTGTCTCTCTCTCTCTCTCTCTCTCTCTCTCTCTCCCTCTCTCTCTCTCTCTCTCTCTCCCTCTCCCTCTCTCTCTCTCTCTCTCTCTCTCTCTCTCTCTCTCTCTCTCTCTCCTCTCTCTCCTCTCTCCCTCTCCCTCTCTCTCTCTCTCTCTCCTCTCTCTCTCTCTCTCTCTCTCTCTCTCTCTCTCCCCCTCTCCCTCTCCCTCTCTCTCGTTTGAGTGCGATAGTGGCCCACCGGGGCCCCCTGCTGATTTTCGTGAGGTGTGCGGAGAGCAGATAAGCCCCCCCCCTCCACCCCCACCCCCGGGCTGGTACATGAATGGCACACGGACACAAAAACAAAAACCCTTTTTAAAAAATGTGAAAGAAAGAAACGCGGAGAGAAAAGCGGCGCTGTAATCTGGGCTGCCCACCCGCCGGCTGGCTCAGGACCGCCGACGCAAACGAGGCGGGAAACGGCGGGAGCAGGGCTCTTTGTTTCACACGGGAGAGGAGCGAGGGGCGGCCTTACGCAGACTGAGAGGGCACAGACCGGGCACCCCTGTGGAAACGAGGCTTCCACGTCTCCGTCTGGAACAGACCCGGGCTCTCACTCACGCACGGCTGGGTCGGTCTCTGTTACGCCTTCTCCATATCAAGATCTTTATTGTCACGGACGCAGAAAGGCGAGCACAAGTCATACTCCGTCATGGAAAAAGGAAAACTTGGACAAAAGGGGCGTGTGTTTTGGCACTATCGCTAAAGAATAAAATGTTTGGAAAATTGACAGTGTTTGATATAAAGTTTTGATTATTGGTTAATTTGAACTTGAAGTTTTAGAGCTACAACAATAAGGCCACAGTCATGTATTTAACGATTCAGATCAATTGGTGTATTTTCACGTCGCTTTCAAAGTTACGAACCTTTCATAGATCCGAACGGCCCCCATTCCTGATGCGTCCGTATCTCTGAGGTTTGTACTGTGGTTCTAAATTGGGTTCCTGCGGGCCTTCAGGGTCCTGGACACGGCGCTTCCTGCTGGTGGTGACATTTTCCAGCGTAGGGTTCTGATGTTGGGAGGCCGGGAGGTCTGGGTGCTGACCAGCGGGCACAGGGAAAACATTCAAAATGGAGCCCTGTCTCCCAGCTGCCCAGATCAGTGCTGGGGGCGCCGAATGAGGCAACTGGAGAGTTTAGAGTCTGAGTGACACGCTGGGAGGGAGGGAGAGAGAGAGAGAGAGAGAGAGAGAGGGAAAGGGGGAATAGATAAAGAGAGTGGGCCTTGGAGGGAGGGAGAGAGGAGGGAGGGAGGGAGAGATGGTGAGGGAGGAAAGGGAGGAGGGAGGGAGGGAGAGAGGAGGGAGGGAGGGAGGGAGGATGAGGAGGAGCAGGGTGATGAGGAGGAGGAGCATGTTGATGAGGAAGAGCAGGATGAGGAAGAGCAGGATGATGAGGAGGAAGAGCAGGATGTTGATGAGGAGGAGCAGGATGAGGAAGAGCAGGAGGAGAGAGGGAGGGAGGAAGAGCAGGATGGGAGGATGAGGAGGGAGGAGGATGAGAGGGAGGAAGAGGAGGATGATGAGGAGGAAGAGGGAGAGAGGATGTTGATGAGGAGGAGGAAGATGAGAGAAGAGGGGGAATAGATAAAGAGAGAGGGTCCTTGTTCTCTCCTCTCTCCTGGCCCTCTGTGATGGAGAGATGGTGTTAATGAAAGGGTGGAAGTTCTTGCTCCACAGCAGGACTGAAGGATGATGAGGAGGAGCATGGTGTTGATGAGGAGGAGTAGGGACTGCTTTGTTTGGACTGCTGCCCGTTTGTTATCATGCGCCCCTCTCTACTCTCCCCTGTTTTATTTGTCAAGTGAAACTGCAGCACTCCGCCTTTCTATACTGAATAAAAAGCAGTAGTCACCCCCTCTCCCCCACACACCCCCTGTGACCCCTCCTTGCCCTCTCACTCAGATGTGTAGCCATGTTGTTTTCTGTGTTTGGAACTGAAACATTTATTTGATATTCATGCGTTTCCCTTTTTTTAATCATTTATCTGAGAGGAGCTGACAAGTTCACCAGAGGGCCCTCTGCAATTGGCATAAGCAGTGTGTGTGTGTGTCTGTGTGTGAGAATATGAGTACATATGTGTGTGTCTGTTTGTAACTCTGTGTGTGTGTGTGTGTGTGTCTGTTTGTGTGTGAGAATATGAGTACATATGTGTGTGTCTGCGTAAGTGTGTGTGTGTGTGTGTGTGTGTGTGTGTGTGTGTGTGTGTGTGTGTGTGTGTGTGTGTGTGTGTGTGTGCGAGTGAACCACTCTGCCTGCCTTCTGTATCTGTCTATATTCAGATTGGACAATAGGGTCGGTGTTTATCACCTCATCAGAGTGTGTCTCGCGCCGCAGCGCCAGGGAGATCCCGCCCGTCTGGCACGCACGCGCCTCGGCCGTTCTGCTCCTTCACAGTTGTTCTGTTTGTTCTTATTCGACAGGGTTTCGGTTATGTGCGTCATTACCGATATACCGCAAATAAGCGCAATAATCCAGCGCTAGGTTTGGGAAATGGAAAGCGATCGCTCTCTTTTTATTAAAAGTAAATGAACAAGTGAAGCTGTTTCCCCGAGTCGAGCCTCTCTGTTTCAACCGCTGGCCGAGCGCACTTTAGAGGCTATTTATTCATAAAAGACTTGTGTGATCGCGGGCCTGCCGAGAGCTGGGGAATTTCACTAAGATCGTGGGTTCGACTGCTTTTATTTCGCTCTACGTCTTAATCTTCTGTCTCCGTTTTCAAAAATCACATATTAAATTAATATATATATATTGTTACGTCAAGAAACTCAGTTGAGCAGATTATATGGGTTTTTTAAAAGCCATGCTTGAATCGCAACGTTTTCGAAACTTGGGCAACGGGCCGGTTTTTTTCTTTTTCTAAAGAAGGAGAAAATGATTCCTGTTTTAAAAATCCCGACGGGCCACAGAGAGCTGAGCGATGACCACCGCAGAGCCGCCTCTGCGCGCGCTGTGTGCTCGCGCTGTGAGCTCGGGCTGTGAGCTCGCGCCGTCTGCTCCCGCTGTGTGCGCGCGCTGTGTGCTTGCGCTGTGTGCGCGCGGGGGTGCTCCTCGTGACGTCCGCTGCTGATGAAATATTTCGGTAATCCTTGGGCGTCGTCTTCGGGAGAGTGTGTGAGGGACGGGGCGGTCAGCACAGTGTGTGTGTGTGTGTGTGTGTGTGAGTGTGTGTGTGTGTGTGTGTGTGTGTGTGTGTGTGTGTGTGTGTGTGTGTGTGTGTGTGTGTGTGTGTGTGTGTGTGTGTGTGTGTGTGTGTGTGTGTGTGTGTGTGTGTGTGTGTGTGTGTGTGTGTGTGTGTGTGTGTGTGTGTGTGTGTGTGTGTGTGTGTGTGTGTGTGTGTGTGTGTGTGTGTGTGTGTGTGTGTGTGTGTGTGTGTGTGTGTGTGTGTTGTGTGTGTGTGTGTGTGTGTGTGTGTGTGTGTGTGGGAGGGGGGATGACGATGACTGAGACTCTGTTGGTGAGTAAACACGGCGCTGATGTGGTTTTCCGCGCTGCAGTTTGTTGTTGTTACGGTTACCAGACTGGGAAACGGCGCGGATCACCGTAATCGAGTCCGGCAGCGCTTAACCCCCGTTCCTCTCCGGGCCTCACTCACTGGCCTGCGAAATCGGCCGGCGCTCCAAGCTCTTATGTGGACAAGAGTTCTGGAGAGGGTTGTCGACAGGTATGGAACTCAGAGCTGCGTGGAGATAAACGCTTACAGGACGAACTAAAGAACCGCGAAGCCGCTGCAGAACAACACACTGAACACGTGACCTCTTTCCCACAATCCTGCAGGGTTTTATTGGTATTGATTTATTTTTATTTCAATGTCTTGCTACTTACTACATGGAGCCCAGGTAGTGATTTCAGAATGAAGTACAATGACACAGAAAGGGGCGGAGCTGGCATCAATCAATCTTATTTGTGTACAGCACCTTTCTGAACAAAGTTACAAAGTGCTTTACAGGGTGAAAGAGCAGTAGCAATATGAACTACTATGAGGGGCAGAGAAGGATAAACAGGAAACATAAAACAAGCAAGATAAAAGCAAGAGAATAAAATACAGAAAATTAACAATAAACATAAGAACAATAAAACGATATTAAATGCAGTCTGATGATGGCATATTCCATATGATGTATATGCTACATGATAGCATATGCTATCAATAACTCACTGATTTGAACCAATCATTGTGTTTGGTTCTGAAGAGCAAAACCTTTTGATTGGTTCAGACGGATCAGTGATTTATAGCCCCACCAATGTTCAGTGTCTGGGTGCGTCCTCCTCCCATCACAATATTCTGCATAAGTGCGTTCATACACATGAAGCGCTTTCACATCTTGTCTTTATAAGAGCATTATTAAAATCACATGAAGATAAAATACACATTTAACTAATAATCACTACAAGTTACAGGCTACAAATACGGTGCATTTGTCTGTTTGTCTATCCCGTGCGTTCCAAATACATTGAGCGATCTCAAAATATATAAATATATACCGGTGTCTGTCACAATAAAGGAAAGCCAACATAGAGTGTGTTAATAGGGCGTTGGGCCACCACGAGCCGCCAGAACAGCGCCTTGGCACAGAAGTGTCTGGATGACCACCATTCTTTTATGGGAAAATCCATCATTTTGTGTTTTGCTGATGGTTGTGGAAAATGCTGTCTCAGGCGCCGCTCCAGAATCTCTCAACTGGGTTGAGATCTGGTGACTGAGACGGCCATGGCATATGGTTTACATCGTTTTCATGCTCATCAAACCATTCAGTGAGCACTCGTGCCCTGTGGATGGGGGCATTGTCATCCTGGAAGAGACCATTCCCATCAGGATAGAAATGCTTCACCACAGGATGAAGGTCAGAATCAGAATTTGTATTTATTGGTGTTTATCTTGCCCTCTAAGGGGTTGAGTGGACCTAAACCATGGCAGGAAAATGCACCCCACACCACAACAGAGCCGCCAGAACCCTTCATTTACTCGTGTTTCCTCTGCTTTGGCAGCTACACGTGTATTTGGGTAAGTTGAGTATATCGGGGGTCTGTTTGTGAGTTGGGAAAGGCTGTCTGTGGCGTAGACCACAGTTTGGGGGGAAGAGGGCGAGGGTCTTCATCGAGGAAACAATCGAGTGAAGTGGACGCTCCACCGACCCTCCGCCACGGTCGTTAATCACAGCGCCGAAACGGCCAGGAGGAAACGTTTGAAGCTATTGTTCAAATGTGGCATTCTCTTTCTGTGTAAATAAGATCATGAGCTGCAGTCTGCTTGACCTTTAATCAGTAAAATATTTCAGATTTGGTTCATAATCCTGATGAAGTGTGATATGCAGTGTGAGGGCCATGGTTGTGCGTTGTTGGAGGATATTTAACATCTCTTTCACCCCCTTCATCGACCGTGTTAATGTACAGAATAGACAGAGTTTAAAAAGGACAGAAATGTGTGGGTGTGGGTGGGGTGGGGTTAGAGGGGGTGTGGGTGGGGTTAGAGGAGGTGAGGAGGGGAGGGGTGTGGGTGGGAGGAGGTGAGGAGGGGAGGGGTGTGGGTGGGGTTCGAGGAGGTGAGGAAACGTGGAGCTTCCTTTGTGGAGCTGAGGGACTCGTTACGGGGTGAGGGCAGACAGACACTCTCCTGACGATATCCACCCTGAACACCATGGCCTCCCCTCCTGCGCTCTCTCTCCCTCTCTCTCTCTCTCTCTCTCTCTCTCTCTCCCTCTCCCTCTCTCTCCCTGTCTCCCTCTCTCTCTCTCTCTCTCT
>JAINUG010000116.1:2520000-2522500 GCA_029706075.1 Aldrovandia affinis
TGCCTCCTCCCTCGCCTCCTGGTCAGGGTCGCAGCCCAAAGGAAACAGAAGAAGAGGTGTTTCTGGGCTGCTGAGCTGTTTGTGGAGTTTATTGGATAATTTGGGGCGTGTACACGCGGTCTGAAAAGAAGTCTGTTCTTTGAAAAAGTTGTGCGTGTGTGTGTGTGTGTGTGTGTGCGTGTGTGTGTGCGCGTGTGCGTGTGTGCACGTGTGTGTGTGTGCGTGCGCGCGCATGTGTGTAATAGTATAATAATAAAAATTACACTTAATTTTGCGTGGAAATTTATGACACTGGCCGGGTTTCAGGAAAACATGACATTTGAGCAGTTCTGTGAGAGGCAGAGAGGCAGAGAGGCAGAGAGGCAGAGAGGCAGAGAGGCAGAGAGGCAGAGAGGCAGAGAGACAGAGAGGCAGAGAGGCAGAGGCAGAGAGACAGAGAGGCAGAGAGACAGAGAGACAGAGAGACAGAGAGACAGAGAGACAGAGAGACAGAGAGACAGAGAGACAGAGAGACAGAGAGGCAGAGAGACAGAGAGACAGAGACCAGCTCCAGGGGAAATCCTCTTGAGTTTGCCACTTGGCTCACAGAGATCCACACAGTCTCGGACGTTTACCCTCCAAATAGAACGCTTCGTTTTCTCATGAAAGCGCTCCACCTGCGGATTCACTTCCTCCTTCTCCTCTGCCAGCAAACTGTGAAATGGCCGTGCATCTTCATGACATTTATGTGTTTTATTTTGCTGTGCTGTCGGGACCGTGTTATAGAGGCCAGATTAGCGCAGGCACAGCTTTGAGGTCAGGTTGTGCTTTTTTTCGGCACGTTTCTGCATCGCAGAGCGAGTTGAGGGTTAGCGATGTCGGACGGCCAGCGGTGTAGAAGAGCTTGGGTTTGGATTTTGACAAAAGTGTCGCGTGAACTTGACTGCTACACAGTGGTCGTCTCATCTGCGCGAACACTCACGTAACTTTGACTCATGTTTTTACGCAGCGCTGTGTTCTGTCTCTCTGTTGTCATCGCGTACGTGTCTGAGCCACGGGGCTGTGTTTCATTAACTGGAGCATCGAAAGATAAGACAGGCCCCCCACACCCCCACCTGAGCTGAGCTGAGCTCATTTATTGGCTGAGTGAGTACGTGCGTCCCCCCGGGGTCAGAGGTCAGAGAGCCACCCAATCCCAGCGCAGCGGGCGGGCGTTAGGGTCCTGCTCCCGGATGCTGCAGGGTGGGGAGCCTAATGCCTCTAGCAGGTTTGGGCCGCCGCCTTATCGAGAGAATAACCTGCCCCCCTTCTCACAGCGTTAACCCCACACCCCACCCACGCTGCCAAAAACACTGTTCCTCAGAGGATCCAGAGCCAGGCTCCTCCCCGCCCCCAGAGCCCAGCCCGATTTACCAACTAACCTTGTGTGTCCTGGCTTTACCCCAGAGGCGCTGTTCCTCCCTCTCTCC
The DNA here is from genome assembly GCA_029706075.1 of Aldrovandia affinis. Taxonomy (NCBI): domain Eukaryota; kingdom Metazoa; phylum Chordata; class Actinopteri; order Notacanthiformes; family Halosauridae; genus Aldrovandia; species Aldrovandia affinis. Next base: position 2,521,449 of record JAINUG010000116.1, read on the forward strand.
CTCTCTCCCTCCCTCCCTCCCTCCCTCCCTCCCTCTCTCCCTCCCTCTCTCTCTCTCTCTCTCTCTCTCTCCCTCTCTCTCTCTCCCTCTCTCTCTCCCTCCCTCCCTCTCTCCCTCCCTCTCTCTCTCCCTCTCCCTCTCTCCCTCTCTCTCTCTCTCTCTCTCTCCTCTCTCTCCCTCTCTCTCTCTCTCTCTCTCTCTCTCTCCCTCCTCTCCCCTCTCCCTCCTCTCTCCCTCCTCCCTCTCTCTCCCTCTCCCTCCCCCTCCCTCTCCCCTCTCTCTCCCTCTGTAAAGCGCTGTCCTATCACAGAGAGGCTTGTAGAGGGTGCGCAGTGTTCCAGTGCGGTCGGAAAGTCTGAGGAACAGACCTGACTGACAGGGTTCAGCCCCACAGCCCCCAGCCCCAGCCCCCACAGCCCCCCCCCCCACAGCCCCCCAGCCCCGGCCCCCACAGCCCCCAGCCCCACGCCCCACAGCCCCACGGCCGGGCTGTTATTACTGCTCTGTGCCCCTGGTCCCCCCCGCCCTGCCCCCGCCCCCCCGCCCTGTACACTCCTCCTCAGAAACAGTGAGGGTGATTAAAGCTGAACAGAGAGCTTTTCTTCCTTTTTACCTTTTCTGGGGGAGGCTTGTGTACTGTGTAGTGAAACAACGTCAGAGTGTGTGTGTGTGTGTGCGTGTGCGTGTGTGTGTGTGTGTGTGTGTGTGTGTGTGTGTACGCTCTCTGTGTGTGTGTGTGTGTGTGTGTGTGTGTGTGTGTGTGTGTGTGTGTGTGTGTGTGTATGCGTAGCAGCATTGCGGTGGAGATTAAATCCAGTCGGATGAGAAGGTGTCTCACCAGGCTGCTGATCCTGGATCAGTGTTCTTGCTCAATCGGAAGCGTTTGCTCGGCCCACGGGTTTGTGCTGCCCTCAGACACCATGTCCTCCGAGCTGATTCACACCGGCGTCTGAGCCCCGGGGCTGGTCGAGCGTGGGAGGACACGGCCATGTTTGGGGCTTCCTGTGTCCTGTGTCCTGCGGCCGAGGTGTGTTCGTGGCTGTGGTTTTGGG
>JAINUG010000116.1:2527500-2530000 GCA_029706075.1 Aldrovandia affinis
AGTGAATCCAGGCTTTCCCAGGTGTGTGTTTTTGTTCCGTGTCTGTGCAGGTGCATGGCAGCTCTGATTTCTCTCCTGTCTGTCTCTCTCTCCCAGCGTAATCTCAGGTGTGTGTGTTCTGTTGTTCTGCAGGTGCACGGCATCGTGAGGAGGTCCAGCTCCTTTAACACCGGCCGGATCGAGCACCTGTACAAGAACCCCCAAACCCACACGGAAGGAAGTGACGGAAGGAAGTGAGTTCCCTCCTCAGCGCTCCATACGACGCCTCCACCCTCCTATATCCATCCGCTCAAATCACTGTCCATCTTTATTCTTTATCTTTCTACAGGATTCTTATGTTGAATTCTCAGCCTGTCCGCTATTCCTTTTCAGAATAAAAGCAGCATAGGATTTTATTATTGATTTACATGCAACCCTGAATTTGAGAACGGTCGATGGGCTGTTAGCAGGAGAGTTGAGGGCAATTTATGCTTTATGTGAATGAATTGTCTGTCTTTATGGCGTCTTTATAATAACTTCTTGAGGACTTATAAATATGAGGATACCTCCTCACCTGCTCCGCTAACAATGATTAAAAACCGTCCATTTAAATAACATGAAAACAACAAAACAGTCAGATGGAAGTGGTATTCTGTATCTCCATGGCAATGGAGTTCACCTCGTCATTCCAACCAATCAGATTACGGGACATTTCATGACAGTTTCTGCGACCTTTCATTTACCTGGAGCTACGGGACACCCTCCCCCGCTCCTCTGAGACACATTTCTGTCCTTTTAACGTCACTTCTGTCCCGCGGCGTGTCATGCGACACAAATTGGCCTTTAAGGGCTCCTGTATCCACAGATTCTCACAGATATAACGCCTGGCCGTAAAAGCACTGTGTTTGGTGATAAGCCAATCTCATCCTGCCTGGGTTTGGAGCTTTTACTGCTGTCTGTTTGCGTTTTCATTTTTGCTGTTTATTGAATAATGACTAATGCATAATGAATATGTGTGTCTCATGGATAATGGTTGTGTCAGTAGGTAGAGCGAGCGTGGTTCTGTAGGCTCAGTAGGTAGAGTGTGGTTCTGTGTGTGGCTCAGTAGGTAGAGTGTGGTTCTGTGTGGCTCAGTAGGTAGAGCGTGGTGTGGTTCTGTGTGGTTCTGTGTGTCTCAGTAGGTAGAGTTCTGTGGTTCTGTGTGGCTCAGTAGGTAGAGTGTGGTTCTGTGTGGCTCAGTAGGTAGAGTGTGGTTCTGTGTGGCTCAGTAGGTAGAGCGTGGTTCTGTGTGTCTCAGTAGGTAGAGTGTGGTTCTGTGTGGCTCGGTAGGTAGAGCGTGGTTCTGTAGGCTCAGTAGGTAGAGTGTGGTTCTGTGTGGCTCAGTAGGTAGAGTGTGGTTCTGTGTGGCTCAGTAGGTAGAGTGTGGTTCTGTAGGCTCAGTAGGTAGAGTGTGGTTCTGTGTGGCTCAGTAGGTAGAGTGTGGTTCTGTAGGCTCAGTAGGTAGAGTGTGGTTCTGTGTGGCTCAGTAGGTAGAGTGTGGTTCTGTGTGTCTCAGTAGGTAGAGCGTGGTTCTGTGTGGCTCAGTAGGTAGAGCGTGGTCCTGTGTGGCTCAGTAGGTAGAGCGTGGTTCTGTGTGGCTCAGTAGGTAGAGCGTGGTTCTGTGTGGCTCAGTAGGTAGAGCGTGGTTCTGTGTGGCTCAGTAGGTAGAGCGTGGTTCTGTGTGTCTCAGTAGGTAGAGCGTGGTTCTGTGTGGTTCTGTGTCTCTCTCTTAAAGCACAAGCGCTTCCACGGAGCGACGCCTTTGCTTCCGGAAGCTTCTTTCCCGCACGTTCTCTCAGTGCGTCAGTCACACCGACACCGTCTCGGAAGGGTGTGGGATTCCTTCTCTTCTAAACACAGAGTTAAGTCAACAAGCATGGGAGAAAGGCTGTTTGAATGTGCACTCCCACGCTTCAGAAGTGTTTAAACTACCGAATAAGGACTCCTCTGTGAGTGTCTTACTCGAACCTCCAACTATTGGGGAATCATTTCAGCCTCTTACTGTTTTCAGACTGGATCACCATGACGACTCTCGCTCCATTTTCCATTATTATTATTATTATATAATGATCAGATTATTATTCCGTTATTAGCTGCTCCAGTGCTGGTCCTCCAGGGCTTGCTGGCTTCCCTCTCCTCTGAGCATTTCGATTATTTAGGTTTGAGCTGTTAATTGAATTCTGATCTTAACGTAATACTTCAAAACCTTTGCAGCCTTGCTTTCCTTAAAAATATAAAAATATTTTAAAAAAAATATTTAATTAAATATAAAAAGAAATTTAAAAAAAATATATTATCCATTAGTATTTAGCCACTGAACAAATCCAAGGCCTCTGTGTGTATTTCCAGTTTAATTCATTGTTATTTCCAGTTTAATTCTCTTTGTTCAGCCAAAAGTTCTGTATTACTAACTTGCACAACCCATATCATTTACATTTGTTCATTTGACAACTAGATGCTCTTATCTCTTAATTCATACATG
>JAINUG010000116.1:2535000-2580000 GCA_029706075.1 Aldrovandia affinis
CGTGGTGTGGTATTGAAGGTGTGGTATTGAAGGTGTGGTATTGAAGGTGTGGTATTGAAGCGTTGCCGTGACGCTGCAGTAATGTAACGCAGCAGCTCTGAGGCTCTGAGTCTCTGCTCTGAAGTGCTCTGTAACGTGGGCGTTTGTTTTGGCCGGAACTCCGCTCCAAAGAAAAGAGAAAGCGCTCTTATCGAGCCCCCATCTGACGCTGTGTGGCCCGCTCTGAGAGTGAGAGAGTGAGAGGAGAGGAAGTTGGTCTGAGGGTGACATTGTTCCTCCGGTCTCTCTGGACGTGCTCTTGTGTGGGACGTCTGAGAGGAAGCAGAACCGAGCAGAGCTTGAGCCTCGGTCCTCCCACTCTGGTGCTGGGAGCGGGAACACTCGCTTTACTATTCCTCATTATTTTCCTTCTTTCCCAGTTTTGGAATGGCCAGCCGTGTTTGTAGGCCTGTTCAGACGATCTCGCGTTCAGACGATCTTTTGTTCCTCAGGTACAGACTCTGTGTTCACTGCAGTTCATTGTGCCTTCAAATGTACACAAAAGATTCTTCATGATATGGTTTTGTCCCTTTTCCCAGTGATAAGGGTACAAATCGAGGACAGGTACAGATCTGTACCCAGGTGGGGTAATGAGTCCTTATTCACACTGGCAGCCATATTGGAATGAAAATGAGGCTTATACTGCAAGTAATATTATTTTTCTCACAAGAGTTCAATTATGTTCTTCTGACTGAACAACAGCATGGTCCCTTTTGATTCTGAGAGCGAGATGTGAAGTTTCTGCATGGGAGGAGTTCTCTTCATGTGCAGCCTGCGCAGGCAGGATGTACCCCCCGCCCCACCCTGGGCAGCGCTACGGTCAGCCATGCCTCTGGGCCACAGCCGACACCGTGTCGGTTTTCAGAACAAACATCCAGCCCCTCCCTTTCTTTCACTGTAAAGATCTGGCCAAAAAACAAAGTCCAACATTCTGTTCTCAAATGTTTTCTGCTCCAGGCTTGGCCTGGGGTGCCGGTAATCAGGTGCGGATCATTAGACGTTTTTCCTGAGAAACAGACACGCACCCCTATACACACACTCACACACACACCTATACACACACTCACACCTATACACACTCACACACACACACCTATACACACACACACACACACTCACACACACCTATACACACACACACACACACACACACACACACACACACACACACACACACACACACACCTATACACACACACACACACTCACACACACACCTATACACACACACACACACTCACACACACCCTGTCCCGCCCCGCCCTCGTTTGTTTGGCTGGCAGCGCTCCCTCCTGACGCAGGTACTCAGGGCTGTGAGTGTGGAGAGGAAGAGGTGCCGCATGAAATATGCAGGGGGCAGGTGCTGGACGGACGGAGGCTTGGGGGGCGGGGGGCTGTGACCGTGCGTAATGTCGCTCAGGCAGAGAGACACCCCCCCGGGCTGAACGAGAGCCCGTTGGCATTGTAAACACACAAAGGAGGGCAGGGTGGCGTTCAGGGCACGGTAAAAGGCTGGGTTCCGCCAGGCTGGCAGCAGCAGGTGTGTGGTGCGGAACTCTCTCCTGCACTGAACCCCCCCTGGCTGGGGAGGGAATCCACTCTGCCCGCTGAGAGACATGGGCCCTACAGACGCTCTGCCCAGCATCGCACCCTACTGCCCCCTACTGCCCCTACTGCCCCCTACTGCCCCCCCCCTCCTGCCCCCTACTGCCCCCTACTGCCCCCTCCTGCCCCCTACTGCCCCCTCCTGCCCCCTACCCCCTCCTGCCCCCTCCTGCCCCCTACTGCCCCCTCCTGCTCCCTCCTGCCCCCTACTGCCCCCTCCTGCCCCCCCTGCCCCTACTGCCCCCTCCTGCCCCCTACTGCCCCCTCCTGCTCCCTACTGCCCCCTCCTGCACCCTACTGCTCCCTACTGCCCCCTACTGCCCCCTCCTGCTCCCTACTGCAAACACGCCTGGCCCCCACAGTGGCAGCAGTGAGGCTCACGCCTGGCACAGTGGCAGCTTGGTGAGGCTCATCGTTAGCCTTTATCTTTTTATTTTTTAATTTTTTTAATTTTTTTAATACGGGTAATTTGGAATTCGTGTTCATAGGCCCTACAGTGCGACATCGTCCATCACTTCATGAGAGCGCAAACAACTGCAGCTTAAGATCGCAGTGTTACTACGCATTACTAACATAGTTATTACCCCTTCTCTGTGAAGAGCCAGTCACACTGGTTAACTTAGAGAAGGCTTCAATTTCTTCAATCTCAAATTGAATTAAACTGTGAAAAATGACAAAACGGTGATATTCAGGTAATTGTCCAGTAACTGGTCCCTACAAGTGCAGCACCAGTGTGTGTTTTCTTTTCATTCTGAAATGGAGAGACTTCTTGCATTCATTTTTAGGCCTGTAAATAGCGTGTAAGGTTTCACCAGGTGCCCCGGGAGGGGAGGGGAGGGGAGGGGAGAGGAGAGGAGGTAATAACCCTCCTTCCCTTTCCGGAGCAGGAGGAGAATGGGGCTCTGCTCCTGTAGCAGCCAACAGCAGCGCTTCATGACCTTGTTGGTGCAGCAAATGAGAGCCAAGCGCAGTCTTGTGCACCGTGACTGTAACAGTGGCAGTAGGGGGCAGGAGGGGGCAGGAGGGAGCAGTAGGGGGCAGTTAACTGTAACAGTGGTGTGTTTTATTGACTGTGTCTGCACGACTAATTTCCCTCTGGAAACAGGCAAGAGTTTAACCTGAAACATGGACGGCAGGGCCCATAGTGCTGTCTGTTGTGATATCCTACAATATATTATATCTCATGATATAACAGACAGACGCACACACAAACACACATAAGACAGAGATACAGACAGATGCACACACGCACACACAGACTCACACTCGCACACACACACACGCACGCACACACACACACACACACACACACACACACACACACACACACTCTCACACATAAGCCATGATCTGTCCCTGCTGATATTGTGATTATTTTGGCTGTAGGTGTAAATCAGATGAATGAACCTTCACTCCACCTTTTTCATCTTTACAACGGTCAGGCGACTGGACTTGAGAGTTGAGAGTTAAGTTAATTTCCACAAGACCTTTCTCAATCTTTCTTCATCATTTTTCATATTCAGAACTGTGCCATCATCTTTTCTCCATATTTTTTCATGATCTACCCATGAGCAGTGGGTGAAAGGAAGCAGGAGGTTTGTTGGTTATCCAGATCGGGCCTTTCATTCAGCAACTGAGGCTTTCCTACAATCCTTTGCAATCATGTGGGACGGTATTTGCCCGCTCGTCCTGTTCCTGTACCAGGAATAGAGGTGGAAGCTTCACGCACCGTTTATTATTATAAAAGAACGATTTATTCTATTCTCCCCAATGTGGAATGCCCACTGGCGTCAGCCCCATTTCTGCAGCATGGGTGCAGGAGAGAGTAGGGCATGTCGTCTAACTCATTTACATTTACATTTTTACATTTTAAGCATTTAGCAGACGCTCTTATCCAGAGCGACTTACAAGATGTGCATTAATAACATGGTAGGAACAATCATAGTTTGTGCAAGAGATCAGTGCAGTAATACAGCGATAGACATCATTGTAGGCAGCTGCACATCGTACCTGTAACACTGGGAAGGAGAAGAACTCCAGTTCGAGAGGAGCAGGGAACCATGGTGACCACGCTGATTGTGGTGTAGCGGTGTCTCCCTCAGCCCTGTGTGCAGGTAGACCTCCCCTGGTGGGGTTGTTTACAGAGCTTTGGTCTAACACGCCGATTTCCCCTCAAAGAAACCGGTGAGCGCTCCGTAATCCCCCCCAGTGTGTCTCTGCGCCCCGGCTCTTTGTCTCTCCTCGTTTCTGCGTGTAGGGTGGTGTCCCTGCTCTGTTTTGGGGGATTTGCTGCCGGCATTAGCGGCAGATTGTCCTATAATTTCCTTTAGTTTTTTTCTGAACCGCCGGCATCTGAGCACACCACCCCAGCTGCCGACAGGAGCCGAACACGGCAGCAAGCTCGCAGTCCTGACGGCCTCGCCTGTTCGGCCCGATTCCTGAGCAAATCTCCCCGATCCTGAGCTTTGAAGGGCCGTTTCGCCCGCCCATGCGCTGCCACAAGTACCTTATAGGTCTATCCCATTCATATTTATAACAATATTGGTTTATTTTATGTTTTGTTAAGTGGAATTCATAATTTAGTTTTTCTATGGTAAATGTATCTCCATGGAAACATGGAATTTATACAGCTTTATTTAAGTGTCACAGAGCTGGGTGCGTATGTTCTGTGTGGCTCAGTAGGTAGAGTGTGGTTCTGTGTGTCTCAGTAGGTAGAGCGTGGTTCTGTGTGTCTCAGTAGGTAGAGCGTGGTTCTGTGTGGCTCAGTAGGTAGAGCGTGGTTCTGTGTGGCTCAGTAGGTAGAGCGTGGTTCTGTGTGTCTCAGTAGGTAGAGCGTGGCTCTGTGTGTCTCAGTAGGTAGAGTGTGATTCTGTGTGGCTCAGTAGGTAGAGTGTGGTTCTGTGTGTCTCAGTAGGTAGAGCGTGGTTCTGTGTGTCTCAGTAGGTAGAGCGTGGTTCTGTGTGGCTCAGTAGGTAGAGCGTGGTTCTGTGTGTCTCAGTAGGTAGAGCGTGGTTCTGTGTGTCTCAGTAGGTAGAGTGTGGTTCTGTGTGGCTTAGTAGGTAGAGCACGGTGTTGGCAACGCTTAGGTTGTGGGTTCAATTCCCATTGGGGCCACATATACTGAAAAATGTATGCATCACTACTGTAAGTCACTTTGGATAAAAGCATCTGCTAAATAGCATGTATGTTAACTGCTTGGTGATGTTGTGTTGTTCTGGATCGTTATTTTTTTCATCTTTTGTTGGGTGGGGATTTAGGAAAGTTAAGTTGTTCGTTTGTCATGTTTAGTTACGCCAGGATATCAATTTGTTTACTGGGGCAGCATCCAAAACTGGTGTATGGGTGGGGCTCACCCCAGTAGGTGGAGAGTACTACAAAATTAAAATCGCATTTTTAGTGATTAACACAACAAAAAAACTCCTAAAAAACTCAGTCAATTCGGGAGAGCACAGACTAGCATGCTCACCTTACAAAACGCCAAGTGCACCTGAGCTGTGCATCCATTGTGGGAGGACTATGATGCCTACACACCTGGCAGGCCCCCGATTGACCAGAGGGGGCGCTGTGACTCTGTAAGGTGAGGGATACTCTGCTGACTCAACCCCTCCTTGGACCGTGGGGCCGCCACTGCACTGGCTGCACCCCCTCCCGGGTAACCTCATAATCTGTTCTTCATAAGCAGTTTAAGTCCCATTTAATGACCTGCTGCAAGATAGCGTAATTTTCAAACCATAACAAAATACTTCAGCCGTGAAAATCAGGAGCGGGCACGATGAGCCAGATGTGACTCTCTTTTCTTTTCTTTCTCTTTTAGTTTAAATGTTATTAAGGAGCGATATCGCTCTTGCTGTGTGTCTGTCACGTGGAGGTTGTTGGTTGTGACTCTGGGGCGTGGTGGGGGAGGGAGAAATGCCTCTCGTTGTCTGTTTTCGATTTGCGCCTGTAGGGTAGGGGGTGGGGGGCAGACCCTGTCGGAGAAGCAGCTGCACAGTTTGGGTTTTGAACGCAGCGGGACATCAGGACACTAAAACATGGCAGGACAGACGTCGCCTCCGTGTCTTGCGTCCGCAGAACGAGCTCCTTGGCAGCGTTCCAAGTCCAGCCGCGATCCTCACCAGGCCAAGAGGGAGCGTGGAGAATTAATATATGCCATTTTCTTTATCTTACAGTAGTGAATGGAATTCTGCAAGTGGCCCCAGTGGGGATTGAAACACTATATCTCCTGAGCCACAGAGCGAATGCTTTGCCTTTGTCACTACTGGTTTCAGGGCTATGGCAGCGAACTCACAATACGAGGGGGATTGACATGAAAAAGAGAGGGTGTAATTGGCTACTAAATTGGGAGACAATGGGATAAAATCAGAAACAAATTCTTAAAAAAAAGAAAAAGTGTGGAATTTGTTGTGGAACTCCGAAACAGTCACAAAGCCCCTCTAGGAGGCGTTCCCGTTTGGCGGTTTCGTTCAGGAGGTAAAACGCTGTACGGTAACTGATCAGGCCTTGCTTTAAAACGCCCAGGCCCTCGAGTGGTTTACTCGGCGCCTGATTGCTGTTTACCTTACGGCCGTCTGTGAACTTCCTGTGTGCGTGCGACGCTTCCTGAAACTTCCTGCGTACGTACGTATCGGATTGCGTTTTAAACGGCTCTCTCCGTTAGCGGTTAGCACGTCGTGTCTCGGCGTGAAACGTTTTCCCGAGAGCTCGTGTTAATCTGCGTGTGTTGTGAGGAGCTGTGGTGTGAGCGTGCGTCCATTACTGCCGCTAACTCTGCAGATGAGGCGGGTGGGGGTGTGCGGGGGCATATCCTGTTTCAGGACCGCTCACACGAGACCCCCTGCCCTGACCAGAGCCCTGCGTAGCTGAATAAATGGAGGGGGTTAGGGGTTAGGGGAGATGGGGGGCAAATGGATTATTAAAAAAAAACGTTTTTATGTATTGAACCTTTATTTAACCAGGTTAGTCTCATTGAGATTAGAAATCTCTTTTTCAAGAGAGACCTTAGCCAAGAAAGCAGCAATAGATTAGAGACACTACAAAAATGACAACATTTAACATAACAGCAGACAAGTAACTGTTCACAGTGTCACATCTGGTTACACAAGAGCAGTCTATATATGTGGTGCAACTTAAGGGTCAAAGCGTTTACAGTTTTCACTTTCCTCCATAGCTTTGACCCTTTGCTTTAAAACCATTTAGTGAGACGAGCTCCTGTAGGTGAAGCTCTTTCTGGAGCTCATTCCCGCTGAAGGAGCTGAGAACTGGAACGCTCTTTTACCGAACTCTGTACGAGCCGACGCTCTTTAGGTTTTATTACGGTGTTAGTGAGTGAAATCCGGCTCATCGTGTGTTACGTCTGAGTCAGGCACGGGGGTGTGTGGAGTCTTTCTCCACGGGGGGTTACATCATTTAGGTGTTTGATGATGCAGCATCTTCAGCGCATTCCCAAATTCATCCCCTACAACCTTATTAAAGATGAGGAGCAGGGGGTCAGAGGGGTCAGCTGATTGCTCTCAGACCTGAACTCAACATCAGCATCCGTCTCAAACTTTTAGGGGAAATTGGGGGAAGGCCTGCAGACCTGGTGGCCTTTAGAATTCTTTAAAAGATTTTTTTTTTTTAAATGTTATTTTTCTCCCAATTTAGTAGCCAATTACACCCTCTAATTCTAATTCTCCGAGGGCAGCGAACTCCATTTCCTTCGAGACGGAATTCGCCCACCCACGTTCTGGAGACTCCCTTACGTGCTTCACGGCGGACCCGAGCCGGCTCACCCTCCCCCTCCCCCTGGGGCGGACAGCCAACCGCCTTTAGCATTCTACAGGATTAGAATTCTAGGATCGACCTCCTAGAACGTTCTCCATAGGGTGGCTTTTCCAGCGCTGTGGAATTGAGCACCAATCGGGTTTAAGGCTGTTGAACAACCGAGCCTTTGTTTATGAAGGAATCTGATTGGACGTTCACGCCGCTCATAACCTCGTTGGTTATTTTGCTTAATATTCCAGGAAGGAATGTGAGGGGGAAAGCATGCGTGGGTGTGGTGTGTGGCTGCACCCAAGTTCAGGATAAAAGACTATTTATTTATTCTTCAATCAGTCAGTCAGTCAATCCTGTGCTGCCACTCAAACGTGTTGTGATCGGTGGTGGGAGAGAGATACGATCAGAGCCTTGCCTGACACTGAGTTATGGCCGTTGGTCTGAATCATCCACATTTTGCGTAGGCGTTGGCAATATCGCTCCACGGTGATTGCACTAAGGCAGGTCTGATCTGCTCGATAAACATTAAATTTTTTACATTTACATTTTAAGCATTTAGCAGACGCTCTTATCCAGAGCAACTTACAAGATGTGCATTAATACATGATAGGAACAATCATAGTTCGCGCATGAGATCAGTGCAGTAATACAGCAATAGACATCATTGCAGGCAGCTGCGTACCATACCTGTAACACTGGGAAGGACAGGCTGCTGTTCGAGAGGAGCAGGGGGCCATGGTGACCGTGCAGGTAGGTGGTGCAGCAGTGTTTTAGTGTTTTATTCAATGAGAAGGCAGGGATACATACACAACAAGTGTCATCTCCACACTGACTCAGATACAGGATCCAAAATACACAGCGCCCTGTGTCGATAAACTCCGAAAGGTTTACTCAATTGTTTCAGAAGTAATTCAGAGGTAATGCCATATTACCACTGCCAGAGTCCCTGACACAAACGCAGAGATGTTTCCAGTGTTGTTGTTATTCCAGTGTCGCAGTTGAAAGATGTCACTCAAGTGGTTGCATTCCCCCCACTTCAAAGAGTGCAGAAGAAGACTGCATGTTAACAGGAGGTGATTGTGTTCCTTGTTTACGCACTTGGGAGAGCTCTTTGTTGCAGCGTTAGCAGTCTGGCCTATCAGCAGTGTCTCATTCCCATGTGAATAACGTGGTGACTGAGGGTGGTGCAGTGGATAGCACTGTCCTCTTCCCCCTGAATGAACCTGACCAATCAGAGCACAGTACGCTCAAAAGCCACAAAAAATAATCCACTTTGTGCCTGATCATGGATTTGGTGTGTGTGGATAAAAAGTGTGAAAAGCCACATTCTCTCACACCTGACACAGTCACACACACACTGGACACAGTCGTGCTGGCCCCCACGTGTCTCGCTGAGCGCCTCCTCCTCCCGTGAAGACTCGGCGGCCATGTTTGCTGCTCGTCTGTCTCTCTGCGGTCGCCTCAGTCTGTTTTCCTGACGTCCGATCTTCCTTCCGTCTGCAGGTTTTTATTCCGTAAACCCGGCCCTGCGTCTCGGCCCAGGAGCTGTTTTGTAAACGTGGCTTTCAGGGGGAAGCGTTTGGCAGGAGGGCAGATTATTATTCTTAAAGGTCCTGCGTACGGAACGGTAAAGTGCCATGAAACAGAACCTCCGTGTTGGCTCTGTTAAGGAGGCTGACGGTGGAAACATGGGTCACTATTTTTAACGCTTGTGAGCGTGGAGCGAGTGGAAGTGTGCGGTGAAGCCCCCCCCTCCTCCCTCCCCGGCCCCCTCCCTCCCGGCTGGGTTTGGGGTGCTGTGGGGTAGAGGGTGGGCCAGGACCGTGGTCTGAGCCCAGTGAACCTGGGACATTTTACATTTTAAGCATTTAGCAGAAGCTCTTATCCAGAGCGACTTACACAGTTTACATTTCTTTACATACAATCCATTTATACAGCTGGATATTTTACTGAAGCAATCCAGGTTTAAGTACCTTTAGCTTGAGGGTACAACGGCAGTGCCCCCACCTGGGAATTGAACCAGCAACCTCTGAGTTACAAGCCCAGTTGCCCCCTAACCATTACACTACACTGCCAGCCCTGGTAAGATCAATCATAGTTCGCGCAAGAGGTCAGTGCAGTAATACAGCGATAGACATCGTTGCAGGCAGCTGCGTACCATACCTGTAACACTGGGAAGGAAAAGTTTAGTACAACCTGGTGTCCTTCTCCACTGCAGACGTCCGTCTGTCACCCGGACCTAGACCGCGGTCTCCCACAGAACAGACCCGTGGTGTCAGTACACCCAATAGAAGAGCGAGATTGTGCTCCGTTAGCAAGGAGGTTCAGCGTACGCTGGGCTGTACAGTGAGCGGACAGAAGGACGGATGGTCCCACAGCGTTTAATAATCTGCAGAGGCCGCAGCAGACTAAACTGTTTGTGGGTTATGTACAGCAGACACCCTGCATTTCTCATTGGCTTGTGTCTTGTGTTGTTTTGTTTTTAAAGATGTTATAATATGTTATAGTTCATGAAATGGATATTGGCTCAAAACGTTATTGCTGGACATACTGCACATCTCTGTTGTTTATATATTAATATTTATTTTGTTTTTTTATTGACGAGTCAGAAGTAGAACGTGAGGTACGCTAGCCGATGGGTTTGAGTGGTGATGCTGAGCCTGTGGATGCTGCAGTACTGCGTGTGGCAGACAGATGGCAGCAGTGAGCCACCGAGGCCAGCCCTCCTGGTGGGTGAGAGGTGTCAGATCCCCGGCGAATAGAGAGAGAGTAACCTGCCCTATCGGGGTGAATCTGCCCCATCGGGGGTAAGAACAGAGGGCAGGGGGTAGGGTACGGGGGGGCAGGGGCAGGGGCAGGGGGAGGGGGGGCAGGTGTGAGTTGCCCCAGGCAGGCAGCAGCAGTGTGCTGAGAGGAAATGTCTGTGAATGAAGCGAGTGTACTCTGGTGTCAGCATTTTTTCCCCCTCATTTTCTGCCCCCCTCTCTTTCCCCACTCTCTCTCTCTCTCCCTCTCTCTCCCTCTCCCTCTCTCTCTCTCTCTCTCTCTCTCCCTCTCCCTCTCCCTCAGAGTGATTTAAGGTGCCCCCCCAAACCCAGCAGCACCCGCAAGTAAACAAACACAACCCCCATCTCTTCTAATGATGTTCGGGTTGGAGCTGACACTGCTAGCAGAGCCCACAGCGCAGTGACCAGACGTCAGGCTCAGAACACAGAGAGCTGCTGCAGCTGGGTGTCCCTGTGGAGTCCTAGGGGACATTTCGGCTCTCGTGGAAAAACTAAAAACAATTCTGTCTGGAAACCCTGGATCCATTTATGGCCACATGAGTGGCGTGGGAGACGATTGATAATAAAATGGGGTGGGGGCAGAGTGGGGGCCGGGCCCAGAGTGGGCTGGGGGCTCAGTCAGCCGGTGATGAAGGTTTTACTGCTCTGCTGACTCAGGAACAGAGGCCTGTGAGGTCGGTGCGATCGTGAAATGTTTATTGAAGAGGTGAGGTGAGGTGCGCATTGTGTTAATCGCTTAAGCACCGTTTTCAAGTGCAGCCTTGTTGTTGTTTTTTGTCTTTTCTTGTGTAATATCGTATAACTCTGCCCTGGCACAGTGCAGCGTGTTCACCTGCCTGAGCAGAGAGAGGATCTCTAATCTAAAGCGTGAATCAGCCTCTGTGTGTGTGTGTGTGTGTGTGTGTGTGTGTGTGTGTGTGTGTGTGTGTGTGTGTGTGTGAGTGTGAGTGTGTGAGTGTGAGTGTGTGAGTGTGTGTGTGTGTGAGTGTGTGAGTGTGTGAGTGTGTGAGTGTGTGTGTGTGTGTGTGTGTGTGTGTGTGTGTGTGTGTGTGAGTGTGTGAGTGTGTGTCTGAGTGACTGCTCAATACCATATGTACGTTCGGTGCCATATATCTGAATTTGTGCACAGCCAAACACACTGAAGCGGTTTGCGATGGCCGTGTGAGTTTGTGTGTGAAGACGTACAGGCTTGTGTTTGCGTTGCGGGCGCCTGGTTGCAGATTCTCAAATCCGACAGCGTCGGTTTAACTCTGATCTGATTTCACACCTCTCTCAGGTGGACTTGGCAGACTGCCAGCTGTTAGAGGGGCTCAGGGTTCAAGTAATGACGAGTTTGAGTCCATGGCGACCTGCCGTTGCTGACAGACTGATGGTGGACGTGATGTGGGAATTTGGGCAGCGCGTTCGGGTCTGTTCCATCGCGACCGCCGCGTTTCCCAGACTCCTCTCTGCCGGAGCGCGGTGGAGAGGAACGTGCGTTTGTACAGCGGGATTCACACGCTGAGTGATCCAGGGATCGCTCGACACACGCCTACGAAAACACCGCCGCTCTGCACCTCTCCAGCGGGAACATTACTGCTCAAAACAAACAGCGCCCTCGTCAGCGAAAAGCCCCTCGAACGGGCGCTGGGGCGCGATGATACCGGCCCAATAATACTGTTTCCCTGCTTTTATTGTTTCAGTGTTTTATTCGGGTTCCCATGGCAGTTTTCTGCTCTCGATGACAGAGGTGTTGAGACAGACTGGCACAGGGAAGAGACTACACTCACACGCCCGCTCTGTCTGTCTGTCTGTCTGTCTGTCTGTATACGGGGGAGGAGGGGGGGGCGTTGGGTCTCTTTAAAATCTGAGTTTAATTGTTTGTCATCTGATTACAGTAATCCCTGGGTCTTAGACGTGTGGTGTGAGTGTGTGAGTGTGTGAGTGTGGTGTGAGTGTGTGAGTGTGTGAGTGTGTGAGTGTGTGAGTGTGTGTGTGTGTGTGTGCTAGTATAGGTGTGTGTGTTTGTGTGTGAGTGCGTGCGTGTGTGTGTGTGTGTGTGTGGAGAGGGTGCCTCTAAAGCGATACTCTAAGTTAACATGGCTGCCGGAGTCTGGCCAGGCTTCAGAGCGAAGGTAGGCCTGACTGCAGGAGAGGATGTGTCGGAGGAGCTCTTCCGCGCGGCGCATTGTGTTGTGTGGGTCAATCAGCAAAACTCACACAATCCGCGCGGTGCTGCCACTCTGGTCTGAAAGGCGTCTTTCCCACGATGGGCTGTGAGTACGAGCAGCGCGCCGACGTGCCTGCGAGCGCCAGGGAGAGGGCCGAGGAAAAGAGTCAATTACCTGAAACAATGCGACCAAATAGCCAACCGCAACCCTTCACACGCCGGCCTGGGAGGACGAGGTCATTACAACAGGCGGGTAAGGGCAGAGAAACACTTTACCACCGCTGTGGGGAACAGAAATGAACAGTGTTGTACATCGCAGTGTTTCAACGGGTTTGCTGCACTGGAGTGACGAGGCGATGAAGCCTTTAAACGGGACACATAAGACATGTTTTTATCATGGGAGCCATTTTGGTTTTAGTTACAAGCCATCCACCGGCTGCCAGCAGCTGTGTCGCTGGGGTTAATTCCACTTCAGGTGCAGGAAATTAATTCAAATGCAATTAATTAATTAGTTTAAAATACCTCTTAGGACATTACAGGCATTTTTCTATTCATGAATTGAATTTCAGTTGATTTCCTGAATTCAACTGCGTTGAAATGGAACTGACCCCCAACTCCTGGCCAGCAGACCATCTCAAAAACCCCTCATGGGGTAAAGAGAGCAGGTGGAGCTTGATGCTTTCGGTGTTGCTGAGGAACTCGCCATCAGGCTACAAGCTCTGCGCTCCAGACGGCACGCTGCTCTTTAAGCCTCTCAGGTTGCCACAAGGACACGATTTCTTAATAATTAGCATTTTGATTCTAAAAGCTAAAAGCTGAAGTCGAACACGTAGCTAGGAGCTAAGTGTCTCCTGTGATCAGAGCTCTCTGAGTGAGTGAGTGAGTGAGTGAGTGAGTGAGTGAGGTAAGTGCACAGATAGGGAACAGGCATCCTGCTGGCATCAACACATGCATCCGTGCCCCCTCTCCCCTCCCCTCACCCCCTCTCCCCCTCTCCCCCTCACCCCCTCTCCCCCTCGCCCCCCCTCGCCCCCTTGCCCGTGTCATTCAGCGTCGAGAGCGCACTTCATTTCAGAAAAAAAAGCGCTTCAATAATGCGCTCTGTCGCTGGAAGTCGGCGTTTTCGCCCTCCTTTGATGTGGTGTGATGTCTTCCGTCGTACGGCAGCTCACCACTTAAAGCTCAGCTGTTTGCCCGACTGAGTCGTTTTGAGTTTGTTTTCCGATTTGTGTGTTTTATTAATAATAATAATAATAATAATAGTGATGATGTCTGCGCCAGTCTGTCGTTGCTGGTAATGAGCTCAGCTCTCGAGTGTTCCCAGGCCCTGGCAGTTTGGGAAGTTGCAGGTTGTGGTCGAGGAGCGTGTGGACGGTCTTTCCCTCGGGAATAGGGGGCAGCGGGAGCAGGTAACCGCGCGTTCCTACGGTGACCTGTGAAGCTGTTTGTGTTGTGAGAGGCGTAGGCACGTCTTATCGTTGCGAGCAGCAGTGGAGTGACGTGTGTTTTCGCCGGTTGAAGGCGTTTGACTCGCGCTGCTATCGATTACGGCGGGATGTGTTTCCCCCGTTACCCAGCATGCTCTCAGCACACGCAGGGTTATTCACTCCGCAGTGAGAGATGAACATGGAGACTGTGAAACTTAAACCGTGCTCCTCCACGGACAGCCTGCTCATGGGGATTGCGTCCTGGGCTCCAGTGATTGTATTGTTCTCTGTTCAGCGTGCCGAAGCCTGTTTGTGCCTGTTCCTGCTCCCATGTTATGACGAGGAATTAGATTTAGAACATTCTTAAAGCTGCAGCACTTACAGCAAGTGTATATATATATTTATTTACTTTAATTTAAAAAAGTAACAGATTTTGACTATATTTTCATTACTTTGTTATTCAGTGGCCAAAGTGACAAACCGGTCATTTTGAATGAGTCAGTTTGGAAGTTATGCTGCTTGATTATTTGGCTAAATACTATTTTTTTTTTTTAGCTATTGTGTTATGAAAGTTAGGTACACACACATACATATACTGTATATATATATATATTCTATTTTACCTGTATTATCTCTCTGTAATATCGTCTATATTGTTTTCCTACAGCCTGACTATTAGCACATCCTCAGTTTATATTAAATTTGATACCTTGTGGTTGCATTGTGCTTGACGTTTATCTGGCTTGCAGGCATTGTGTGCAGCATGTCTGATTGCGGTAATCCCATGTTGATTTCAGATCGCTCTCTGCGGTGTCTGTGATGCCTGTAGAGCGCAGAGCCCGGGGCCTCCGGGCCTGTAGACCGGGCCTCCCTCTCTTACGCGCGCGGCTCGGCGGGAATCCTCACAGGTAGACTTCAGAGACTGCGGGGTGGAGACGGGACTGTGAGGGCATTCTGGGCCGGCTGTGACCACCAGAGAAACGAGGCAGAGAAACGAGGTCGAGAAACGAGGTCGAGAAAAGGGCCGCCCTGCCTTCACTCAATATTTTAAATTCATTGTGCTTTATTGGCATGGAATACAAAGCGTAAATATTGCCAAAGCGCAGCATAAAAAAATACAGAATGTAAATTAAAAAATAAATACAAAATAAATACAAATAAAACACACAAGTATTGTATACATTTGAACATGAGAAAAGAAACTTAAAAAAATATAAAAAATTACATAACATAAGAACTTACAAATTATGATAGAATTAAACATAAACTCATAATTAGTTTATTCTATGTTCATTCATCAATTCATTTCACCTGCAGGTAGCTTTTTAAAAAAATTAAAAAATGAAAAAAACATTTATTCCAGTTTTTCTCCAAATTTAGTGGCCAATTACACCATCTATTTATTTAGATGTGCCCTCCACACACAAGTCCGCTGCTCGTCTCTACGAGGCGAGCTAATTCTCAGAGGGCAGTGAACTCCACATCCTCCGAGACGGAATTTGCCCCCACCCACGTTTCAAACCGCGTCCCTGACAGGCAGCGCGCACTCGTATCGGACCAGCCAAGATACGGTGCGTTAGGCCGCTACGCTATCCGCTGCCCCTCCGGTAGCTTTTCGATCGCTCAGAGCCTCTGGCTAGGCTGTGAACTGATCTTTCTGCGTCAGGAGTTTTGTAACATTTGATTATTTGCATGCTGGGATTATTCTTTCACCATGATGATGACCTTTGAACGATCTTCAGGTCTCACTCACAATATTACATCATCGCTACTTTTATATTGAGGTCGTCGTGGGAACACCTGCGCAATGGAGAACTTGATATACAGGCAACTGCTAAAATAAAGGAAACACTTGAGTAAATGAAGGGTTCTGGTGGCTTTGTTATGGTGTGGGGATAATTTTTTTGCCATGGTTTAGGTCCCCTCAACCCATTAGAGGGCAAGATAAACACCAATAAATACAAAGCCATTCTGAGTGATCACCTCCATCCTGTGGTGAAGCATTTCTATCCTGATGGGAGTGGTCTCTTCCAGGATGACAATGCCCCCATCCACAGGGCACGAGTGCTCACTGAATGGTTTGATGAGCATGAAAACGATGTAAACCATATGCCATGGCCATCTCAGTCACCAGATCTCAACCCAGTTGAACTCTTACGGGAGATTCTGGAGCGGCGCCTGAGACAGCATTTTCCACCACCATCCACAAAACACAGAATTATGGAATTTCTCCTGGAAGAATGGTGTTGTTTCCATCTATCTAGTATGATAGAGTTCCAGACACTTGTAGAATCTATGCCAAGGCATATTGAAGCTGTGCTGGTGGCTAGCGGTGACCCAACGCCATGTAAAACCACTATGTTTTTGTGTTTCCTTTATTTTGGCACTTACCTGTAACTGCATGGTTCCGTCCGAGACGGTAACTCCACATTCCTTGCGTAGAACCCTATGCCCTTTGTCTTTTAATTAATTTAGTAAGTTGTGAACTCTGGGGGAAATTTCCCTTCCCATAGCATCACAACACGTTGTCGAAGTGAGGCCTTTTGTTTTTTAATTGAGGCACTAAATCAAGCGGCGCTCATCTGCCACGCCTCCGTGTCGTCTGAAACAAACGGCCCTTTATTCGCAAACAATCGCATCGCGCCTCCGTTATGTAATCCTCATTACGCGCTGGGAATGACATCTTTATGAAGCCATGATTATTATTCATATTATTTACACCGCAGTGAAATGCTGTGGTTCTGTTTTCCTCTGTAACCTAGTGAGAGGACAGCATCGTCATCTTCATCATCCTCTTCATCATCGCCCTGTCCCGCAGGCCAGATAGCCCCTAGCCGAAACTCTCTCCCAAACCGTGTTTAACGCTGTTGACTTGCAGCTTTGTTGCATGACTGCACACCTCTCGTCTGATTTATCCTGAAAAGGTGTTTGGGCGTGATTCAGTCAACATTTGTGTTTAACTTTGACTCACGATTAAATGCTTAAATGCATTACATGGGTGCTGGTTTTTATCTCTTCACACACGCCGTTTCACAAACACAAGAGCAACCAAATTAACCAAACGGAGAGGGAGAAAAAGCCAACTTATTTATAAAACAGTTTATAAAAGTTCAAGTTAAGGACCAATGATGATTGAATTCAGTGTGTGTGTGTGTGTGTGTGTGTGTGTGTGTGTGTGTGTGTGTGTGTAACCAATATTTGAATTCCGCTTTTGACTTTGCTTTGCAATCTGCTTTTCATTTTAAATTTCGTTCTTGAAATATCTTCTCCAAGATAATTATATATTATTATACTTTTATTTTTTTAAGAAAAAAAAGTGTTACTATTAATTGTAATATATATTTACATTGTATATCTAGCTGTTACGCCATCAGTGTGCAGCCACGCAGCACGTTCACAGAAGGCATCTTCTCTCTGTGCCACTGATTCAGCGCTGGGCAGACTTCACATCCCGCTGCAGAGCCGCTGTTTACAGCTCACTGCGTCCTTTATTGTCCTCTTTATATTACACACAGACTCCTCATATTCCTGCTTCACACACCGAGCGGTTATGGATATTTATATTTATGGATATTTGTCCTTTTCGGCGTGTTTGTTTAGTCTGTGTTGTCGGAAGGAAATGCTCGCTCGCCCGGTCGCCCTTCCCTCCAGCAGAGAGAGGCCGCGCACAGCAGTGACTCTGTCTCGAGCCGATGGGTATCTCCCCGCCCCGCGAGCCAGCGATCACGGCCTGCTCGGCGCGAGAGGCCCGCGTGCCCTCTCATATTCACCGACATCGTCAATTCCGCGCGATGAATTAGGCGACTGAGTGATTTCTGCCAGATCAGAGACTTGAATCGAGTTCAAGTTCAATCTTCGTCGTGCTAATGTGTAGTTAATTCTCTTGAGGTCAGAGAGGTAAAAAAAAAGAAATTGTACAAATATTGTTTTTTAAACTTATTTAAGAGGGAAGATTTGATTACTTATATTACAGATTTTTTTTCAGGAAATGGCTTGATTTGTTTTTATTTATTTTGCGAATGGGAGGAAAAGAGCAAACTTTGTGAGGGTTGGAGATATTTGCAGGCACAAGATCTAGTGACTCAAAAACAGCGCTCAAAACCCGAAGCAAACGCAGAACGCGAGTGGGGTTCTATCTGTGGGGTTCTACCTGTGGGGTTCTACCTGTGGGGTTCTACCTGTGGGGTTCTACCTGTGGGGTTCTACCTGTGGGCAGGTGTGCGCAGCGCGCTTCCACAAACACAAACCAAACACACATTTGAGCCTCGCAGTTCCCCCGGCTGCTCCTTCCCACTCTGCCCACTCTGCCCACTCTGCCCACTCTGCCCACTCATTCGCCTTTGAGCGCCTTTCACTTTTTCCACCGCCTGCTTTTCTCTGATAATACATTTATTTTGACCGAATGGCCCGAGTGGAGGAAATTGTATTCATATTTAATGTTGTTTATGTTCGTACGCAGTGCCCTATTGCACCCCGTCTGCTGTAGTTTCCCCCTCGTGCACATCAAGCGCAACAAAAACAAACTGAAGCAAGAAGCAGAATATTACATTATAGTGTTTGGTATTATAATTACATGCATAACATAACTGTATAATGATTGTACAGTGTGTGGTTTGGTAGTGCAGATATTGTTAACCGTTTTTATATTCATTTCCTTCTGGGTTTTGGCTACATCTTCACAAAAAATGGAAACAAAAGTATTACCAGTACAATCATTGCATTAAAGCTACAATTAGTAGGCTATAGCTGATTTCTCAACGATATTATCATGTATGATATTAACAATTCTGTTAATGTTTTTACTTTTCTCTAAACAATCAACAGTCACTCAGCTTCTCAAACTGGTTTTGATCTGGGCGTTACGAGTATTATTTTTACAAATATATGCATATGCTTTTATACTGGGCTATGCGCTGTAAAATATTCGTAACACGCATGTCAAAACCTGTTTGAGAAGCTGAGTGACTGTTGATTGTTTCGCGAGCTCTGCAGGTTAGTGTTTGAGGTTTGGTTTCTCCCTGTGAGAGCCGCACGGACCGGATTCCCGGCCGTGGGTGGAAACGCGCTACATGCCCGGCACGTCCGCGCACCACTCCGGTACGAGGCGGTTTGTGTCTCAACGCGAACACTGCGTCTGTGTTAGGGCTGAACGGCAGACGTCACGGAAAACTGTCCAACTGTCTCTCTCTGTCTGTCTGTCTCTCTCTCTCTGTCTGTCTCTCTCTCTGTCTCCTGTCTTTCTCTCTCTCTCTCTCTCTCTATCTCCTGTCTTTCTCTCTCTCTCTCTCTCTCTCTCTCTCTCTGTCTCTCTGTCTCTGTCTGTCTCTCTCTCTCTCTGTCTCCTGTCTTTCTCTCTCACACACACACACACACACACACACACACACACACACACACACACACACACACACACAGACACAGCTGCACGCTCCCAAACAATGTTTTTGATGAGAGAATTCATGGACGTGTCCTTGCAACCACACAAGAAACGAAACTCAAATTCCGTTTGAACATCTTGTTCGACTGTATCGCTCCCCACCCCTTCCCCCCTCAGGGAAAATAACCCGCCTGAATAAAATTAATACATACAATTTATATTATTATTAATAATAAAATGAATCATAATAATTAAAAACGTGGAAGATGAAAATTCAAGCATAATAAAGAAACAACATTGGAATCATAGTCCTAATAACAAGAACGATATCCATAACAACCTATTATAACAATAACATCAAAAAGGCCTTGTAATTATATCGAATGACAGATGATCTTTCAGTGTGCTCCTTCAGAAAGATTAAGTGCTCTGATTGCGTACAGGATGTTTCACCTGATCGAGACGCACGCGGCCAAACTGCGGAATCCGTCATCTCTCTCAGCGCGTGGGTTCCGCTCAGCTTACCCCCCTCCGGCTCACCATCAGCCTGACTGGCAGCTGTCTATAGGCTGTGCTGGGAACGCGACCTTTAGGGGGGGGGCTCAGCCCCCACTGAGAATGTGAGATGTACACATGCAAAACACAAGCCTACATTTTAAATTAATTTACTGTTACATTCCCCCAAAACAAAAACAGCACAATGGTGGTCGCTCTCAGAATTGAAATACCCACTCTCTCTCTCTATCTGTGGTATTTTTTAAACATAGATATTAAGTAAAAATGTTTTTTTAGAAAAGAATGACTAAACATTTTCAGAGCTGAGATGAAAGAGAGGGTCTAAATAGGGTCTAAAATCTCCACTGGTGAAACGGGCAGCGACCACTCAGCCCGCCATCATAACCGCGGACTCTGCTAATTCTGCCTCAGCAGGGCATCGTGCAAAAGGGATACACGTGTCCCCAATAATGGATATACTCGTTCTCGTCTCTTCCCTTCGAATTAAAAATGCTTAATAATAATAATAATAATAATAATAATAATAATAATAATAACTGCGCCTCTGCTCATCAATGCCCCGTTTACTTGAGTAGGCTACACACACATATAAGTCCATTAATAGCCTGCCATGTATTAATGCACATCTTGTAAGTCGCTCTGGATAAGAGCGTTAGCTAAACGCTTAAAATATAAACATGTATGCAAGTCCGCAGAATACTACAGTTTTGTATAAAATTAACCTTGGGTAATAAACTAAATTAAAGTAATTTTAGTGCGACCGTGGAATCAGATAAAGTGGCTGTGGGAACGCAGGAGAACAGAGCTCGAAAGCGCTCTTGTGCGTCGCGGTGTTTTCGCGAGAGATCATTTGTCATTTTCGTTTCTGCGTCCAGAGCAAAGTCGCTCCATTATAGGTGCGACTCTGATCCAAGTAAAACACAACTTGCTTTCTTTTCAGCCCCCATTCCAAGTAACACTAAATTATTACAAGGAATCAGAAGGAAGGGAATGCGGATATGTGCACACTTTAAAAAAATGTTTAAAAAAACTTGAACACACAAAAAAACATTACACAGAACAAAAATAAATGTTGAAAACAAAACAGCAGCATAAATGATTTCCAACATATCCCCCCCTCAATTATAATATAATATATAATATATAATGTAATATTATTTAAGCTATTCTATATAATAATAAACAGATACGCGATAAACACAGAAACGGTCAGTGCCTCAACGCTTTTCTTAACTGCCGAAAACATTTTGACAGTGACGTGCAAATCACGATCTCTTCTGGGCTTTTAAATCTTTTAAATCTTTCTAAAGGAAAATAATCGAAAAGACTGCGGGCCGTCAATTGTTTATTTATCCGTCCGGTAGGAACTACACAGCGTGTAAACGCGAAGCTCTTCGCTACAGTGAAACAGTCAGGCGGTTTACATTCTCCTAAACGCTGCCCATTATCGTAAAATGAAAGTGCGTTGCCTTCGGGGCACGTTTAAACCTGCAGCTCGAGCTCGAGCTCAAAATCACAAACACACTTTCTGCTCCGCGCGCAGGAAACGCAGGTGTGCCTTTCGGAGTCGTGATCCGACGGCTCTTAAATCGTGCCCCCCCTGTTTGGCTTTTTCCTGTTTTTTCGGTCGTAAATATGCAGCGGCGATAAAAGTGCTTGTAAATGTGTGCAGGTGGCATTCGTCTCAGGCAGGGGGGCGCGCCGTGAACCTGAAAATGTCTAGTCATTCTTTTCTAAAAAAAAAAACATTTTTAGTTTATATCGGTTTAAAACAAAATACCACAGACAGAGAGAGAGAGGGTATTTCAATTTTGAGAGCGACCACTATTGTGATGTTTTTGTTTTGGGGGAATGTAACAGTAAATTAATTTAAAATGTAGGCTTGTGCTTTGCATGTGTACATCTCACATTCTCATTGGGGGCTGAGCCCCCCTAAAGGTCACATCCTAGAATCGCCCCTGTAATCTCAGGTCATATTCGATCAATAACGGAGGTGTGCTTGGGTTTGTCACGGGAAGCGAGCGCGTCGATGGTGGGCGTGGGGGCACTGGTGTTGATTAATGGGAATGGACGCGTTGGCTGTAGATTAGTTCAAGTGACGTGTCGGGACTTGGTCACCCTATCCCCTTGCTGCGGCTTTGGGACAGACTGGTTGACTGGTAATGGAAGCTCGTCTTCTGCAGATGTTTAAATGAAAACGTGCGGCGCATTATGCGCGCTGCCGACTCAGCACGCGCCCGGAGCGAATCATACAACTCGAGCATTTCTTGGGGTTTGTATTTTTTCTAAATGTAATATCAGCCACAAGTATAACAAATTGCTTTTGACATTTTGTAAGAATTTTAAGGTTTTATAAACGTGGACAACTTAACCCCCACTCGTTTTGCTGTTAATAATGGAACATCATAAATCTAATGTGGTATTCAGACACTCTGTCACTGTCACTCTCACTTTTCAACCTTCTGAATTTATTTAGGGTATATTATTTCTGTGGATTGTTCTAGAAATGTGTGTCTTGAATAAAATTACTTACCAAATGACTAAAACAAAATGTGAATACAGCTTCAAACCTGGTCGACTCTAAAGCACCGAGCCATCCTTCACAAGCGAAATTAAAACAGAAGGATGCAGAGGACAGCGTCATGGCACGGTTATTGAAACACTCGGAGAATAAAAGTGGTTAAGCTTATCCGGGAACTAAAAATATCTTCTCAATTTCAAGTGCTTTATTTTCCCCTGTCCAACGGTATATTGTTCTGTGGCTGAGAAATATGAAAAACATGAAAAACTGGTTTGATCGGCCAGTGGTGACCATTTTGAGCAGGAGATGAACGCACGTCACACTCAAATCCCAGTGCATAATACGGTATCTCCGACGCTAACTTTTACACAGCCATTTTTGTAGTTGTGGTAAATATGGTAACGTGAGGTGTAATTAGTCTTGTATGCACAGCTGGGAGAGCTGGGCTGAGCAGTACCAGGCTGGGAGCTGCAGTGGGTGAAATAAGCTGCTGATGAAAGATCGAGCCGTAAGGAGCAGGCTGGGTGGTGAGGGTCAAACGGGATTCCGTGCTCAGGGGTGGGAGGCAGCGCTTCATGGGCCGGAAACGCGTCAGCTCTGTGGCTCTCCACGCCATCGCATCACACACACACACACACACACACACACACACACACCTCCCACACAGGACAGGGTTCTGTCATTGTGGCCTTTCCCTCTCTCTCCCCCCCCCTCTCTCTCTCTCTCTCGCTCTCTCTCTCTCTCTCTCTCTCTCTCTCTCTCTCTCTCTCTCTCTCTCTCTCTCTCTCTCTCTCTCTCTCTGTGTCTCTCTCTCTCTCTCTCAATTTAATTTCTGGTTTCTGTCTCTTTCTCCCCCAGAAATGTATTTCTCTCTCTCTTTCTACATTCACAAACACTCTCTCTCTCTCTCACAAGTAAAAACACCTCTAAGCAAAGGTCTCTCTCAATAAAAAGTGACTCTCTCCTTTCTCTCTTTCTCATCCCTCTCTCCTCTCCCTCCCTCTCCCTCTCTCCGTGTGGAGTGGAATGTGGAGTGGAGGTGCTTCTCTCCTGGCAGGTGAGGGAGGGTGAGGGTGGAGGAGGGTGAGGGAGGGTGAGGGGGGAGGTGGAGGAGGGGGGGAGGGGGACGCAGTGCCCTCGGGGGTGAAGGCTCGTCTCTGAGTTAATCCAGCCTTGGCCAGACAGCCCGCTGACAGACACAGACGTACACAGAGGGGATGCAGAGAGAGACGGAATTACAGTTTATATAAAAACAAGCAGCATGCCTGTTCTTTTTTACATTATTGATTTTAGCGAGAAGGCAAATCGCTTCGTATCAATTCCCTTTTGCGTTATTAAGTGAGATTTTTATTATGCCTTTTTTAGATTTTAAAACATTTCTGTATGTGCGTATGAAACTGCCCCCTTTAGCCAAAGAACAAGGAAAGAGTTTCAGACAAACAGCATAAATATGGGAAGGTGCCGTGAGCACTGTTGATGAGAGCTGACCCGTGTGAGGGAGGAGTGGTGACCCTCCTGCCCGTGTGATGGTCAGATTTGGACAGCATGGTCCTGGGACTGCAGTTAGATATATGTGTGTGTGTGTGTGCACCCCCACCACCCTGCAGTGTGTGTGTGTGTGTGTGTGTGTGTGTGTGTGTGTGTGTGTGAGGGTGGGTCTGTGGGTCTGGGGTGGTTAGAGGGTGTGTGTGTGTGTGTGTGTGTGTGTGTGTGTGTGAGAGGGTGGGTCTGGGGGGTTAGGGGTTGTGTGTGTGTGTGTGTGTGTGTGTGTGTGTGTGTGGGTCTGGGGGTTGGGGGAGGTTGTGTGTGTGTGTGTGTGTGAGTGTGGGTCTGTGGGTTAGTGTGGGTCTGGGGGTTAGGGTTGTGTGTGTGTGTGTGTGTGTGTGTGTGTGTGTGTGTGTGTGTGATGGTCTGGGGGGTTAGGGGTTGTGTGTGAGTGTGAGTGAGTAATGGCAGGTTGTGACGCAGGTTCAGGAGTGCTGGTGTCAGCGCTTTGTTTCCTCTCTCGGCCGGACAGTGTGTGTGTGTGTGTGTGTGTGTGTGTGTGTGTGTGTGTGTGTGTGGGGGAAGGACATCTCTGGACTGCGACCAACTGACACTCATTCGGGGGCACCTCTCACACCCCTCCACCCCTCTTTTATCTCTCCCTCTCAGTCCCTCTCAGTCTATCCTCCGCTTCCCTCGCCCTCGCTCCGTGTCACAGTTTGGCTCGCAGCAGACATAGTCCTGGCAGTGAACCGCGTCGGAGAGAGGAATTATGCCAGCGAGCACAAAGTGTGTTTGCGTACTCCTGGAAGAGCAGTTAAATTCAGCTCCACCCCCAGCCCCCCTCAGTTTAAAGTTTATTTTGTTGTGATTAATAGTATAAAATGTTAATTTAATCAAACAGCCTCATGCAGTCATCTTCCAGGGCAATTAAAATACAACTATGATAACAAGAACAACAACACAGGAGAAAAACCTCCCCTATTCTAATAATTATGACCATAATCATCATAATAATTATTCTTAGACTTGTAAGTGAAAGTTTACAAGATCAGATTTCGAGCGCGGCAGGCACTGTCGTAGGGCCCTCCCAGTGAGACGCGCCCGATTGCCGAAATAAATCACCCTGCTGTATAAATGTGTAACAATGCGCGTTATGTGTGAATTGCCCAGAATTGCGGCGTCTTCTAAAAACAAACAAGGAATAAAAGAGAGAGATATGTCCCCTGCCATGTGCATCAGAGGCTCATAATCTTCCTTCATAAAAAAAACCCTAAAAAGTCTGTTCTCCTGGAACCAGTTCACCGGCCCAAACAAAGGTGACTCTTGTCTCACGGTGGAGAGAAGCCAAGGTGTTCAGCACAATGACAGGTGAAAGGTTTTTTTAAGAGCTGCTGGAAATGTAAGTTCTATGAGTGCTTTGTTTCTCTCGGGAAAGTGTTTTGACTTGCATATTTCTGAGTGCTGTTGAGGTGCTGACATTTTGCGCTCAGAATGCAGAGCGTTGCTGGAGCCCAGTTTGTAGACAGATGTTTCCCCCCCAGTCTATTTATACCTGCATGCGTTGGTAAGTTGAGAGCGTTTACCATTCTCCGACGTCATAGCTCACCTACACAATAGAATAGAATATTCTTTATTACCATGTTGCACAAGTTACACAATGTATGCACATCTTGTAAGTCGCTCTGGATAAGTGCGTCTGCTAAATGCCTAAAATGTAAAATGTAAAATTAAGTAAGTTACACACAAGGTAATTGGAATGTGTTTTTTTGCATATCTCTCCTAAGAGAGGTCTGAGCACAGGGTCAGCCATAGTACAGCGCCTCTGGAGCAGTTTTAGGGGTTCAGTGCCTTGCTCAAGGGCACTTCAGCAGTGCCCCAGGAAGTGAACTAGCCTCCCTCTGGTTTCCAGTTCATTGTTTTTTTTTTGTTTGGCCTTCCTGGGATTCGAACCAGCAACTCGTGCAACAATTCAGAGCTCATATCGGCTTCCCTCCCCCCTCCCTGGGGCGGACAGCCAATCACCGCCCCCTGGTGGCACTCCCGGCCAGAGCCGACTCTGGCGTGCCGGTGGAATGGAACCCCGGTCGCAGTGGCCAGCGCTGAGCGTTGTACCCGCTAGACCACCCGGGAGGCCCCACCCTGTGGCTTCTTAAGAGTGAACACCACTCTGCCTCAGTCTCATCAGCGGGTGTGAATGCAGCAGGGGGCGCCCAAGTTTGGTCCTGGAGATCTGCTGGGTGTGCAGGTAACTACCACACCTTGTTTCATTAATCCGCTGCTCGTCCAGGTCAGTGAGTATTTGAGTCCGGTGCGTAAGCGCTGGGGTGGAACAGAAGCCTGCATCCCCTGTGGTCTCCACGAACAAACTGGCTCTGCCATACACGGTGAGCATGGCACAGTTTAGACGCTATTCGGTAAAACTGGGACTGCAGAGTGGAAGTAGAAGTCATGTTGTGATCCTCTTCGTTATCCTGTTAATTAGCTGTTCTGCAGCTGTTCTGCAGTGTAGTTATTGGCTGAGGTTGTTGGTGTGGTCGAAGGTTCTGTGTTTTGAAAAGAGATTACTGCAGAAAGCAGCTCAGAGCACGACCTTTTTGTGCTGGTCGCCTGACGACCCACAGGGTGGAAACCACACAAACCAGTGGGAGTTTTATTAACTTTTAGTTTGACTTATTCTCACTAAATATCAGCACTTGTGTCTGAAATATGCCATCAATCATACAGTCAATGTTCACCTTGGAAGTAAAATAAGTAACATAAAATAAAAGGTTTTTAGATGTATGTGATTTTGATTGCTTTTATGGATAGTTGTATGCATATACAATTCAATCATGAATATCCTATATTAATAAGCATGATTTATGTGTAGTATGTTTGGTTTTTTTCCCTGTGAAGGTTTTTAGTACAATGGTTTCATGGAGACAAACAAAGTTTAATGTGATTTCTACTCTTGAGTGACAATAAATTAATGTACCATATACATTCATAGCGATTTCATAGTGATGCAACAATTTTGCTAAATATTGGTATCAGTTGCTCAGTGCTTTTGTCTGTGTTGTCGCAGAATGATCAAGATTGAGTCGAAGTTTTTAAAGAACCTATTCCAAACTACAGGCTTTCATATATGCAACCTATTCCTGAGAGAAACTGTCTGTGAAATAACCTCTGACTACCGTTTGCGATACTACAGTCGCGACTCTTCAGATTCTCCAGGGGGACGGAATGTAATTTGTGGTGTGTTGTTGAATGCGCTGTAGTCCTGAGAGAGTCGGCTGTGTCAGCTGTCGCACGCCCTGGTTTTGGAGCTGTCAGTAGCGATCGCGCGGATGCCCCGTCCGCGAGCGCTGCTATTTGAGGGCGTGCTGCTTGTTTGCATGAGTATGAATCATTTTATTTTCGTTCATCCAACGTTGGGCAAAAAAAACTTAATGGGAACAATAAATCAGTAGTAGCCTAAAATTGAGACCAGAGACACTTCACTTTCCCCTGCTTGCTTCAGTCAAACTAGGGGGGGAGGGAGAGAGGGGGGGAGAGAGAGGACCATTGAGTCATTTTTCCTTAAACCGCAGGCCTCGTGCACACGGTAGTCTCGCATTATTTGCGCGAGGCTTTTCCCTCCCTGCCGGCGCGAGATGCGGATCGAGAGTGACAGAGTAAAAAAAAAACACACAAAAACTGTATAAATCAGCGCAGTCACCGTCGGGCTCGTACAGCGACACACGGCCACTCTGCGGAGCGCCTCTGCACTGCGGCCCGCTAAGAGAGGACCGCCGTCCGCTCTCCGCTCCTCCCTCCGGCCCTCTCTCCCTCTCTCCTCCCTCCCCTCTCCTCTCTCCTCTCCCCTCTCTCCTCTCCCCTCTCCTCTCTCCCCTCTCCTCTCTCTCTCTCTCCTCTCTCCTCTCCCCTCTCCTCTCTCTCCTCTCCTCTCCCCTCTCCCCTCTCCTCCTCTCTCTCTCCTCTCTCCTCTCCTCTCCTCCCTCTCTCCTCTCTCCTCTCTCCTCTCTCCCTCTCCTCTCTCCCCTCTCTCTCTCTCCTCTCTCCTCTCCTCTCCCTCTCTCCCTCTCTCTCTCTCTCCCCTCTCTCTCCTCTCTCCTCTCTCTCTCTCCTCTCTCTCCTCTCTCCTCTCTCCTCTCCTCTCCCCTCTCCTCTCTCCTCTCCCTCTCCCCCTCTCTCTCCTCTCTCTCCTCTCTCCTCTCTCCTCCTCTCCCCTCTCCTCCTCTCTCCCCTCTCCCTCCCGCAGCCTGCCTCACATGTGGAACTGTTTAGGTGTTGTCAGCACAACGCTAACTAACAGCAGAGCGCAGAATAAGAGCCGCGTGGATTCCGTCTGCTCAGCTTCTAGCCTTCAGTATATGCAGTGAAAACACAACGAAAGACAAATACGCACAACTGGATCATTTGGTATCTGATATCTTTAGTTACCTATTTATTTTATAGTGTTTATTTATGTAATCTCTTTCATTGTTTTTATTTGGGGTGAATATATAGTGGATTCGTTTTCCCTTTATTGACCACAAATTAAAAATGAATTGTATATTCTTTGTTTAGTTTTGATTTAATATTAATTTCATTTGAGACATTGTGGGCGTGCTGCATTTAATTGTCTTTCAAACTGGCTAAATATATTAATGCATATCATAAATATCGTAATTTCTTATTGTTTAATATTTTTGATGACGTTCATTTGTCAGGGACAACGCACCATAATCACTGTTTCTGCAGAGAGCTCATTTAATCTGCAGTCCCTGAGATGCGTTCACCATGATGTTTTTTTCATCCCTCAAACGGGACTGAATGAGGACTTGTTTGAGTAGTGGGTTCCTTGTTGCCACCCTACCATACAGACCAGAATTGTGGAGAGCTTTCTGTATTGTTGACACATGCACACATTGACCACTCTTTGCCATAAAGTCCTGTAGCTCCTTCATAGCTGCCATTGGCCTCTTGGTGGCCTCTCTGATCAGTCTCCTTCTTGCTCGGTCATCCAGCTTGGACAGACGGTCTGATCTAGGCATGGTCCTGGTGGTGCCATGCACCTTCCACTTCTTAATTATGGTCTTGACTATGCTCCAAGGGATATTTAAGGCCTTTGAAATCTTTCTATACCCATTTCCTGATATGTGCCTTTCCACAACTTTATCCCAGAGTTCTTTTGAAAGCTCCTTGTTGCTCACGGTGGATTCTTTACTCTTTACTTTATTCTTTACACCACCCAGCAGTGGAATCCTCCAGGAACAGCTGATCTTATTCTGAAGTAATCAGAATCACTACAATTGAACACAGGTGGAGGCCAAATAGCATGGTGTGTGATCTGGAAGGTGATTAGTTACCCCTGAGCTAGTTTACTCACTCACACACACTCACACATGATGCACAACACACACATAACACACTTATCAATCCAAGTTACTCTACCCTTTTAATTTTTGTTATTTTTAATTAATGTTCACACACACACACACAGAACACACCCACTCTCTCACACACACACACAGACACAGAGGCATTTTACATTTGATAATGGGACATCACACTTACACACAAAACACACACACATCTTCAGTGTCTGTCAGATCACACTCCTGACACACACACACACTCTCACACACACACTCTCTCACAGACACACACACACACACACACACACACACACACTCTCACACACACACACACACACTCACTCTCACACACACACACACACACTCTCACACACTCACTCACACACACACACTCACTCACACACACTCTCACACACACACACACACACACACACACATACTCACACACACACTCTCACACTCACACACACACACAGACACACACACACACACTCTCACACACACACTCTCACACACACACACACACACACACTGTCACACACACTCTCACACACACACACACACACACACACACACACACACTCTCTCACAGACACACACACACACACACACTCACACACACACTCACACACACACACACTCCTGGTGAAAAGGCCGTTTCGATGTTAGCTGTAGCGGGGCGTGTGTGTTACAGAGCGAGGCTGCAGCCGTCCCACACAGCGCTCTGTCAGCGGCCCAAACCCACATTCCCCCTCAGCCGCACCACCATCTCCTGGGTGGGGCACAGACTTCACCCCTCGGGCCAAAACCGCTGGACGGGCTCCTCTACGAGCCCCTGACCATCCCAGAGTCTCAGGGTGGGGGGTCCCGGTAACCTTAGAACCAAAGTTGTTGTTTTTTTATATCCCAAAATGATGAGGACTGAATCTGTTGGATTACGGAGCGCTCCACATGTTTGGAGGGTAAAGTTAGACACTCCGTGGAAACTGTGTTGCTGTGATTCCCACACTCAACCGTTTTCCCCCTCCCTCTGTGGAGACCCCCCTCTGGGAGGGGAGTCTGTGTGGATGACCGACTGTGTGGTACAGGCTAGTCATAACTGTCATACAAATTATCACCCAAAATCCGAGAAGACTTCGCAAGGCTAATCGCTACCGCTGAGGTCAGGGTTCACGGGCTCACCTCAATCCAGAGGAGGAGAGCTTCAGAGAAACGACGTCATCTGGTGCTGGGCCCACACCTGACACGCCCGCCAACTTAGGGTCATTTCCATGGCAACGGCCAGATGCCCCCCCCCTCCCCACAGCTTTTCCCTCTATTGCGGGAATCGGACCGGAGGGGGCGGGGCCTCAGCACTGCGTGGGATTTTAAACAGAAATAAAATGTTAAAAAGCCACTGCATCCAGACATGACAGCATGCTGAAGGCCCGTCTGACCCAAACGGCCCGGTGCACCCCAGCCCAGCCCGGGGGGGAAGGGGGTCTGTGTGCGCTGTGAGAGCCGACCCAGAAACAACCCCCTCCCCTCCCCTCCCCACCCCCGCCCCCGCCCCCAAGCCCCTGTAGACATGCTTCCTTCAATCGTGTCCCTTTAAACCCGCATTTTAACTCCTGCTCCCTATAAATAGCTCACAGACTTAGCGTCTTATCCTGAGTCAGGGGGCTGCTAGCGCTCTCCCTAATGCTCCCTGACAGAGCGCTTTGAGTTGCTCTCTACAGCGTGTGTGTGTGTCTGTGTGTAAGGCAGCGCTTTGAGTTGCTCTGTACAGTGTGTGTGTGTGTAAGGCAGCGCTTTGAGTCGCTCTCTACAGCGTGTGTGTTTGAGGCAGTGCTTTGAGCCGTCCTCTGTACGGTGTGTGTGTGTAAGACAGTGCTTTGAGTCGCTCTGTACAGAGTGTGTAAGGCATTGCTTAGAGTCTCTCTGTGCAGCGTGTGTGTGTAAGGCCTGCATTGCGCTCTGTGAGGGGTGATATAAGCCTTTGTTATTAGGGATATACATACACTGGTTGTGATGAAATGAACGGTGCTAATATGTGTCCGTGTGTTGTCACATGCAGTTAAAATGCCTGTGTTCGTAACGCAGTGTGGTGTGAAGCGCTGTGAGCCTTTCTGTGCGACAGAATACATTCAGGGCTCTGTGAGCCTTTCTGTACGACAGAATACATTCAGGGCTCTGTGAGCCTTTCTGTACGACAGAATACATTCAGGGCTCTGTGAGACTTTCTGTACGACAGAATACATTCAGGGCTCTGTGAGCCTTTCTGTGCGACAGAATACATTCAGGGCTCTGTGAGACTTTCTGTACGACAGAATACATTCAGGGCTCTGTGAGACTTTCTGTACGACAGAATACATTCAGGGCTCCAGGACCTCTTATAACGACGCGTTTTTGTGTTCAATGTCATCGTACAGATTTTCTAAACGTCTTTTGTTCAAAGAGATGGAATTTGAATTTGATTGTGTGGTGTGTGTGTGTGTGTGTGTGTGTGTGTGTGTTTCTGTGTGTGTGTGTGTGTGTGTGTATGAGAGAGAGTGAGTGTGAATGAGCACACGTGTTTATGTAATCATACACACACACACACAACTAAACGAACATCCAAGTTTTAACCTGGCACGCACAGACATTTTTCAATTCATCTCGACACACGATTGACTTCGCGTATCGGACTGGCTGTCGCGGAAGCCCAAACTCTGTTTCATTAACGCCCGGACAAGTGAAACCGCACCAGTGCCCAGAGCCGGCCCGGTTCAGTTTCCTGGGGTCTGTCATCGGTCGCTGTGGATACGAGTGGATATGTAGATAGGGCGTAATGTTATAGGCCGAGAGGAAAAGCTTTCATGTTGGAGACTTTGAAGTGCTGAACGGAGTGTCCCTCCTGCGCCCCGCTCCCAAACATGGCCCGTAACCCAACACGGCCGGGATGTTTGCGGGAGCGTTCTGCATTAAAATAATCTCTAAGCTCCCGAACCGTGCCGTGTTTGGAGCGCTGCTCACAGTAGCTGCCCACTTAAGAGAGATTGTGGGGGCTAGGAATCGAAGAAGGGGTCATTTTCCTGTCTGGTGTCTTTTAGGCTGATTCCTCTGGATTGGTACAGTGCAGTTTGTACAGCATTTAAAAATATTTTTAGGGTTTTTTTTTCTGTAAACTCCTTTACAAATTTTTTTTTTTTTCCTGACAGTAAATCAAAAGTTGAAACAGCCTCATTCAGGATATGTGCACACACACACACACACACACACGTAAACATACACTCATTTATTGTGTTGATACAAACAATTTAAATCACAGGCTAATTTATTTGTGTTGATATACACAAATTTAAACACACACATGAATGAATTGTTTGTGTTTATACACACGTTAACACACACAACTTTACTGTGTTATTGATACACAGGTCAACACGCACTCACACTCTCTCTCACACACACACACACTCTCTCACACTCTCTCACACACACACACACACTTACACTCTCTCACTCTCACACACACACACACACACACACACACACACACACACACACACTCTCTCTCACACACACACTCACTCTCACACACACACACACACACACTCTCTCTCTCTCACACACACACACACACACACACACACACACACACACACACACACACACGCTCACCCAAGCCCCAGTGTGCTGTGCTGTGTGTTGTGATGCCACCCAGGGTGTGTAAATGAAGGCAGGATGTTAATGGCTAAGTGTTTTCTCAGGGTGGGGGGGGGGTGCAGCGCTGTCAGTCACTCCGGGAGCGGGGCTGCTCTGCTCTACCCCCTCGGCGGGGGGGCAGCCCTCCCAGCCCTCCCTGTTTTCTTTGCCTGGACGTTTCTCCCAAACAGCTGGGGGTTACGGGGTGGGTCTGTGGTGGACGAGAGGGGAGCGATGAGGCGCGCAGGTTGCTGAGGATCGTGGGATACCCCATGCTGTCCCAGACCTCCGGCGCTTTCATCCCCGTTTTCCCAGAATTCAGCTGGGCTCCCAGCCGCTCCCAACTGTACTCACAGTTATAGTTTCATCGTCATGGAAACTTACACGCTCACTGCATTTCTCTGTTCAGTGACAAACATGATTTCAGAAAGAAAAAAAAGGTAGAAAAAAATATATATATATCTGTATGGTTTGAACCCTTAGTCTTTCCCTTCGAATTATCTGAAAAAAAATTATAAGAATATGGAACGAATTCCGAGTGTGAAATGCAGATGGAAACCTGTTTGTATGTGTAGCAATGTTCATGACTGAAACACTCTCCGTTCACTCCGGGGCGAGTGCTTTTTACCGGTACGCCACCCAAGGCCCACACACACACCGCTCTTTAAGAGAACCGCCCCCCCTCCCCTTTATGCATTGTCTACATGGGAGTATTCCTGTTTTATGCTCTTTGACATTTTTCCTCCCCTGGAAGAAAAGGAAAAGCACTACTGTTGGCCGCTTCAGACGGGAACCTTGTTTCTCTCGAGGGGAAGTCATTCCATTGATATATAAAACCCCAGAGAAAGATTTCCTTCCTCGCCGTCCTGGCGATATCCTCCTTCAAAGACGTCTCGCAGTATTGCACAACTCGTGTACACACACACACACACACACACACACACACACACACACACACACACAACGTAGGAAAACAAACAGGGACGAAAAAACCTCCACATTTAAATATCGTCCGAATCGGCCTCTTTAATGGCCACTCTGTTTGGCTTGGCCGGCACTTCTGTGCAGCGGTGTTGTGTGTCTGCTCGCTTCCTCGCAGGGCCCAGAGACAGCTAGCAAAACAGAGAAAACCACAACCTGGTGCAAAGGGCCGGGTCTGTTCTAGGCCTTCCCACCCCCAGCCCCCCCAGCCCACCAAAAGGCCACTGCGTCTAAAATGTTCCCTTTTATGAGAAATATAAAAAGGCACAAACGAGCAGGAGGAAGTGTGCTGGAGAGTGAGTGAGTGGGTGAGTGGGTGGGTGAGTGGGTGAGTCAGGGTGGTTCAGGGTGGTTCAGCACCTTTGAGCGGTCTGATGGTGTGTCACTGGAGGTCATCGTTATGCTGTGTCCACAGAAGGACATTATCTGAGAGGGTAGAGTCCTGAGCTTCTCTTCTCCTCCACTGCACTTTTAACTCTATTTATACTCCAGGAAAGAGAACTTTTCGTTTGCGTTCCTCATTTTGACTTGTTTTTGTTGGTCATTTACTGCAGTGCTTGAAAATGTCGGCGTTTTGTTTGACGTTTCGAACGTTTCCCTCGCCCTGCGTGATTCAGGCCCTGCTGGCCCTCCTCTCTGAGTGTGTAGACCCGCACGTTTCTCTCGCCCGGCGTGACTCAGGCCCCGCTGGCCCTCCTCTCTGAGTGTGTAGACCCGCACGCCCGCCTGTTTATCCTGCAGGAACTTCTGCGCTCGTTTACCAGCCCAACGTGAGTCCGCGGAGTGAGGGGGGAGAGGAGCGGCGGAGAGCGTAGCGGTCTAACGCACCGTATCTTATCTTGGCTGGTCTGATACGGTGTGCGCTGCCTGTCAGGGACACGGTTTGAAACCCATCTCTACCAGACCGGCCCTGGTCGTCAGCCCCGATCGGGGGCCGGGGAGGGTGAGCCGGCTCGAGTTCGTGGAGGAGCAGGAAGGGCGTCCGTGGTCGGGTTCCATCTCGGAGGAGGCGGATCTACCGGCCCGGGAAAATAGTCTCGTTACCCGGAGGGCGGGCAGCGGACTCGTGGGGGAGGGTGAACTGAGATAAATGGAGGGTATAATTGGCAACCAAACTGGGGGAAAAAACGGGGAAAAATGAGAAACATTTTTAAAATGTATATATGTTTTTTTTATTTTTAAAAAATGAGGGAATAGTTGTGATGGCTGGTCACATGGGCGTGGGGCGTGGGGGCCGTCTGAGTTAAGGGCCTCGGTCGTCCTGTCCCAGCCCCCCAGGATAACAGCGTGTAATTTACTGTGTTTTTGTCTGTTCACGCTTTATCGTCCGGCGATGGAATGTTGGGTCCTGTCGGACGGTTACATCATCACCGGGATGCATGGGGGGCGAGGGGGGACCACCTAGAGCGGCTGGGATCTGAGCTCTGATTGATTTTAACGCCAGTGTTGGAGCCCCCGGGGGCGGGAGGAGTTGAAGGGCATCCAGGATCCACCCCCGCCACCCTCTCTCTCTTTTCCACACTCCCACCATCCTCAGGAAAAGAGGAGGAGGAGGAGAGGAGGAGAGGAATGGGAGAGAGAGCAGGAGAGAGAAGAGCACACTGTCCTTGTGTCTGGCTCTGACTCTGGCCCTGTCTCTTCTGCTAAGTAACTCTGGCATTCAGAAGGGAGAAAGGTGTGTGTGTGTGTGTGTGTGTGTGTGTGTGTGTGTGTGAGAGAGAGAGAGAGTGAGTGTGTGTGATTGCGTGTGTGTGTGCGTGAGTTTGTGTGAGTGAGAGAGAGAGAGAGAGAGAGAGTGTGTGTGTGTGTGTGTGTGAGTGTGTGTGTGGGTGTGTGTGTGAGTTTGTGTGTGTGTGTGAGTGTGAGAGTGAGAGTGAGTATGAAGGGATTGCTATCAAAGCAGCATTGCAAAAAAAAGAAAAGACAAGTATGAATATTGTAGCACAGTGCCATGTCTGTTTCCTGTCATGGAGACGGATGTAAACGATTAAACTGTCGTTAGTGAAAGGCATCGAAAATGCCTCTTAATTAAAAGGGAACTTTTATTTCAACCGAATCAGGTAAAATATTACCTGGCATCCCCCAAAGATGAATAGGCATATTATTTGGTGATTAAGCTAATGGGGAGCTGTGTGATGTATGGAGAGGGGAACCAGCTCCCCCTGACTCCACGAACCTTCTTCAATTGAGTAAATACCACCAGGGTTTTAATGCTGGGCTTCTCAGGGCATTCCTTGTACCGTATCTGAACAGATGAGACCGCTTAATCACGCACGAGTGCCAGGGATTGTGATGGAGGCCTCTTTTTCTTTTGTCGAACACAATATGTTCCTCCTCTTCTGTTTCTGCATCCCCGTACTGGACAAGGCAATACCAGTCACCCGCGATGATTTACTGTTCCTCATAACTTTTTAAACCTGTATAAATTTAAAAAGATATATCTGTGAATATATGTGCAAACGGTGACAAAAAGTATAGGGGTAATGCAAGGCCTACATATGTATGTATGTATGTATGTATGTATATGTGTGTGTATATATATATATATCAATCATACATGATACATAACTAAAATGAAATGAAGCTCATCTCTGAAGGAAGTCCTGCTTGACCGATCGGGGGCGGGGGCGTTTGTCTTTCCGCCCCAGGGGAGGGGTGAGGGTGAGCCGTGAAGCACGTAAGGGTGTCTCCAGAACGTGGGTGGGGGCGAATTCCGTCTCGAAGGAAGCAGAGTTCGCTGCCCTCGGAGAACTAGCTTGGATCGTAGAGACGAGCTGTGGACTCGTGTGGGGAGGGCAAATCGAAATCAATAGAGGGTGTAATTGGCCACTAAATTGGGAGAAAAAACGTGGGGGAAAATCTGAAACAAAAATAAATAAATATAAAAACAGTGTTTAGGGGTGAACTGCTGATGGAATTCCCGAGCAATATCGTTGAGTAGCTTGTGAATCGAGAGACTGCCTTGTGGGTTTCACTGCCCTGGTCTTTCTGTGCGCTGGTGATGAGCTGCTGATCAGATCAGTGGTGATGAGCTGCTGATCAGATCAGTGGTGATGAGCTGCTGATCAGATCAGTGGTGATGAGCTGCTGATCAGATCAGTGGTGATGAGCTGCTGATCAGATCAGTGCTCGAGTCTCCATCGTCAGGAGCTGATCTTCAGCTGCTTCCTGTCTGAAGTGATCTCCATGATCACTCTGATTCATGTTGCAAATGGACTTCAGTCTGCAGAAACAGATCAATAAACGAGGGGGTTGACTCTTGGGCTCGGTGAGGTTAGGGCACGGTTAGAGGTTTGGTCCGCACGGTTTGGTCAGGGCACGGTCTTGGTCCGGCACGGTTTGGCACAGGGGGCGTGTGTCTTTGTGAGGAACAGGGAGAGTTGAAGTGCTGGTCAACACATACATTCTAAATCCCAGTTTTTTAAAAGCAGGCAGCATTCAAATGTAGCATTGGGAGAGAAAGGGAGAGAGGGAGAGAAAGAGAGAGAGGGAGAGAAAGAGAGAGGGAGAGAATCGCCTGCCTCTGATCTCTTGGCTAACATTCTCAACGTTTTCGGGGGGGTTTCCTGGCAAAAGAACAGAAGATTCAGGTTCTAATGTTTTGTGTGTCTTGAGAACCACGGAACTGCGGCTGGGAAAGAAAGGGAGAGTTGGGGAAAAAGAGAGAAAGAGAGAGAGAAGGGGAGCGAGAGGGCACAGACGGAGGGCTTGTGGTTTTTATGCGTGTATTGTGTGGGAAAGCCTGTCTGCCTATCTGTCAGGAAATGGGCCCGTAATCTTACACACTTCTCGGCCGTCGCATTCCTGTGAAATTACACAACCGCTGCGATTAGGAGGGGGTAATTAGCTCATTAGTGACCATGAACACATGGCCTCGCTCTCTCTGGCCCGCTGGCGTATCAGGCCCAACACTGGCCTCCTCAGCCCTCTCTGTCGCTGGTTTTGGATTTGAGGGGGAATTAAATGTGCCTCGTGCTCAGTCTAAGATTACTCACGGTAGGTCCAGACGAGGGCTGTGGCGGTATGACACTTTCCCGGTATGATAATCGCGCTGCTCAATATCACCGTTTTCGGTATGTCACGGTATCAGTTTTTAAGCAAAAAAAACCACAAAGTTTAAAACTGGATCTGTTTATTGTATGGCTCTTTGCAGATTTATATACCATTTCATTGAAAAATATAACAAAATATGCAACTGAATATAGTTCACTCCTTGTAATTGTATGTTTAAATCAATTTAAATCATTCACTTTACGAATTAAGCAACATTTTGCTGTATCGCGTTATCAGTTTATCGGATCTAGTACTATATTTAGCCACTCGCTTTTTCCATTTTGGCATAACGTGAAGGACGATGTTCATGGATGAACGAGTTCGCTTTTGGGGTGATATAATTTGTAATTATAGACTGGCTCAGCATTGGAATCAGCATTGGCCATCGCAAGTTTTATAAGGGACTGCAAACGGAGATTTATGGCCTGTAGCTAGCTAATAACAGCTACCTACCATTTAATTCGTTTTCATTTATTTGACAGGGACAGTGCACATTGATAACATCTCTGTAAATGTGCCAGAGTTAGCCAAGGGGGCGCAGGTTCACCTGTAGTGGCTGGGCAGGCACCCGCCAGGTTTGTGAAATGCGAGAGAGCTGTCTGCACATGCGCAATCGCGTTGTAAACAAAACAAAATGCAAGAACAGCCAAAGAGGTGGTGGGATTAAATGACATTAGCAGACACCCCAGATCCAGTATTATATTATTTAATATGGGCTATTTAGACATTTTAGTAGGGTAACGGTTGAAATATTTTTTCCCTGCATGAAAATAGCGTTTGCCACTTGATTTACAATCACTTTATTACGTTGTTTATGATAGTACTACTTCATATTTTAATATCGTGGTATACCGTCATTATCGTATACCGTCACACCCCTAGACTAGGGCTGTAACGGTATGAAACTTTCACGGTATGATAATCGGTATCTTATATCACGGTTTTCGGTATATCACGGTATCAGTTTTAAGATAAAAAGTATCACAAAGTTTACACCTCGATCTGTTTATTGTATGGCTCTTTGCAGATTTATATAGGCTACCATTTCATTGAAAAATAAAAAAAATATGCAACTGAATATAGTTCACTCCTTGTAATTGTATGTTTAAATCAATTTAAATCGTTCACTTTGCGAATTAAGCAACATTTTGCGTTATCAGCTTATCGGATCTAGTACGATATTTAGCGACTCGCTTTTGTGTCATAACGCGGAGCAGGATGGAATGCGAGGTTTGACGTGTTCCCTCCTCTGGCCATTACATGTTTCCCACATTCTCTACAGAGAATCCGTTCTCAACAAAAACACCATATTTTTTCTGAATCGAAAGTGACTCCACACGGATGAACGAGTTAACCTTTTGGGGCGATGAAATGTGTCATTATAGACCGCCTCATTGGGATGAGGATCGGACATCGCACGTTTTATAAGGGGCCGCAAACGGAGTATAACGTGCTGTCTGTATATAGTATACTCCACCTACCCCTCCACCCTCCAGTCAGGCAGTGTGCTTCATTCCTGAGTGGCCCCCAGGGGAGGGGGGGGGGGGCACCTCGACAGCACAGCGCTGCTTATCAAAGCACTTTATCAGCCGGGGGGGGGGTCCCACTTCACTCCCCTCCCGTGCCTCTGACCGCCAGTCCGTCAGCAAGCGAGCCCTTTCCTAACTTTCTCTCTCACCCCCCCCGAGCGCTAGGCTGGGGGTGCAGAGGGTGTGGGGGTAACAGAGCAGACTTTGTGCAGCAGGTGAGGCGAGGGGGCAGTGGGGGCAGTGGAGGGGCAGTGGGGTATCCTGGGTCCCGGGTGGGTCTGGGTTTGGGTTCCGGGTTTCAGATTCAGATTCAGATTCAGATTCAGATTCCTTTATTTGTTACATCTGTGATACTAGGTACACCAGAGTAAAAATCTTGGGCCTGGCCCCTCAACTTCGCAGCATCAGAAATAACACACAGAAAAACCACACATTGTAAACAAAATAGTAATACCCATAATAGTAATGACAGTGCAAATGAGCATACAGAATAAATATATAAAATATAGGTAACAATGTAATATGGTAACAGTACAGGGTGTTCAGGGTGGGGTGGGTGGGGGTGTCTGGGCTAGGGAGGCGGAGGGGGATTGGGCTTCCAGCATCACTGGGATACGGCCCATAATGCACTCTGTTATCGGGCCGCCATAAACCATCCCTCCATTTTCTGCATTTATCACGGAGGTGCTGAAAACGGAGCATTCCTGCGCCTCACACCAGCGTTGAGGAACCCTTTTAAGGGCGTTTGGGGCTCGCGGCGCGCCCGCGCTTTCAGCGCATTTCTCACATTCTTCTCCCGCTTTCTGGCCTCGCGTCCTGCTTCCTCACAGCCAGCGCCGGTTTAGACCTCAAAATGAAACCAGCGGTTTCAGACGAACGGGAGGGCGGGGGGTTAGATGTTGATGGGGGTTAGATGTTTGGGGGGGGGTTAGATGTTGGGGGTTAGATGTTGATGGGGGGTTAGATGTTTGGGGGCGGGGGGGTTAGATTTTGTACACAAGCTCCCCTCCATGCTCCAGGGTGTCTCTGACTGGGAGCGCCACTAGGGGGCGGTGATTGGCTGTCCGCCCCAGGGTGGGGGGGAGGGAAGCCGATATGAGTTCGCTGCGTATAGGAGTGGCTCTGGAGTACCGGAGTTACGGTTGATGGCTTGGCGAGTTCCGGCTCGGAGGAGGCGGTACATCGCCTTTGTCACTGCCGGTCTCAGGGCTACGGCAGCAAACTCACAATACGAGGGGGATTGACATGAAAAAGAGAGGGTGTAATTGACTATTAAATTGGGAGCGTTTCGATGGCCTAGACAGGGCCGCTTCATTCTCGATAATCACCACCCCCACCCGAAACTCACCCGCCCGCCTTACATCAAACTCCGTCACCCTCTGGGCCCACGTTTCGCGGTGGAAAAACGGAA
Organism: Aldrovandia affinis; assembly: GCA_029706075.1. Taxonomy (NCBI): domain Eukaryota; kingdom Metazoa; phylum Chordata; class Actinopteri; order Notacanthiformes; family Halosauridae; genus Aldrovandia; species Aldrovandia affinis. The sequence continues at coordinate 2,575,642 of JAINUG010000116.1, forward strand.
AACCACACAGCGGGCGAGGAGATCCCTCTGCAGGTTCAGAGTAATGAAAACAAACAGGGAGTGTGAAAGAAACACAAAGGGCTGATCTGGAGAGATGAAAACAGACAGCGTCATCGATGAATGGCGCCTGGCTTAGCGCGACGCGCCTGGAGTTAGCGCTGCGGTGAGCCCCGGGCCGGGACATTAACGGCTCATTATCTTAACGCCTCTGATTAGGGTACAGGTGGGAGGAGGTGTTTATCTGTGATCCTGCTCCCACCTCCTCATTACTCACCACTGCTCTCTCTGATTAGGGCACAGGTGGGAGGAGGTGTTTACATTCTACTGAACAGGACAGTGAGCGTGTGTGTGTGAGCGTGTGAGCGTGTGTGTGCGTGCGTGTGTGTGTGTGTGTGTGTGTGTGTGTGAGTGAGGGTGTGTGATTGTGAGTGTGTGACTGTATGAGTGTGTGAGTGTGATTGTGAGTGTGTGATTGTGAGAGTGTGTGTGAGCGTGTGTGTGTGTGTGTGTGTGTGTGTGTGAAAGAGTGTGTGAGAGTGTGTGAGAGAGTGTGTGAGAGAGTGAGTGAGAGTGAGTGAGTGAGTGAGTGTGTGAGTGAGAGAGTGTGAGTGATTGTGAGTGAGTGAGTGAGAGAGTGTGTGAGTGTGTGAGTGAGTGTGTGAGTGTGAGTGAGTGAGTGAGTGAGTGTGTGAGTGAGAGAGTGTGTGAGTGATTGTGAGTGAGTGAGAGAGTGTGTGAGTGTGAGTGAGTGTGTGAGTGTGAGTGAGTGAGTGTGTGAGTGAGTGTGTGAGTGAGTGAGTGTGTGAGTGAGTGTGTGAGTGAGTGAGTGTGTGAGTGAGTGTGTGAGTGAGTGTGAGTGAGTGAGTGAGTGAGTGAGTGAGAGAGAGAGAGTGAGAGTGAGAGAGTGAGAGAGAGAGAGTGAGAGAGTGAGTGTGTGAGTGTGTGAGTGTGTGAGTGAGTGAGTGAGTGTGAGTGTGTGAGTGAGAGTGAGAGAGTGAGAGAGTGAGAGAGTGAGAGAGTGAGAGAGTGAGTGAGTGTGTGAGTGAGTGTGTGAGTGAGTGTGAGTGAGTGAGTGAGTGAGTGAGTGAGTGTGTGAGAGAGAGTGAGTGAGTGGTGTGAGTGAGTGTGTGAGTGAGTGAGTGAGTGAGTGAGTGAGTGAGTGAGTGAGTGAGTGAGTGAGTGTGTGAGTGTGTGAGTGAGTGAGTGAGTGTTCCTGATGGTTGGCTTCACACAGCTCCAGTAGTAGTATATGTGTATATTCTCTCTGTCCTCTCCATGGTCTGAGTCAGGCAGCTCTCTCTCTCTCTGGACAGACAGACAGACCCCAGCGCTCTCTCCTCTGACCTGCGCTCCAGCCTCCACAGTGGGGGTGGGGGGGGGGTCGCTATATCTGCCGTGTGTGTGTGTGTGTGTGTGTGTGTGTGTGTGTGTCGAGGAGCTCACCTGAAAGTGGAGGTTTGCCTCTGGCGTTGGGGCTGGCTGCCGTTGCTGGGCGCGTTGTCACGATGGTTACGGAATGGAGCTGAAATCGTTGCGGTTGGCGTTGGTCATCAGATGGGCCGATCCTCTAAGCGCTGTCGGTCTGAAGGGCTCTGGTTCCCCCGCTCCCTGCCCCGGGACGCAGGAAGCTCTCAGATGGAGATGGAGACATTTGGGGAAAACAATGCGGTCGTCACAACGCCCCCCCAAACAATTATCCATCATCATTTCCGCTCGACTCCGGCGTTCCAGAGCAACCCCCTAATTAAGCTGCGTTAGCAGAGCATAACACCCAGTGGGCATTTAGACACAATCGCTGCTCCGCTATGACATCGTGTGATTCCACAGGGTGTGGGGGGGGGGGGGTGGGGTGGAGACAGACTGACTATTATGGGGTGTATTTATTATGCTCACGTATTCTTTGCGTTTCAAAAGACTGGGCAGGTCAACTGTGAAAGCCGGCTCTGTCAATATCAACTATTTATTGTTTTAATTATGTAATTAATCATTCAGTAATCCATTACAAAATTGACAAATATAATTATAATAACCATCATAATAGTAGTTATAGTTATAATAATAATAACAGCCATTTGAATCTTGAAATCTCCTCTCACACTCACACACCCTCACACTCTCTCTCCTCTCTCTCCTCACTCTCACACTCACACACACACACACACTCTCTCCTCTCTCTCTCACTCTGTCAGACACTCTCACACTCTCACTGTCTCTCACACACACTCTCTCTCACACACACTCTCTCACACACTCTCTCTCTCACACACACTCTCTCTCACACACACTCTCTCTCACTCACACACACACTCTCTCTCTCTCTCTCTCACACAATCTCTCTCACACACTTTCTCTCACTCTCTCTCTCACACACTCTCTCTCTCTCACACACACTGTCACACACAATCTCTCTCACACACTTTCTCTCACACACACACACTTTCTCTCTCTCTCACACTCTCTCTTTCTCACACACACACACACACACACTCTCTCTCTGTCTCGATGTTGGACGTTGATGGACGCTCGTTAAGAGTGCGGGCCGGAGCGCTTTGGCTTATCGTTAATAGAAAGCAGCATGTGGACTTCCTGCAGGCTCATTTCCGTATTTAAAGTGGGCATCCTTCCTGTAGTTGAGTTAGGTTTCCTCTTTTTAATAAAGGGGTGAGGGGTCTTTCTTGGGAGGTTCTTAAAGCTACAGACCCTCTGAGTGACCCCCTCCTGGGGGGAGGGGTCATCGTTTAAAACAAACCAATGAAAACGCAGACCCTTGAGAGTGTGAGGGCCAGTGGGATGTGATGTGATGTGATTGGTCGCTTAGTCTCTGCATTCGGTGGCTGTGTTCCGATGGCCCTGTTCTAAATCCAAACCAACAGGGTTTTGCTCTGAGTCCGAGCTCTGTGAAAATAATATAGCGCCTTTCCTGTCAGGAGGAGAGGGCCGCACTCCAACCCTTAGCAACATAAGTGCCCGGTGACTGAAGTAGAAGGTGTTTGTGTGTCAGCTTCATACACAGGTGACATCAGTCGTGAGCAGGGTGTGGATTTACCTCCTCTTCCTCCTCCTCCTCCTCTTCCTCCTCCTCCTCCTCTTCCTCATGCTCGCCTGCCACTGAAGGCCAAACAGAGCGTTAATCTGCTGCTCAAATTTACATTTGAATTTACGGACGCACACGCACTCACACGCACACACTCACACACTCACACGCACACACACGCACACAGACACACACACTCACACGCACACAGACACACACACACACACACGCACACAGACACACACACACACACTCACACGCACACAGACACACACACACTCACACGCACACAGACACACACACACTCACACACACACACACACACACACACACACACACACACACACACACACACACACACACAGAGGCACAGACACAGACACACTATTCCAGTCCCTTTCTGCAGACGGAAAGACAGACAGAGCCACGGATGGCCTAGGAAACGGTCGCCCATCCAAAGCAGATCCTTTCATGCTGTGATTTGAAGAAGCAGTTCCCTGCAGTAACACCACTGTCCCACTAGAGGCACCACTGTGGCACTAGTGCAAACAGGCCACAAAGGTTGGCAGCAAGGACAGGGTCTGAACTACAGGAGGAGTCAAGCCAGCAAAGTAGTCACAGCCAGTGTGAACAGGGCTTGTTACCAGCCACAGAACCCGTTTTTCTTTTACATTTATTGTGGAAAATAAATACAATTCACAAGCGGTTGTTTAATAAGAAATAGTTAGTCATACATGTATATCTAGATGAACTCATAATATGTAATATGTATCTGTAAATGGAGCCACAGGAAACCACAGAAGTGAGCTGGTGGAAGTTTCAAACGGCCTGTCCTCCGTGGCCATCTCACAGAGAGGCTGAGCGGGCCTGGCTGGGTCCCGGAGTTCACTGTGCCATTGCATTCGTATTTATACCCGGGAATAACGTTGGAAACAAGCGGGGAGCATTCAAACATTCTTACTTCTATCTTTTTATATATATATATAAATATCTAATTAAAAAGAAATGTATCCTGTGTTTGTAAAGCGTCTTTGACTGAGAAAAGTGCCAAAGAAATATGTATTCTTATTATTCTTTTTATTCTTATTCTTATTAATAAAACCAGTGGGAGGTCTTGTGAGAAGGTGACTGTGAGTGTGTCATATTTCCCCCACGGTGATTAGGGTTAGGGGCTGGGGTTACTCGGGGGGGGTCTGGTTATATCCGCCTCACGTGAAGCCTTATGAGTGCTGTGGGATGGAGGGGGTCTGGGCAAAACATGGTTAAATATTTTCTACACTTTCTACTCCCCCAGACCCCCCCGAGTTCACCCAGACACTATTCAG
>JAINUG010000116.1:2607500-2610000 GCA_029706075.1 Aldrovandia affinis
CCCGTCAGGTTTTTTAAGCTGTGTGTTTTTGCTAACGTGCGTAAAGTGAGTAGAGTAGTGGTCAGAGGGAGATTTTGCTTTTGAGACCCGGAAGTGAAATTGTGCTCAGGCGCCCGCAGATTCCCATGTTCATTTAAACTGACGAACACACCGAGACAAAGCCACACAGAAATGTTTTTCATATTGATTTTCTTTGGCTTGGTTTCAATTGGATGTTTAGTTTTTCTTATATTGACTCTTCCGCTTTATGAAATATAGATTTTTGTATATTATTTTAAAAACAGGTTTAATAACCTGGGAAACCTGTTTGTAGGATGATGATTTTTTTTGTATAACGTTGAAATATAGTTGTTATTATTTTGTGATAATAGGCTACATATTCCGTTAGCTTTAGAGTAAAGAAATGACAGAGACAACATTCATGCAAAGGCACAATATTTGTAAAAAAATATGGATAGGATAGAAAGAGAGAGAAAATAACACCTTTTAAACAGGTCCAAAGGATTAAGGTAAAAGATTTCGGGCGATACCACAAAGAACAGTTCCATTTTAAAGCTTGTAATGACACAGCAGATCTCAGATCTGAGATTGTGGGGTTCAGAGTAATCTTTAATTGCTGCTCAGTGTGAGAGTTAATCCTCCCTCCACTCTGGGCTCTGATCCACGCTCATTTTCTGAGACAATATTTGAACAGCGTGCGCCTCGCAGATTAATGTCAGAGCGAAGACTCTGCGTGTTGATTTTTGCCCCCTGTCCCCCCCGCCGCAAACGGAGGAGGAGCTGGAGGGGGAGGGGGCAGGGGGCTCTCATTTGAGCCCCGGTTACCAGAGCAGTAATTAGACGATCATTTGTTTTTCCGCAGATAAAATCTGCAGTGTTCCGTCCAAAAGCGCGGTGTCGGGCGAGCGGGCGGGCGGGCGGGGGGGTCCCGAGCCGGGGTGGTCCTCCTCTCCGCGCGGCCCGTCTTTACCCTCGTGTGGAACTTCTAGAACTTTCTGTTGATAAACTGACATTCCGATGGATTTTCCTTGGCCCCGGGCCTGGGCTTAATATTGAAGCGGCGAATTAATATATAAAGAGAGAAGAAGAAGAAAAGCTTCGCGGCTGAAATGAGCGGTGAAAACGGATCGCTTTGACTCCTGGGGTCCCCGCGCTCCTGGGCCTTCGTCCCGCGGAGGGGACGGGCCGCTCGCGCGGTTCTGACCACACAAAGCGCCGCTCTGGCCCGCGGGCTCCTCTGATGTCACCTCCCCCTCTCCCCCCCCTCTTGTCTCCGGCGCAGGGGCTAATTTCGTGACGCGGAAGATTAGCCGCTCGGTGGCGAAGATTCACCTGGGCCAGCTGGACTGCTTCAGCCTCGGCAACCTGGACTCCAAGAGGGACTGGGGTCACGCCAAGGACTACGTGGAGGTAGAGAAACGACGCACGCACATACGGGCTCTCTCTCTGAGACACACACACACACACACTCACGCACGCACGCACGCACGCACGCACGCACGCACATACTCTCTCACACACACACACACACACACACACACATACTCTCTCACACACACACAAATATTCTCACACGCACACGCACACACACACTCACACTCACACACACAGACACTCACTCACTCGCACGCACACACACACACACACACACACACACACACACACACTCACACACAGAGATACACACACACACACAGCCTGGTGGGGTGTGTTTTCCTAGATCATTTGAAACAGAAATATTTGATCTGCGTGGCGTCTCCTGTGAACTGCTGCCAAAGGGGAGTGGGCCCTGCTGATCCGACAGAGGACCCTTGAGTTCCCAGAACTTAGAAGCACTGAAGTCAACTTGTGTTCCACATCTTAAAAGGAGAGGAGGGAGGGAGGGAGGGAGGGGGAGAGAAGGATATTAAGAAAATGACTGATCTTGTGAATCATGACAGAAATACGGCTTAGTGTTTCACACATCGGTGCCAGCGAGCAGCGAGCCACCTGGGCCTGGAAGAGACAGCAGCCTGGATCCAACATGGCGGTGTGTTGTGCTGTGGTTTGAGGGGCGATGGTTATGAAACTGAGCCTGTAGATCGAGCACGAGCAGGAAATGGATTTGTGTCACTGTTGGGCGTCGTCCCGCAGTTCCTCAAACCTCCACACGGTGGTCTTGGAGGTTGGAACATTTTAAAAGGCTTCCTATCTCTCCAGCTTGGTGTCCTGGCCTTATTTAAGGTCTGTGTTATTTGGGGTTTTGAAACAGAAAGTTCTTCACCATCTAACATTGTGGCCTTCATTTTTGTTATTAATTTATAAAAACAAGTTTCTGCTTCTCTAATTAAAAACGGGTGTTCAGGAAGTGGCCCAATATGGCGGTCCTACAAACGCTACCGTTAGCGCTGGAGTCTGGACCATCCATCGACCGTGCCCCCTAACCCCCCCCCCCATCCTGTTTGCCAGCAAATCTCCATTTTTTCCAAATCACTTATTTGTAATATGACACAGACTGCGT
>JAINUG010000116.1:2612500-2615000 GCA_029706075.1 Aldrovandia affinis
GCGCATAAGAGTGGCCCTATAGTACCGGGTTATGGTCGACGGCCTGGCGAGCGCCGTCTCAGAGGAGGCATTACTTCGCCTTCGTCACTACCGGTCGCAGGACTACGGCAGCGAACTCACATTACTAGGGGGGGATTGACATAAAATAGCGGGTCTAACTGGCTACCAAAATGGGATAAAATGTGATAAAATCAGAAACAAAATCTTTAAAAAATAAAAATAAATGTTTAAATACCACAGATAGAGAGAGAGTGGGTATTTCAGTTTTGAGAGCGATACCCTTGTGGTGTTTTTGTTTTTGGGGAATGTAACAGTAAATTAATAAAAAATGTAGGCTTGTGCTTTGCATGTGTAGATCTCACGTTCTCACTGGGGGCTGAGCCCCCCCCCTAAAGAGTCGCCCCCGTGTCTCAGAGTGAGCGACTGTCCCAGCAGCCCTGAGTCTGGCGATGGTGGAGATCGCACTGTTCTGGAATAACAAGGCCTTCGTGTTTTAATGGAGAAGGAAGTAGTTTTGGGTTTTTTCCTCGCTGAGGAATTGATTTCTTATGCACAGAAGCGTATTTCTTGTCCAGAGTGACTTTCTAAAAATGTGAAATATAAAATATAAATCTCCACACGCTGGTTTAATTCACATTCTTACAGGGCATTGCTGGGGGAACAGTTTGGCAGTACCAAAAAAAAAAACCCACAAAAAAAGTTCGAATTTTTTTTCTTCTTCTAATTTAATAAAAGGCCCTGTTGCGAAGTCCTGGGCCGTGGTGTGTGAAGGGTGCGTGTTCCTCAGCCGGGACAGGAAGTGGAGCATGCCGTGGGCCGGGGTCCTCCCAGCCTCCATTTCCTGTCTGCCTCACGCTCTCCGCCGGCTCGCTGCGCGGGACAACATGTTTTGCGTTGTTTGGAAACCAAAAGTGGGCTCAGAAAAAACGGCCCGTCTTTCCAATTTCTTCCCCGGCTCGCAGGAAATGGGGCTGCTGCTCGGGGGCGCTGCTCGGTGGGGGGGGGCGCTGCTCGGTGGGCCTGGGGCCCGGGGCAGGGGTGGGGGCCAGCTGGCCCGATCCTCTGGCCGCTTCGCCTCATTGCCCCCGCAGAATGCCGCAATGCGCCGTGCTGTCCTGTGGGCCCCGGCCGAGTCCTGCTGCCCTGCTGCACGGTTCTGCCCCCGCCACACTCACAACACCCTCCTCTAACATGCTTACAGCAACACGGAGAACTGCTCTCTGTGTGTGTGTGAGTGTGTGTGAGTGTGTGAGTGAGTCTGTGAGTCTGTGTGTGTGTGTGTGTGAGTGTGTGAGTGTGTGTGTGAGTGGAGAGTGTGTGAGTCTGTGTGTGTGTGTGTGTGTGTGTGAGTTTGTGTGTGTGTGTGTGTGTGTGTGTGTGTCTGTGTGTGTGTGTGTGTGAGTCTGTGTGAGTCAGTGTGTGTGTGTGTGTGAGTGTGAGTGTGTGTGTGAGTGTGTGTGAGTGTGTGAGTCTGTGAGTGTGAGTCTGTGAGTCTGTGAGTCTGTGAGTCTGTGAGTCTGTGTGTGTGTGTGTGTGTGAGTTTGTGAGTGTGTGTGAGTGAGTGTGTGTGTATTAGCACGGGCATTTTGGATGACAGGTCATATACTGAGTTCGGGCTGTTTGCTCTGAGTTCCCTTCATTTAAATAATATGTTGGCGTTAGTGTAATTGCGCGTTATGTCCTCTGTACGCGATGCGACAGGAATGCTCTGCGATAAGGCCGCGCCGCGCATGCGCGCTGGGACGCTGCTCCCCAACAGACAGGAGGGTGCGTGACGTCATGCGGAGCACGGTGCCCATATAGAGTATTCTGAGATCTGTGTTAAAAGAAAACGGGGTTTGACAACAACAAAAAAGTGCAAGAAAAAGAAAGAGGGAGTGAATGAAAGCGAGTGAAAGAGAGGGAGAGAAATACCCGGGTTGCTCTCTCTCTCTCTCTCTCTCTCTATCTCTATCTCTATCTCTATCTCTATCTCTATCTCTATCTCTCTCTCTCTCTCTCTCTCTATCTCTCTCTCTCCCTCCCTCTGTCTCTCTCTCCCTCTCTCTCTCTCTCTGTCTCTCTCTCTCTCTCTCTCTCTCTCTCTCTCTCTCTCTCTCTCTCTCTCTCTCTCCCTCCCTCTGTCTCTCTCTCCTCTCTCTCTCTCTCTCTCTCTCTCCCTCCCTCCCTCCCTCCCTCCCTCTGTCTCTCTGTCTCCCTCTCCCTCTCTGTGCGCACGAGACATTAAAACCCTTTCCTGTCTGCATCTGTCATATCTCGAGGGAGGGAGGACTGGCGTATCGATCGAAGAGGGGGGAAAAAACGCCCAACGTGAACGAGCCCGTAAACTGGGCCGTGCGCGCAGCACAGTGGCTCGAATGGAATCACTGTCCTCTCGCCATGGTCGATAAAGCATCGGGAATCGCGTGCGCGAGGAAGATCAGGGCTTTTTGTGAAAAGGCGGTTGGGCGGTTGGGCGGGTCATTTGGTTTAATATCCCCGTGCGTCTCGTGGCGCTGCT
>JAINUG010000116.1:2625000-2627500 GCA_029706075.1 Aldrovandia affinis
ACACACACACACTCTCTCTCGATCTCGCACACACACACACACACGCACACACTCTCACAGACACACGTATACACACACACACACACACACACACACACACACACACACACACACTCACAGACACACACACACGCACACACTCTCACACTCACACACACACTCATACACAAACTCACTCACACTCACACACACACTCACACACACACACACACACACACACACACTCGAGTTGCACTTTTGTTTGCGCAGCAGATCTGTCTCTCTGTCGGTCTCCGGCACATTCCGATCTCTTGTCCTGAGACAGCGCTGACTCACGCCTGATTTCACATCCATATTTTACCCCTCTGTCAGGGCTGTGGGATTTACACCTCCAGCTCCTCAAAGGCCTCCAGCTTCCCCGCGTGTAACATTCCCCCTGCTCTGCTTCCCCGCGTGTAACATTCCCCTGCTCTGCTTCCTGCTGAAGCCTCTTTAGAAACACGGAGTAATCCTGCTCGCTGGAAGTAAAGGGAGAGATTGAGCATTTCCACTCTTGTGTTGTGCATGGTCGTGTAAGTGTGTCGTCTCAGTCGTGGGACCCCGGCAGTAACCACACAAAGGCAGTTTGACTGAGTGCACACGTCACATACAGTGCGATTATCTAACAGGAAGTAACTCCGCAACAAAAGCACTATGTCAGTGTCAATACATCAGTGTCAATACATCAGTGTCACTATGTCAGTGTTAAACCAGCTGATTGGTTTTAAAAGAGAGTAATGATCTGTTATTATCCCTACATTACATTACAGGCGTTTAGCAGACGCTCTTATCCAGAGCGACTTACACAGTTTACATTTCTTGACATACAATCCATTTATACAGCTGGATATTTTACTGAAGCAATTCAGGTTAAGTACCTTTATCTCAAGGGTACAACAGCAGTGCCCTCACCTGGGAATTGAACCTGCAAGCCCTATGTCTTAGGCCCAGTTCCCTAACCACTACACTACACTGTCGCACTTAGATTTGTTTTTTCAACAAGCACTGGTATCAGTGACCGGGCAACACTCAGAGATCTGAGATATCAACAACAGAGCACTGCATCGGCACCAAAACCAGCTGCTTGGTTTTCAAAACGAGTAATTTGCACGTTGCGTCTGAAAGTTAAAAATGTATTCAGGCTGTGTGTGAAAAGTCCAGTTTCCTGGTGAATGTGCAGCGTTGGGTTAGGTTCACCTCTCCCTGTGTGGGTGGGGGGTGGCTGTGAGCGCAGCAGCGTTTGTGGAATGGGCGATTGCGTGGTTCCCAATCTGGCCCTGGCCCCGGCCCCCTGTCAGGCCGTGTGTTGAAAGAATGAGAATATATCACCTGCCCCCCCCCCGATGCATCGGGGACCGTTCATCTTCCTCGAGGCCGGCCGTCTCAGGAGGTCACGGCTGGCCAGCCTGTTTGCTTCACAACATGGTTACAGTGCAGTCACAAGCTAACTGCATATTAACCTTCTAATGTGCAGTGCCCTCCAAAGTTATTCACACCCTTGAGGAACATGGGTGGTGCTGTGTGGTTCTGTGTGTCTCAGTAGGTAGAGTGTGGTTCTGTGTGTCTCAGTAGGTAGAGCGTGGTTCTGTGTGGCTCAGTAGGTAGAGTGTGGTTCTGTGTGGCTCAGTAGGTAGAGCGTGGTTCTGTGTGGCTCAGTAGGTAGAGCGTGGTTCTGTGTGTCTCAGTAGGTAGAGTGTGGTTCTGTGTGGCTCAGTAGGTAGAGCGTGGTTCTGTGTGGCTCAGTAGGTAGAGTGTGGTTGATTGATTTTGTGGCTCAGTAGGTAGAGCGTGGTTCTGTGTGGCTCAGTAGGTAGATTAGCGTGGCTCTGTGTGGCTCAGTAGGTAGAGTGTGGTTCTGTGTGGCCCTCAGTAGGTAGACTGGCGTGGTTCATTGTGTGTCTCAGTAGGTAGAGCGTGGTTCTGTGTGGCTCAGCACTCTTTAGGTAGAGTGTGGTTCTGTGTGTCTCAGTTAGGTAGAGTGTGGTTCTGTGTGTTTCAGTATTTGGTAGTTTGCGTGGTTCTGTTTGTGGCTCAGTCTTGGCCAGGTGGAAAAGAGTGTGGTTCTGTGTGGCTAAATAAAATAAAAGAGTGTGGTTCTGTGTGGCTCAGGTAGGTAGAGTGTGGTTCTGTGTGGCTCAGTAGGTAGAGTGTGGTTCTGTGTGGCTCAGTAGGTAGAGTGTGGTTCTGTGTGTCTCAGTAGGTAGAGCGTGGTTCTGTGTGTCTCAGTAGGTAGAGCGTGGACCTGTGTGGCTCAGTAGGTAGAGCGTGGTTCTGTGTGTCTCAGTAGGTAGAGCGGGTTCTGTGTGGCTCAGTAGGTAGAGCGTGGTTCTGTGTGGCTCAGTAGGTAGAGCGTGGTTCTGTGTGCCTCTGTAGGTAGAGCATGTTTCTGGGTTGATTCCCACTGGGACCACATATACTGAAAAATGTATGCATTCACTACTGTAAGTTGCTTTGGATAAAAGCGTCTGCTAAATGGCATATG
>JAINUG010000116.1:2640000-2645000 GCA_029706075.1 Aldrovandia affinis
CAGAGACAAAAATGTGTCCAAAAAAAGCGATTGTTGTTTGATGGGGCTGGCGGAGGCCTTGTTTTGAAGGGCCGCATGCCTCTACGAAACAATTATCATGCGAGCGAAGCTGAGAAGAGACATCAAAGGGAGTCCGAGGCAGTCATGACAATTACGGCAGAATAAACAGCGATCGTTTCGGATCACGTTGGCCACCCTGGGTCTCTTTCGTTGTCATGACAAAGAATGCGTGCTGGGGAATGAGCTGGGTTTTACAAGCAAAGTTTACAAAGTCCTCAGATTTGGTTTAATTTTTTTTTTTTCAACTTAAATGACCGTTTTGTTTTTCATCTCTGCATAAGCTCCTTGTTGTGGTTTCCACCGGATTGCAGTCATACTGGACTGTGGGGGTGAGGGGGTCCCACTAACCCAGGAGTATCACCTCCGTCTGAATCAGAATCATTCCTGCATTCTGCCACTCCAGTTGGAGTGGTTCTGTGTCTCAGTAGGTAGAGCGTGGTTCTGTGTGTCTCAGTAGGTAGAGTGTGGTTCTGTGTGTCTCAGTAGGTAGAGCGTGGTTCTGTGTGTCTCAGTAGGTAGAGTGTGGTTCTGTGTGCTCAGTAGGTAGAGCGTGGTTCTGTGTGGCTCAGTAGGTAGAGCGTGGTTCTGTGTGTCTCAGTAGGTAGAGCATGGTTCTGTGTGCCTCAGTAGGTAGAGTGTGGTTCTGTGTGCCTCAGTAGGTAGAGTGTGGTTCTGTGTGGCTCAGTAGGTAGAGTGTGGTTCTGTGTGGCTCAGTAGGTAGAGCGTGGTTCTGTGTGGCTCAGTAGGTAGAGCGTGGTTCTGTGTGGCTCAGTAGGTAGAGCGTGGTTCTGTGTGTCTCAGTAGGTAGAGCGTGGTTCTGTGTGGCTCAGTAGGTAGAGTGTGGTTCTGTGTGGCTCAGTAGGTAGAGCGTGGTTCTGTATGTCTCAGTAGGTAGAGTGTGGTTCTGTGTGGCTCAGTAGGTAGAGCGTGGTTCTGTATGTCTCAGTAGGTAGAGTGTGGTTCTGTGTGGCTCAGTAGGTAGAGCGTGGTTCTGTGTGGCTCAGTAGGTAGAGCGTGGTTCTGTGTGGCTCAGTAGGTAGAGCGTGGTTCTGTGTGGCTCAGTAGGTAGAGTGTGGTTCTGTGTGTCTCAGTAGGTAGAGTGTGGTTCTGTGTGGCTCAGTAGGTAGAGTGTGGTTCTGTGTGGCTCAGTAGGTAGAGCGTGGTTCTGTGTGGCTCAGTAGGTAGAGTGTGGTTCTGTGTGTCTCAGTAGGTAGAGCGTGGTTCTGTGTGTCTCAGTAGGTAGAGCGTGGTTCTGTGTGTCTCAGTAGGTAGAGCGTGGTTCTGTGTGGCTCAGTAGGTAGAGCGTGGTTCTGTGTGGCTCAGTAGGTAGAGCGTGGTTCTGTGTGTCTCAGTAGGTAGAGCGTGGTTCTGTGTGTCTCAGTAGGTAGAGCGTGGTTCTGTGTGGCTCAGTAGGTAGAGCGTGGTTCTGTGTGGCTCAGTAGGTAGAGCGTGGTTCTGTGTGGCTCAGTAGGTAGAGCGTGGTTCTGTGTGTCTCAGTAGGTAGAGCGTGGTTCTGTGTGTCTCAGTAGGTAGAGCGTGGTTCTGTGTGTCTCGGTAGGTAGAGCGTGGTTCTGTGTGGCTCGGTAGGTAGAGCGTGGTTCTGTGTGGCTCAGTAGGTAGAGCGTGGTTCTGTGTTGCTCAGTAGGTAGAGCGTGGTTCTGTGTTGCTCAGTAGGCATTCACTACTGTAAGTCGCTTTGGATAAAAGCGTTTGATAAATGGCGTATGTTATTTTTTATTATATCATGACCGTGTGGAAGAGATTAGGAGTTGTGATCTCTGTGCCTCTCCTCACAGTGCTGGGCGCTGGGGATTCTGGGTACTCTGGCTGTCACCATGTCCTTCCCCCTGATAAATCTCATCCTTCAGCAGGCGGGGGTCAGTGGGGACCCCCGAGCGCTGTGGAGAGATTATCCTCTCAGCCTGGGGGCTGGGGGACGGGGGAGATTGGTGGGCAGGACGGTGATCTCAGCGAGCTCTTCTGAGGAGGAGTACAGATTTGAGGAGGTGCTAAGTGGATCTGAACAGCGGGAGGAGGTAGATTTGAGATTTTAGAAGATGTGTTTTCGTCTGAGGTACAAGAAAGTGGGTGTATTTTGGGCAAGGGGGAAGAAGTAATTTTGAGCGGGTAGGGGGGTATATTTGATCAGGTAGGGGGGTAGGTTTGAGCAGGTAGGGGGGTAGGTTTGAGCAGGTAGGGGGGTAGGTTTGAGCAGCTGAGGGGCAGGGGGGTGTGCAGGAGGGGGGAGGTGTTAGATTGGAGGCGGGGGCTGCGTGGGGAGGGTTTCGGAGGGGAGAGGGGTGGGGCTGGGGTGGGAGCACAGCTGGGGTGGCCCTGGGCCTGTCCCGCTCCACTCTCTCACCTCCTCACCCCACCGCCTGTCCCACACACAAACACACACACACACTCACACACACACACACACACACACACACACACACACACACACACACACACACACACACACACACACACACGCTCACACACTCACACACACTCACACACACACACACACACATACATCTGGTCTCCATCAGCAGGGAGCAGAGAGAGCAGCCTCTCCCTAACACAGCGCAGGACGGGGGAGGAGCCGGGCCCTCTGACTGAGACTATACCTGTGTGTGTGTGTGTGTGTGTGTGTGAGTGTGTGTGTCTGGTATTTTTAGCATTCTTTGTACACACACACAGGTACACAAGCACAAGCGTACACATATATAAACATACACACACACTCACACACACTGGTACATATACTCACACACACACAGGTACATGCATGCACGCATGCTCACACACACACACACACACACACACACAACTACAAACACACACACACACACACACGGCATTCCCATGCGTACAGTATATATTCTATGTGCCCATTTGGAGAAGTATAAATGTGGCGTTTCACAACATTCCAGAGGTCAGCATGAGCCACGTCTTTGAGTTTGAGTTATTCTGGAGCAGAGATTCAGCTTTAATCTAATTACAATACATATTTACAGTACTGTACCTCCCACCCACAGTGTGTCTCCTGATGGGGGTCGAAGGCCAGGCCAGTGGGGGGGGGTTAATGTGTGCTGCAGGAGCAGATCGTGTCCTGATAGGGAGACTCGACAATGAGCTCTGGAACTGTGTTTGTTTTGGTTCCCCCCTGCCCCCCCTCTTTAACGAGCTGGCTAGTAATCCTAATCATCAGAGCTGGCCTCCCGAAACCGCCCCCCGCCCCTGTCCTCCTGCCCTACAGGGCTACGGGACGGAGCGCTGCGATGGGTCCCTAATTACGGTCCGCCCGCGTGGGGGCGCCCAGCCAGGGAGCCAGCATGTCTGCCAAACGGGCCAGCGCAGTGGTCATTACCGCCTGGCGGAGGCAGGGGCAGACAGGGTGACAGATCTGCGCTCAGTCGTAATAACTGACTGATAAAGCCACACTACCACAGGGGCCGCCTCTTCAGTAGCGTGAGAGAGAGAGAGAGAGAGATTATATATATATATATCTAAACTGTATATATAGGTAACTACCAAGGGCATTGGGCCACCACGAGCCACCAGAACAGCTTCAGTGCATCTTGGCGTAGATTCAGCACGTGTCTGGAACTGACAGTCGCGTTGGCAGATATCAGATTCCTATCGGATTTATTCCCACATATGAATGTGGCCCAAAACGGGTCTGAAAATATCTGTGGTATTCGTGCGTGTGCGTGTGCGTGCGCGTGTGCCTGTGCGTGTGCGTGCGTGCGTGTGTGTGTGTGTGTGTGTGTGCGTGTGCGTGTGCATGTGCAGTCTTTCCTGCGTGTCTCTCCTAGCGGAGCGACTCTGGCCTGCGCAGACTCTCGTATCACGTCGGCCGAATTCACACTCGATACTTCACTGCCCCCCCGACAGGCCCCCTGCTGCAGGCGATATGAGCAACACACAGATTCCCTTCATCAAATACACATAAACAACATTTATTAAATTAGGAAACAGCCTACTGTAAACATAAGACTGTAAAACGACGCCGGAGAAGGCGGTGGACTCTTCACTCCGCCGTGGCAGCCTCTCAAACACACACGGGGTTAGAACTCGGGTTCCATTTGCAGTGGGAGTTTGACGTTCGTCTCAATCGTGTCCCGTGCGATATTGACGTGCTGTGTAAACACCGCGCAGCTCCTGTTTCTCCCGCCGGGCCTCTGTCTCGTTGGCGCGGGCTGAAGCGCGTTTCCTGCAGACGGCGGGCGATGTGGCCCCTCTGGTCTCGCTCCTGCCGCTGGAGTGGGAGTCGTGACCGCCCCGTCGCTCCATAATGATTGGCTGAGATTAAACCCCCTTATTAAAGCGTCGCGGGGTAAACCTGCGCTCCAGACCGCAGGGCCTTGTGGGTAAATTACACACGCGCTTCCTTCCTGTCCACTCTGCACTGTACCCCCACTCTAATAATCATAATAATAATAATGATAATGGGGTTGCCACGGTGATGCAGTGGATAGCACTGTCGCCGCACAGCAAGAAGGTCCCGGGTTCAAGTCCAGGCCAGGGGCCTTTCTGTGTGGAGTCTGCATGTTCTCCCCGTGTCCGCGTGGGTTTCCTCCGGGTACTCCCGTTTCCTCCCACAGTCCAGAGACATGCACGTTAGGCTAATTGGAGAGTCTAAATTGCCCTGTAGGTATGAGTGTGTGAGTGAATGGTGTATGTGCCCTGTGATGGATTGGCGACCTGTCCAGGGTGTATTCCTGCCTCTCGCCCCAATTCAGTGGAATGTGGGCTCCATCCGAGCAGTCTGTGTGTGTGTGTGTGTGTGTGTGTGTGTGTGTGTGTGTGTGTGTGTGTGTGTGTGTGTGTGTGTGTGTGTGTGTGTGTGTGTGTGTGTGTGTGTGTGTGTGTGTGTGTGTGTGTGTGTGTGTGTGTGTGTACAAGCCTCCACTGATTCAGTAAACCAGTTGATCAGTCTCTCAAAACAT
>JAINUG010000116.1:2650000-2652500 GCA_029706075.1 Aldrovandia affinis
CAGGCCGGTTTGTCCCCCTGAGGGGGCCGTTCTGCAGCTTCATCACAAACACAATGAGCGCTCTGTCTCACGCCACACCGGCTGGGCCGCGTCGGAACACATCAGGGGACCTCAAATCCTCATTTCAAGTGAAAGGTTTGGCTCTTGCCCCTCGCCCCTCTCTCCTCTCCCCTCTCCCCTCTCCCCTCTCCCCTCCCTCTCCCTCTCTCTCTCCTCTCCCCTCTCTCCTCTCCCCCTCTCTCCTCTCCTCTCTCCCCTCTCTCCCCTCCTCTCTCTCTCTCTCCCTCTCCTCTCTCCCCTCTCTCCCTCTCCTCTCCCCCCTCTCCTCTCTCTCCTCTCCCCCTCTCTCCTCTCCCCTCTCCTCTCTCCCTCTCTCTCTCTCTCTCTCTCTCTCCCCTCTCTCCTCTCTCCTCTCCTCTCCTCTCTCCCCTCTCTCCTCTCCCCTCTCCATGAAATACACAAAGGTGTGGTCAGGGGCACATCGAGATACGGCGGACATTTTAATCATTTTAATCATTTAAGCGGATGAATGCTGGTGCACCACACACAACTGTGGATTAGTTTAATGCGATGGGTGATGTTCAGTTATTGTAGTGCTTCTTCTGTGTCACACACTCTCCCTCACACACACACACTCACACACACACTCGCTCACTACAGAAGCACTAAAACAGCTGAACATTCGTCATAAGCATTAAATTAATCCACCGTAATGTTCAGTTATTTTAATGTTCCTGCTCAGAGTCGTGGTGTGTGTGTGTTTGTGTGTGTGAGTGAGAGAGAGAGAGAGAGAGAGAGAGAGTATGTGTGTGTGTGCGTGTGTTGGATCATTTTGGAGGTGCAGACTAATATCTTCTTTTTAAAACGGGGTTTGTCAAATCGTTGCATCCTGAAGTGACCGTAGAGTTGCGCTGTGTGACTCCCAGCTGTTCGCGCAGTCGCAGTGGACGTGTCACCGTGTCGCGCGCTATTTATTAATGAACTCCAAAGCGCCGGAAGCTGGGGTTGCCGCGGCAACCTCGTTTGCGTCGCAGGCTCGGTAAATACGCGCGGGATTAAGCGAGTGGCCGACAGAGATACTGAAATGCAGAGTAACACAGAAACTGAGTTAGACTTTCCCCAAACTCCGCTGCAGGAGCCGTTAATCTGTCCCTCCCTGTGCTCTGATCCTGCGGGATGTGTGTTTCGCTGGAGAGGTGATGCAATTGCGCCGATACTAAAACGGATTAGCCCACAATGCAGTACAGCGTGTTTGTTTGCCCGCCCGACAAATCCTATTTAATTATTTATGGTCGCTTTCGTCACTTAAGTCCCCGTTACGGTTGTGTTTCGTTTTAAACCCATTCAATTATTAACCACTGGGGTTTTGGTTCAGTGCTTCTAAAAGTGTGGAATATAAAAAATGAAATAAAATCATTGTACTTCATGTCAATGTGTGACACTCAGTTCTAAACACCTTTTAAATTTCCTCTCCCCACGCCACAGATGTCGCACAGATATTCATTCAGAAGCCGGGCACTGCACAGACTTTCCTTTCTTCCCGGAGAAAGCGTTAAATAACCGCTGGAGAGGAACGCTCTGAAAATGGAAAGTATCAGTGAGTTAAAGAGCAGGCCTACAGCTATACTGTAAAAGAAAAATATATTCTCCCGACGGAAAAGTTATCGCAGCGGGCTATAAAAAGCGCGTTATTATGTTAAGGTCTGAGATATTTTCTTGCGCGTCTTTTGTGACTCATGCTCCGCGAAAACAAAGCTCTTTGTTGAAAGATATTTTCACTGTGAAACGCGATTATTACAGATAATAACTTTTTCCCCCAGCCGCTGAACACGGTGGCGGCGCGAGCGCACGGGGGGGGACGGTGAGATGTGTGTGGCCCCCGCGGCCCCCGGAACAGGAAATTAAGAACCCGCCTCCTCCTCGTCCGGGGATATTTGGACGTATTAAGTTGGAACGCCGAATTTAAACAAACGCGGAGCAGAGTTCTGCTGCTCGCCGTGGCGGGCTTCTGCGGGTGACTAATGCGTCTCGTGGGGGGGGGGTGGGGGGAACCACGTGGGGGGGACACGGAGACAGCGATCTGTCTCTCTCTCTCTCTGGCGCGCGCGTGCGCATGCGCCGATGGCCGTACTCGCAGCGCCGTTAAATGTGAACAGCCGCAGTGAGCAGAAGCGCGCATGCGCCACAAACACTTGTAACGCAATATTCCCTGAAGCAAAAAATCAACATTTGTGTATATTTTATTTATTTATTCATCCTCCCCGCCCATCGCCCCTGTAGGTACGGAAGGGTAAAGGGCCTAAGCCCGTCAACTTCTCCACATCTGATACTCTTAAACATCAGTCTCTCTGCTTTGTTGCAGCAGGTGAGAATAATAATTGGATTAGCCCCCCCCCCGCGGTCAGGCTGAGAGGGCGGAGGGAGGGGGCGTTTGTTTGGAGACCCGTTAGTGGAACATAATCCTCCGGGGGAAGCGATTGTTTGTTTGATGGAGAATGAG
>JAINUG010000116.1:2657500-2660000 GCA_029706075.1 Aldrovandia affinis
CGGGAACGTCTTGGGTGTTCCACACAGCATCATGGGAGTGTTACGCTTAATAATTACCCCAGCAGGGGCAGAGAGCAGGGGCAGAGAGATGGGGGAGAGAGAGGGGAGAGAGGGGGGGGGGAGGAGAGGGAAAGGGGGAGGGAGAGAGGGAGAGGGAGAGGGAGAGCGAGCAGTTAGACGTGGGCCCTGGTTGTTCAGCAGGGGGAAAGGCACCCTCTAGGTTCGGAGAGAGAGCGGTAATAACTCTGAGAGAGAGAGAGGAGAGAGGGAGAGAGAGGGGGTGGGATGGGGGGGTAATGGCGCTGAGGTGCGGCCGGTGGCAGTAATGCAGTATACGCAGGGCCTGCAATCGCTGTCTGGATCCAATAATGTGTCATTGGCCGTCTGGAACAGATTGACTGAATGGGGCTTGAACCCTTGGCCGGAGAGTGGCCTTCGCTCCCGGGCCGGTTCTGTTTGCGCCTCGCGGCCATCCCCTGCCCCCCCGACCCCTGTCCGTCCCAGGGGTCAGCAGAGCACGGGGCCCCCCTCATCCGCCCCCACGGCCCCCGTGGGGCCCGGAGGAAATAGCAGAGAGTTTGCAGGCCCCCGTGTTGCCCCCTTGTTGCCCTGGGGGCAGAATTAGCAGGTGCACCGGTGTTTGTGTCAGTTTTTCATTACCGGCCAATAACCGCTCTAATAGATGAAACTCCAGCGGGCGAAGCCTCGCGGCGGACTCTTATCTGCGATCTTGGTTTTCTGGCGCTGGGGCGTCGTATCTGTCCTCGCAATCTTCGGGAACCTTTCTATTTTTATAAGAACTTTATTTCACATTTTTCATTTATTTCATATTATATAAGCCTCCGCACATAATCAACACAATGTGAGAAACTGGATTTGAGATGATATTAGCTGCTATAATGTAAGAGAGCTGTGTGTGTGTGTGTGTGTGTGTGTGTGTGTGTGTGTGTGTGTGTGTGTGTGTGTGTGTGTGTGTGTGTGTGTGTGTGTGAGTGTGTGAGTGTGAGTGTGAGTGTGAGTGTGAGTGTGAGTGTGTGTGTGTAAACTCCACAGTTCATCTTTTACATTTGACATTTGACTTTTTAAGCATTTAGCCGACGCTCTTATCCAGAGCGACTTACAAGATGTGCATTAATACATGGTAGGAACAATCATAGTTCACACAAGAGATCAGTGCAGTAACACAGCGATAGACATCATTGTTGGCAGCTGCGTACCGTACCTGTAACACTGGGAAGGAAAAGGTTAACTCAACCTCAACAAAATTTCAACTCAAATCTTTCACTTTTATTGATGAAATTGGTCATTAAATAGGCTTCTTTGTTGACGTATTTTGTCCTGAAATAATGAAATATCATAAAGGAAGATCAATTATAAAGAAACTAACATAAATTGGTTGCGAACACTATTTTAATTAAATAAAACAACAGTGTTTGAAATGAGTAATAGCATTACAAAGAGTTACTATGATTTCATAATTGATCATAAATGATTTCCAAGCTATTAGAGGAATTGGCGAGAGCGCTTCAGATTGAGATCGCATCGTCTGACTTTTTGCCGAGGATGACGAGTGGCTCATGAGCCGGTTCCGATTCCCTAGAACTCTTCTATTGAGGCTGTGCAACATCTTAGAGCCAGACTTAACGAGGCAAACAAGAAGATCTTACGCAGTTTTCTTACGATTGAAACTAAGTGCCTCCGAGCGTTTGATAAATGCGGCGGCAGTTGTTAGTTCGTATACTTTAACGGGGAAACTTGCTGCATATTTACTAAAGTATTGATAAATGAGCCCATTGTGAGTGTTCGCATTCTCCCGATGCCTCTCTCAGGCTCATTAAAGCGCACGCCTGATTGGATAATACCACACGAGCCGGTTTTAATAGTGGGAGATTCCCCAGGGGTCAAAGGTGAAAGTTCGAATGTGCCTCAGCCTGGGTTGGGCCCGTAAACCACGCTGAACGACGTAATGGATCCTGGGGCATTTTTCACCTGGGGGGGCAGGGTTGACAGTTTACAACCAATTTTGGATTACCACTTTTCAGAGGTTAAGGATCAGGCTTGTAATTGAAGGTGGTTTACAGTCGTTAGGCCCGGCTGTGTGGGGAGGGGGGAGAGGGTGAGGGGGGCGCATGCGTGTAATTCCTGTGTGTTTCCAACCCCCTGAGGTGCTGTCAGGAGATGACTTTTACTGTGATATCTTTTTACGCTTTTATGATTCTGGGAAAATCACAGGTGCGACAGAGTGAATGAATGCAAGAGTGTTAAAAAAACAGAAAGAAAACAGGATCCAGATTCCAGTAGCGCTTCTGTGCTGTCTGGGATGTGTCAGGGCTGCCGTGGAGGGAGGGGGGCGGGTGAGGGGGGAGGGGAGGGGTTTGACTTTTGACTTTTGTGCAGGTTCTGCAGCTCCAACTTCAAAGAGGATCTGCTCATGTCATCTGCCTCCGCTTGTGGAGGGACCAGCGGCTCTTAGTGATTTGTGAGAAAATAGTTCTCATTT
>JAINUG010000116.1:2667500-2677500 GCA_029706075.1 Aldrovandia affinis
CCCTCTCCATCTCTCTCCCCCTCTCTCTCTCTCTCTCTCTCCATCTCTCTCTCTCAGCTGTCCTCTGCCTCTAAAAGTTTCCAGTTTGGGGTCACATTTCACAGGCCTCTCACCTTTAGTGGTATTCCTCTCCTCCCTCCCTCCCCCTCTCTGTCTCTCTCTCTCTCCCTCTCACTCTCTCTCTCCCTCCCCCTCTCTCTGTCTCTCTCTCTCTCTCTCTCTCTCTCTCTCTCTCCTCTCTCTCTCTCTCTCTCTCTCTCTCTCTCCCTCTCTCTCTCTCTCCCTCCCCCTCTCTCTGTCTCTCTCTCTCACTCTCTCTCTCTGTCTCTCTCTCTCTCCCTCTCTCTCTCTCTCTCCTCTCTCTCTCTCTCTCTCCTCCCTCTCTCTCTCTCTCTCCTCCTCTTTGTCTCTGGGCTCGTCTCACATAGTGACACCTCTCTCCAGTACCCCCACATGGGGAGGGGGGGGGGGGGACACTCGATGCCTGTAATGCCCCCCAGCCCCCGGTTGATTGATGGTTGGAGCTCATGCCTCCTCTCACCCCTCAGCTGTGTGGGTGACCCAGACCTGCAGTCCTGTCGGCGCCACAGCGCCCCTGACCCCCTGCGGCCCCCACCTCCCTGACCCCCGTGCCCCCCCACACAAGCAGTCAACAAGTCAACAGCCCCATCACTCACGGCAGGGGACAGAGTCTACTCTACCCCTCCTACCCCCAACTCCCATCCCCCATCTCCCATCCCCCCAGGAGGAACAAAACCACCCTCCTGTCTGTCTGTCTGTCTGTCTGTCTGTCTGTCTGTCTGTCTGTCTGTCTGTACCTCTGAACCTCCAGTGTGACTTGAGGAGACGTACGATGTGTTTGTGTGTGTGTGTGTGTGTGTGTGTGTGTGTGGTGTGTGTGTGTGTGTGTGTGTGTGTGTGTGTGTGTGTGTGTGTGTGTGTGTGTCTGAGAGTGTGTGAATGTGTGTGCATATAAGCGTGTGAGTGTGTGTGAGAGTGAGAGAGTGAGAAAGAGTGAGAGAGTGTGTGTGTATATAAGCGTGTGAGTGTGTGTGTGTGTATGAGTGTGTGTGTGTGTTTGTGTGTGTGTGTGAGAGAGAGTGAGCCCTGCAGCCCTGTATTCTCCTCTGTGTGTGTGTGTGTGTGTGTGTGTGTGAGTGCGTGTGTGTGTGTGTGTGAGAGTGTGTGAATGTGTGTGTATATAAGCGTGTGAGTGTGTGTGTGTGTGTGAGAGAGTGTGTGTGTGTGAGTGAGTGAGTGTGTGTGTGTGTGTGAGAGAGAGTGTGTGTGTGTGTGTGAGTGAGTGAGGGTCTGTGTGTTATATCTCTTTGCTCTTCTGAGCTCTTTTCTCAGCTGGTTCATTGGGTGATGGGCAGTATGGGTGCGGTTCCTTCTCCTGCCTGTTGGTGGTGCTGTTCTCATGCCGCGGTGCTCGTGGGGGAGCAGGGCAGGGGGTGCGGCCCCGATAGCATCGCCTCACACTGCGCTCAGACCACGCAGTGATGTCATCACCGCCACGCTGCAACTCTGCTTACAACTGGGCACGATAATTACATCCAGGGCTGATTGCAGTCCTGTCTGTGTGTGTGTGTGTGTGAGAGAGTGTGTGAGTGTGTGAGTGTGAGTGTGTGTGTGTGTGTGTGTGTGAGTGTGTGAGTGTGTGAGTGTGTGTGTGAGTGAGAGAGTGAGAGAGTGTGAGTGCGCGCTCCCTGTCTCTCTCTCTGTCTCCCTCTCCAGAGTAATTGAGTGAGATGACAGCGGCTGTCAGTGGTCTGGGGCATGTGCTGCCTGACACTCTGGTGGTGTTGAATGTCCGTGTGTCTGTCAGTCTGTCCGTGTGTCTGTCAGCGCGTTTGGGATCGCCGCGATGCCACATCACTGGTTCATTTCAGCACAGCCGTCAGCCTGGGGACCGCAGCAACATGTGACACGACACTGACACTGTGGTTTATTATTTTACTCCTTAACTTGTACACCAGCGCTGTGCGTGGCCTGTGTTCTGATTTGAGATATTTGAGATGTTTGAGATATTTGAGATGTGTGTCATTGGAAGTGATTTTGTCGAGAGAGATCAGTTCTCGGTTCAGTATATAAGCTGTATACTGATGAAAATGCTCAATCGCTCTGTTTTCAGAATTACTCTAAATTTGCACACGTGCCCCAGCAAAGGAAGAGGACGAGTGTTATTCAGTAAACATCCTTGTCCTCCGAGCCTTCTCTCTCTCTCTCTCTCTCTCTCTCTCTCCTCTTTGCTTTTCTTTCTTCTCTCTTCTCCTCCCTCTCTACTACTTCTATTCTGTTTGAATAGTTTTCTTTCTTGTATTTTCTTTTCCTTTCTTTGTTTCTTTTCTTTTTCTCCCTCTGTTCCTCCGCTCCCTCTCTCTCATCTGCGTTCTTTCTGTTCTTCAGGAAATGCACAGGAGCTATCTTTAGCCCGTTGATCAGATTGACCCGGAGTTTGACCCGCTGCACGTCACCACAGCAGACAGCGCTCAGACCGGGAGCCTTCTCAAAACAGATGTTTGAGCTGAATCAGAATCAACTACAGCACTGAAACAAGAAAAGACAAAAACAATATGGCAATTACCCTCCCCAGAGTTTGTAGAGCGTCTGTGGGAAATGGAGGGAGAGAGGGAGGGAGGGAGAGGGAGAGGGAAGGAGGGAGAGGGAGAGGGACGGAGGGAGAGAGAGAGGGAGAGGGACGGAGGGAGAGGGAGAGGGAGAGAGGGGAGGGAGAGAGGGGAGAGAGGGGAGAGGGAGAGAGGGAGAGGGAGAGAGAGAGAGAGAGAGAGAGAGGAGAGAGGACGGAGGGAGAGGGAGAGGGAGAGAGAGAGAGAGACAGAGAGACAGAGAGACAGAAGTCTCGCTGAATTCTCCCTGACAGTGTGCTGTGCAGAATTAAGGGCCGTTATTGAGCTGTAAGCTCCCGATACACTCTGTTGCGTAACTCTTAATCACACTAGACTGTAATCACTGTGAGAGTGTGTGTGTGTGAGTGTGTGTGAGTGTGTGTGTGTGTGTGTGTGTGAGTGTGTGTGTGTGTGTGTGTGTGAGTGTGAGTGTGTGTGTGTGTGAGTGTGTGTGTGAGTGTGAGTGTGTGTGTGTGTGAGTGTGTGAGTGTGTGTGTGTGAGTGTGTGTGTGTGAGTGTGTGAGTGTGTGTGTGAGTGTGTGTGTGAGTGTGTGCTGTAATCACTGTGAGCGACGCTGTAAATGACAGACAGACCGACAGAAACCTGTTTCACGTGAGGGACACACAGCGCAGGGCTGTCGGCGGTGTGAGGTTCGAGGCGCTGCAGGGTGCAGACTGTGCCCTCTTCCGGAGGGGAGATTATTCACCCTCTCACACACTTCTGCGTGATGTGTCCACTGTGACACACACTGCTGAGGCCGGCTCTGCAGGGGGGAGCAGATGTAGGTGATCTCCATCAGGACTGTCAATCAGAGGTCACATGGTCAGTGAGTCAGGTCAGTGGGTCAAAGGTCACATGGTCAGTGAGTCAGCGGTCACATTGTCAGTGATTCAGGTCAGAGGTCACATGGTCAGTGAGTCAGAGGTCACATGGTTAGTGATTCAGGTCAGTGGGTCAGAGGTCACATGGTCAGTGAGTCAGAGGTCACATGGTCAGTGAGTCAGCGGTCACATTGTCAGTGATTCAGGTCAGAGGTCACATGGTCAGTGAGTCAGCGGTCACATTGTCAGTGATTCAGGTCAGAGGTCACATGGTCAGTGAGTCAGAGGTCACATGGTCAGTGAGTCAGCGGTCACATTGTCAGTGATTCAGGTCAGAGGTCACATGGTCAGTGAGTCAGAGGTCACATGGTCAGCTTTGTTGGCTCTGCATTAGAGATTGTTGGCTCTGGGAATGGTGTGGATCAGAACTCCACGTTCGATGAACCCCATAATGGCAGAAGCAGGCCCCTCCCCTCCTGCCCCCAGTCTGCGCGAGGCTGCGTGCAGGACTCTGTGTGGCCCCTGCCACCCCGTCCAGCGCCTGGCCACCGCTCTCTGTGTGGCCCCTGTCACCCCGTCCAGCGCCTGGCCACTGCTCTCTGCTCCTGGGTGAGTTTCAGCCCTGATGTCCTGCCTTGTTTGTTAATGAATAACGTGGCTGCAATATAGACATGATAAATCAGCCACAATGCTTCACTGTGCAGAGTAATAAGTTAGATAATGTGCTGGACACAGGGGGACACGTTTGAGACCATCGTGGACGAACACAATGAGATCAGCAAACCTCGCCTGCTTTTCACTTCTACATGTGTTGTGCTTTTGCATCTTTAGATGTTTAAATGGCAAATATGTTGGTTTTAAATGTGCATTTTTGTGCATTAATCTGCCTTCTGATCGCTGCCTGAGTATATCGTGATCGCTGCGTGAGTATATCGTGATCGCTGCCTGAGTAAATCGTGATCGCTGCCTGAGTGTATCGTGATCGCTGCGTGAGTGTATCGTGATCGCTGCCTCAGTATATCGTGATCGCTGCCTCAGTATATCGTGATCGCTGCCTTGGTGAATGGAAAATAACTGTGCCAGGAGTCTCTGCAGCTTCAAGGTGTTGGATAAATATTTGGAAATGATAAAGTTAGTTCTGGAACATGTTTGTTGTAGTAGAGAGCTGCTTCTGTGCGTCCTTTCAGTGGATCAAGCAGTTTGGAGACGAGTGAAGATGAACGTTTTTAACAAGCTGATTAATTCGTTGGTGTTGAGAGGCTTGCAGCTTGTGATGGAATTTTCATTTCATTCATTTAAAGTGTTCCCAACTCAATAAGTTAATGTCTGTATTTAAACTGGATACTAGTTACATAAAAATATAAAGGTGTATATATACTATCTTGTCAAATACAGAAAGTGTATGTGTGCGTGTTGTTTTGTGTACATGTGTGTATGTATATATGTTTGTGGTGTGTATTATACAGATTTGTGTGCGTGTGCGTATGTTCGTGTGTGTGCGTGTGTGCGTATGTTCGTGTGCGTGTGTGTGTGTGTGTGTGCGTGTGCGTTTGTTTGTGTGTGTGTGTGTGTGTGTTGTGTGTGCGTGTGTGTGTGTGTGTGCGTGTGCGTATGTTCGTGTGTGTGTGTGTTGTGTGTGCGTGTGTGCGTGTGCGTGTGTGCGTATGTTCGTGTGCGTGTATGTTACAGGAGCAAGATGGTTAAGACCTTCAGCACTTCTGTCTGCAGGTTATTCAAACCGAACTGAGAACTAATCAAACCCCTCAGATCATATACAGTGTGGGGCTGCAGTCTCGTGCCCCCCCCCCCCCCCGTCTGAACGACGCTGTTTTGCGTGAGTGAGTGTGTGTGTGTGAGTGTGTGAGTGTGTGTGAGTGTGTGTGTGAGTGTGTGAGTGTGTGTCTGAACTACGCTGTTTTGCATGAGGCTTGATTATTATCTGCAGTAGAAATTGTTCACAGCTGTACGTGGCTGATAGTCACAGAGTTTATATATTTATATTTATATTTATATTTATACTGAAACCGTTGGAATGTGAACAATTACCTCTTTCTTTTTCTCACAAACCCTCATATAGTTTAGACGAAGTGTTCTCATTACAAGCGTTGTTTAAAGAGCCAGTGGGGTTAGGTATTTACAGTCTTCCAACACCAGCTTGGGCCGATGATAAGGTTGCACTGGTGGTCTTTTTACTGGTGGCCCCCTGGCCTCGTGAACTCCTCTGGTTTTACAAAAATAGGAGAAAAAAACGAACTATTTTCAAATCAAATTTCTTTTTTTTTTTTTTTTTTTTTTTTATACAAAGAATCCAATTGAATTTTATTTGGACAGGATTGTTATTCAGCCGAATCTGGTTTTAACGAGGTTTTACACAGGTATGTAAAACACAGCTCTGTGATGTACCACCCACCTTCAAGGTCCCCTGAAGGTTAAATTGTACCAGATTGAGACTCCAGCTCGACTTCTGCTGCTGCGATCTCCAAGGTCGGCGTAGGCCAAGCCGCAAGGAAGCCGGCCAACCAGCTGCTCGCTCACCTCCAGTGTCTCAAACTCCTGTGCTTCCAGTTTGTCTTTTTCCTTCTTGGTGATTTTTTGTATTTATAACCAAGAACACTGAAAGAGAATCGGCCTTTACCTCTCATCCTCAAAACAAAGAGACTTTGCAGACTCGCCTTTGGAACTCAAGATACAATAGATTTCCTGCTATTTTACAAACATCTCCCCATGCTGCACATTGGGTGTGTCTGTGTGCTACTGTGTATGTGTGTGTTTGTGCGTCTGCATGTGTGTGTGTGTGTGTGTGTGTGTGTGTGTGTGTGTGTGTGTGTGTGTGTGTGTGTGTGTGTGTGTCTGCGTAGATGTGGGTGTGTATGTGTGTATGTGTGTATGTGTGTATGTGTGTATGTGTGTGTGTAGATGTGGGTGTGTATGTTGTGAGTATGTGTGTGTGTGCATTTTAGTGTGTGTGTGTGTGTGTGTCTGTCTGCGTAGGTGTGGGTGTGTATGTGTGTGTGTGTGTCTGTGTGTGTGTGTGTCTGTGTCTGTGTGTGTGTGTGTGTGTGTGTCTGTGTCTGCGTGTGTGTGTGTGTGTGTCTGTGTGTGTGTGTGTGTGGGTCTGTGTTGCAGAGGGGGTTTGCCTGTCAGCTGTAAGCGTGTGTCGTGCCGTCTGTGTTCAGCGGGCACCTTGCGAATGGTCTCACAGTTTAACCTGCAATTATTACAATTAACTTAATACACGTATTAACAGCCTGAAATTACTTCCAAATGGCTTCCCTGCTAAAACTGCACACGTTGTAATCGGATGGTTTCATGGAATTTAGTCTCAGACAAGTTATGTCTGCTTATTATTTATTAATTTTTCAATTATATATTTTTTGATTTGTAGGCTGAAAACTTACATTTTATTTTTTTTGGGGGGGGGGGAGGGTGAATGAATTGTTAAGTAGTAGATTACATCATGTGATTATTACTAAATACTTGTTTAAATTACTAGTATTACAATGCATTACTAAATACTCATTGTACCATCGACCAACCTTGCCTGACCAATAGCGTTTGATAAAGACCTTCTACACTAAAGGCCTATCTGCCCACAGCGGCAGGGATATGCGGCCATCTTGAAAACACAACTACCGTAATCTCTCATCCCACCTCTCTGTGTGCCATGCATCTTTATTTTATTATTTTATTTTGTCCATCGTCAGGTTATGGGAAGCAGTAAAGACCTGGGCCACCGGCTCACACAGGGACCTGCTCTTTCTTCTGTTCTCCTACATTATGTTTTAATTTCGTTTCATTTGCTCCGAGTACACGCCCAACGCCCAACATCAGGTCATCGCCCCGACCTTTCCGTGAGCCGTGGCGGTAAATACAAGCTCAAGATCCGCATTTCCCTGAACCGGGGGTGACGAGGGGTGGGGGGGAACCAAACACCGACGTCCAATCAGACGGTGAGCGTCTCTCTAGCCCCGCCCATTCTCACGGGGGTTAAAGGGACGGTCGCTAAAGTGACCTCCGCGTCCTCCCGCGAAAACACCGCTCCGCTCGCTGCCGTCCAGCTGAACGCGTTCACTGAGCCGCTCAGCGCATCTGCGGCAGTTACAGCGTGCAGGCGCGCACTCGCGATAATCACAGCCATGCCCGCGCGCATTTACAGGACCTCGCGCTGCGGGCGCGCGCGCGCCATCAGACCTCTCGTTTGAAGATTATTCTAAAACCGCCGAACTCGCGGGCGGCAGCGTCTCGCGCGGTATGTTGGCATCGCTCCGTCTTGGCTCTGTCTGTTCTTGCTGCAGAGAGAAATATGTCGCTCTTCCTGCCTGCGTTCGACCACAAAAATAACACAACCCCCCCCCCCCCTCCCCCGCCCCCCAACCTCCACACAACTGCATGCACCCAATAGAGACCGACGTCAGTGCAAAAAATGTTTTAAAATTGAAATAAATTCTGGGACACGAGCCACCAATAACGTTTACTACCGGTAGTGTACATTTTACCTGTTATCCTGTCAAAACAATAGATTATTGTATCCTTAAAATCCTTATTTCAGTTTTAGTTACATGGAAGCTAATCCAGGCTTTTGTCATTCGTATTATATTGTATCCTAAACTCACTCTTTGTAGCGGAATGCAAAAAAGGGTCGTTTTTGAATAGGACAGAAATGCCCTGTAGTCTGCATTAAAATGATAATGATATTGCGTATAAATGTAAATGCACCTTCAGGTTATATGCAGCAGTTTGGTCAAATATGGTAAGGTTTAGGTAAGCGTGTTTGTTTGTGTCTCATCATTTATTTATTCAGTGTTACCTTAGATTTTAAACCAGTTTTGAAAAGATAAGCGATGGTAAATTGTGATTAATATTATTCAGTGAGATTTATATTTACCTGTGTTTACTTTATTTGTTAGTATATATTTTTGTATTTATACAGAACAAGATGGATTAAATATATGAAAGTGCAGGTATGAAACTAGGGACATGCAGTATGTTGTTATACAACACAACAATATCATATAAACATTTTTATTCTTGGCCCGGGGACTTTTTGACTGCTCTGGAAAGTGTATTATATTCTCACACACATTCCGTTATAATAAAGTCTATCTCCCAGAGAGGTCACAGGCCCTGTGGGGGTGTGTAGAGAGCCACGCTGGGGTCGGGCATCGTGTCGTGTGGGTTTATGTCGTAACAGACAGACGTGTGGTGGGTTTATGTCGTAACAGACAGACGTGTGGTGAGGTTGTCGTGCCAACACTAATGAGACCGTTCCCTGTCAGCGAGAGGCCGACATGTCTGTTGTTACGGTAACGCTGGGCTGTGTGGCGGTGCGCCCGCCAAACTCTTCCCCCTCCTGCCCTCCTGCGGGAAATCTGGGTTCCGTTTGAACTGGACCAGAGAGACAAAGAGAGAAAGAGCAACCTCACACACACACACTCACACACTCACACTCACACTCACACACACACACTCACACATACTCACACTCACACTCACACTCACACACACACACACATGTTGGATGTATCAGGGGGAGCTGTGGAAGGGGTGGTTTGACTGTGGGACGAACTCGAGCTAACTGGCGGAGAATGTGCTGAATGGCGATAGGGGAAGCTCATATCTGCGCTCTGACGAATGGGCTGCTCACTTTGTGATGTTGAGTTTTAAACTTTGGGGGACCCCCTCCTTGTTCCTTGTTTTCACATCCCTCAGGCACCCCCCCACCCCCTAACTCCCAGCGTCTGCCAACAGCACCCCGAATCCAGGGCTTTGGCTAAATAAGGAACGATGCAAGCTGCCATGCAGAGTACGAGCCACACACACACACACACACACACACACACACACACACACACACACACACACACACACACACACACACACACACACACACACACACACCGCCACCCGTACAGACGAGGGTCAGAACTCAGTCAGAAGTGCTGACTGTTAATGTTCAGCGTTTATGCATGCTGGGAGAGCCCAAACAGCATCGCTCTTTTTAAAATAATTCCCCAATTTCCCCCGGAAAACATGCATTGAAAATGAGCCGCCTCTCTCTCTCTCTCTCTCTCTCCCTTTCCCCTCTCTCTCTCTCTCTCTCTCTCTCCTCTCTCTCTCTCTCTCTCTCTCTCTCTCTCCCTCTCTCTCTCTCTCTCCCTCCCTCTCCTCCCCCTCTCTCTCTCTCTCTCTCTCCTCTCTCTCTCTCTCTCTCTCTCTCTCTCTCTCTCTCTCTCTCTCTCTCTCTCTCTCTCTCTCTCTCCCTTCCCCCTCTCTCTCTCTCTCTCTCTCTCTCTCTCCCTCTCTCTCTCTCTCTCCCCCTCTCTCTCTCTCTCTCTCCCTCTCTCTCTCTCCCCCTCTCTCTCTCTCTCTCTCTCTCTCTCTCTCTCTCTCTCCCCTCTCTCTCCCCTCTCTCTCTCTCTCTCTCTCTCTCTCTCTCTCCCCCTCTCTCTCCTCTCTCTCTCTCTCTCTCTCTCTCTCTCTCTGCTGGCCACAGCACAGGGCCCTTTTGGGCTTTGATTGTATTCTGTTTTAAGCCTGACCTTTTTAAA
>JAINUG010000116.1:2682500-2685000 GCA_029706075.1 Aldrovandia affinis
AGCCTGTTTGTGATCCGAGGGCGAAAATAAATAAAAAAATAAATAAAAAAATAATGGTGAAATATTTTCTCTTGATTGTCTATATGAGTCCAGAGGAGGCAGGCTGTGTGCTGATTGGCTGTGACCCACAGAAGGGCGTTAGTGTTGGAGGAGCGCCGAGAGAAGCTGCTGGAGGCTCTGCCTGACCTGCTGTGGGTCTGTGTGAGGGTCTGAGGGGGTCACCTGGGGGGGGGTCATCTGGGGGTCACCTGGGGGTCACCTAAAAACACACACACACACACATAACGTGCCGGAAGCCCCCGATCCTGCAGTACAGTCATGTGACATCAGCCTGGATTGTTTGGCCAGAGCTGTCCCAGAGGCTACACACACACACACACACACACACACACACACACACACACACACACACACACACCTACATAACCTACAGTCTCATACATACACACACACACACACACACACACACACACACACACACACACACACACACACACACACACACACACACACACACACACACATGTTTACAGACACGCCCGGGTCAGCTGCTGAAGCTGTTTCCTGCGTTTCCACGGCGTGTGTACTCATTGTGTTCCAGCCATGATCTGAGACTGAACACTTCTCTTTTTTCCCCTTTTCAACAATGTCGTGGGGAGTTTGGAGAAACAATATAAGAGACCCCCCTCCCCCTCTCCCCCTCCCCATGTCCTGCTGAATCACATATTTATAGTAATTCCTGTCAGCTTTTGACATTCATTTGTATTGATAAGATTCCATTCTGGGATAAGAAAGTCCGACAGTAATTGCTCCTGAAAGCGTTAGGACATTAAGTCCACTGCTGAGGCAACATCATTAAGTCATTGGTTTGGATAAATAATAATAGTGAAAAGAGTTCCTTTTTTAATTCATGGCATTCCAGAGTCTGTGCAGCCTGTGTTTCAGGTGTAGGGTTACACCTGAGGTTTTTATTGTTGTTTTGTAAATGATTAGTGCGTCTGTCTGTCCACAGCCCTGTCTGGGAGAACAGCAGTCATAGGGGTGGAACTCTGTGATCGTGTTTAGGCCGCGATTTCGGTTAAAATACTCCGTACAGGTGTGTGCTGCCCGTCAGGGACGCGGATCGAAACCCCTGGTCATCAGCCCCGATCGGAGGCGGCATTTGTCTGTCCGCCTCCGGGGGAGGGGGGGAGGGAGAGCCGGCACGAGTCCGTCGAGGAGAAGGTTAAGGAGTCCGTGGAAGAATTCCCGTCTCGAAAGAGGCGGAAACTCTCGGCCAGGAATGTGTGTCTCGCTCCCGGAGGACGGGCGACGGACTCGTGAGGGTGGGGAATTGAAGTAAATAGAGGGTTTAATTGGCAACCAAATTGGGAGAAAAACGGGAAAAAATCCTAAATATATATTTTTATTTTTATTTTTAATACTCCGTACAGTCGGCTCCGTGTTTATTCACACCCTTGATGAAGAAACAAAAGAGATCGTATAAAATTAACATTATTGGCACAGTTCTAGATCTCCAAAAACAACCTGGCATCTTGGGGTTACAAGGTGTCTAAAGCTCCCCTTCGATGACCCCGCTGTTATAATGGCCAAGGGAGGAACCACAGAGGACTGATAACAGGGGTGTGAATATTTGTGCTTCTTGATTTTTCTGGGGGAAAAAATTATAATTTGTGAACCGTTCGATTGTGGTTTGTGCCAATGCATTATTATTAAAGAATATAATTTTCTGCATTTTGTGAGCATAAAATATACCTCATTGCGTATATAGTTTATTTTATACGAGTCCACCGTATGTATAAATGTATATATTATTGTTCTTTATTTATTATTAGATATAATATATGCCATTTATCAGACGCTTTTATCCAAAGCGACTTACAGTAGTGAATGCATACATTTTCAGTATATGTGGCCCCAGTGGGGATTGAACCCACAGATATTATCGACACAACATGTTTGTATGTTTTGTAAAGTTGAGGCTTAAACATTCTGTGTGGAAAAGTGTTGCTATACCTTAAAACTATCTACCGAAACGATCTCACTTTAAAACGTCACAGTGGGTGTGGCTGTGCCAGCTCACTTGTGGGTAATTGCAAAACCAGTGGCTCTATTTTAAGCGAGTCATTCAAGGCCCTTTTATGGCGCTTGCAGGGTGGCGTGTAGCTGTCGTCATCTCGGTTTGGTGACGCCGTGGAGCCTGTAAACAGAACGGAAGCTTCGGCACGTGCGCTCACTGCAGCCGAAGCTCCGCCGCGCGGGATCGTGATGTGAGCGGTAATCCCGCGCGACGCTGCCCGTGATCCGTTCAGTCGAGGCTGTGTTTGCATCGCGACCGTTATCTCGCGTTATCTCGCGTTCTTGTGTTCCCTTTGTCGTCTCTCCCTCCCTTTCATATCTGCGCCCGGCGGCCTTTCGTTCCAAACGTGAAATTAATGATCGCTCTTACCGAACTTCAGCGCATAACGACGAAGTTGTAATTCAATTATACGACCGTATA
>JAINUG010000116.1:2690000-2702500 GCA_029706075.1 Aldrovandia affinis
TGTGTGTGTGTGTGTGTGTGTGTGAGTGTGTGTGTGTGTGTGTGTGTGTGTGTGAGTGTGAGTGCGTGGTGCGAGTGTGTGAGTGTGTGAGTGTGAGTGTGTGTGAGTGTGAGTATGCGTATGCGTGCGTGTGTGTGTGTGTGTGTAGCGCAGGGCTGCAGGCTGCACAGAGGCTCTCAGTACTCAGTGTTGTTCTTACTCTGTGCAGAGGCTAGCACCTGCTCTTCATTTTTCAATTTGTAACCAATCTTCTCACAATTGGAGCCCAAATTAAATAGTAAATGTGCCAGATATCCATCTTGTTTACTCCCAGACCTCAGTGGCCTCCCGCCCCGTCGCCTGGCTGCTCCACTCCTCACAGGCTGCTCCTCTCACAGGCTGCTCCTCTCACAGGCTGCTCCGCTCCTCACAGGCTGCTCCTCTCACAGGCTGCTCCTCTCACAGGCTGCTCCTCTCACAGGCTGCTCCTCTCACAGGCTGCTCCTCTCACAGGCTGCTCCTCTCACAGGCTGCTCCTCTCACAGGCTGCTCCTCTCACAGGCTGCTCCGCTCCTCACTGGCTGCTCCTCTCACAGGCTGCTCCTCTCACAGGCTGCTCCGCTCCTCACAGGCTGCTCCTCTCTCACAGGCTGCTCCTCTCACAGGCTGCTCCTCTCACAGGCTGCTCCTCTCACAGGCTGCTCCTCTCACAGGCTGCTCCGCTCCTCACAGGCTGCTCCGCTCCTCACTGGCTGCTCCTCTCACAGGCTGCTCCTCTCACAGGCTGCTCCGCTCCTCACAGGCTGCTCTGGCTCCCTCCTCTCACTGGCTCCTCTCACTGGCTGCTCTCACTGGCTGCTCCACGCCGGCCTCTCCCCCTTCCCTTTCATTCCTTAACATGCAGACATTCAGGTAGTGAACACAACCCCAGAAACGGGGGTGCTGGACCCCAGCGTGTGGCCGGGAGGCTCTGTGTGAGTTAGACGTTCTCTCTCTCTCCCAGCGTGGGGAGTCCTGCAGGAGGAACACGACACCGCTCTTCCACCAGAACGCCGGCCACTCAGAGTCTGGTGGAAGTGGAAGACGCCGTCTCAGGTGTCGTTCCAGAACGGCCCGTAAACGCTGGAGCTCAGCGCTGGTGTCGGGAGAGTAGCGTCCGTGTTGCTGCTCTGTCGGAAAAAAATCTTTGTGGGGGAAAAATGGGGCAAAAACAGCTAAAATATTTAGACATTTATCTCAATTCTGACGCGTGTCGAAACGCCCGTGTGGATCGATGAATATGGCAAAGCTGTACTCCTTCACGTGTATTTACAATATTCAAACGTGTGTCTGTACTCGGGCGGGAGGTCTTGGGAACTCTTGTGTTTCCCTGTAGATGTTGAAAGAGCGCCGGTTTGCTCTCGTCACTGAGGTAAGGGAGTGTCTGAGTGTGTGTGTGTGTGTGTGTGTGTGTGTGTGTGTGTGTGTGTGTGTGTGTGTGTGTGTGTGTGTGTGTGAGAGGTAAGGAAGTGTGTGTGAGAGAGGTAAGGGTGTGTGTGTGTGTGTGTGTGTGTGTGTGTGTGTGTAAGAGAGTGTGTGTGGTGTGTGTGTGTGTGTGTGTGTGTGTGTGTGTGTGAGTGTGTGTGTGTGTGTGTGTGTGTGTGTGTGTGAGTGTGTGTGTGTGTGAGTGTGACATCGCCCAGGGGAGTGGGTGAGAGATGATCATAACCGTCAGTCCCTTTCAGAGCCGAACAGAACAAAAGCCTGGTCGCCAGGGCCTCACCGCCCCGCCCTGTTGCCATGGGAGCCGTGCGCGTTTGCGCGCTGTTCCGTTTGGGTGTGATGTGGACTCAGCGGGCCGGGCCTGGCCGCGTTCGCCGCTCACGTTGGCCAGAGAGAGGAGGGGAGGGTGGGCGTGTGAGAACTCAGCACGCTTCACAAAGGGAAACCTGTGTTTGTAATTACAGTGAGACAGTGTGACTGACAGCCCCACACACCCCCCAACCCCCGCTGGTCCTCTGCTTTCTCACTTTAGACATTCAGGAGTACTCCGTGTAACAAAAACACATACAAAAATTAAAATGTGCTTTTCCCCTCTCTCCCTCTCTCTCTCTCCTCCTCTCTCTCTCTCTCCCTCCCTCTCCCCCCTCTCTCTCCCTCTCTCTCTCTCTCTCTCCCTC
This sequence comes from Aldrovandia affinis, assembly GCA_029706075.1. Lineage (NCBI taxonomy): Eukaryota > Metazoa > Chordata > Actinopteri > Notacanthiformes > Halosauridae > Aldrovandia > Aldrovandia affinis. The sequence continues at coordinate 2,692,139 of JAINUG010000116.1, forward strand.
TCCCCCTCCCTCTCTCTCCCCCTCTCTCTCTCTCCCTCCCTCTCCCCCTCCCTCTCTCTCCCTCCCTCTCCCCTCTCTCTCTCTCTCTCTCTCTCTCTCTCTCTCTCTCTCCCTCTCTCTCTCCCCCCCTCTCCCTCTCTCCCTCATAAGGAACCTCCATCATGTAAAACAGTTTCCGTGCGTTGCTGAAAAGAACAGGTTTATTGTGTGATAATATCACTGGTGCACCTCTCCTGTGTGAATGCTTCATTCATAAAAGGAAGTGCAGTGATAACTGCCCCTACTGCAGATCAGCTCTGATTAGTGTGTGTGTGTGTGTGTGTGTGTGTGTGTGTGTGTGTGTGTGTGTGTGTGAGAGAGAGAGTGTGTGTGAGTGTGTGCCCTATCTAGACACTTCATGTTGGTGTTTCCTTTATTTTAGCAGTTATCTGTATAATACAAAAAAACGAAACAAGCAAACAGTCTCTCCCGCTCTGGCACAACTTCTCAGCGAATGTTCTGAGGACGTCATCGCCCCACCTGTGTCACAGACAGTCACCTGTCACCTGTGTGTGTCTGTCTGTCAGGCAGCAGGGCATGCCCATGTGACGGGGGTAGGACGGGCGGACAATGGTGTCTTTCATGGGGCTGAGTGGAGGAGGTGAATCACGCCGCACACACCTCGGCGCTCAGAGAGAACACACGTGGCGTCCCGACTCTGTGACACTTCTCTCACTTTCACTGACGAGCTCAAATAAGAACACTGCCTCATTTCATAATACACACACCTAACTGCACTGTCATCCTGGAAGAGACCCCTCCCATCAGGAGAGAAATGCTTCACCACAGGATGAAGGTGATCACTCAGAATGGCTTTGTATTTATTGGCATTTATCTTGCCCTCTAAGGGGTTGAGTGGACCTAAACCATGTCAGGAAAATGCACCCCACACCATAACAGAGCCGCCAGAACCCTTCATTTACTCAAGTGTTTCCTTTATTTTGGTAGTTACCTCGTGTAAATATCTTACTTTAACTTTAGGGAGGAGGAATCATCTATACACAGCCTCTATGTCCAGCCATGTTCACAAGACCTGAAAGATGGAATTTAGCCACGTAAATTCACAGCGGATAATATCACACAAGCATCTGCCCAGCGCTCTGAGGTGCGTAGCGCTGAGGTGCGTAGCGCTGAGGTGCGTAGCGCTGTCGTAGACATCGTCAGACATGACGTTGACAAACCAGCTCATGGAATATCCCAGCAGGCCGTGTGTGTTCACGCCAGGGCGTGGGGGCCAGTTTGGCTGCTGAACTCCACGTCTCTCGTTTGGGGGTTTCATCTCAAACAGATCCGTGCTGCCGCTCATTGCGTCTGATCTCAGCGCTGGAACTGCAGTCACTCGTCCGTCTGGGTGTCTGAGTGGATTTCTGTCTCTCTCTGTGTGTGTGTGTGTGTGTGTGTGTGTGTGTGAGAGAGAGAGAGAGAAGAGGAGAGTGTGTGAGAGAGAGGGAGAGAGGAGTGTGTGTGTGTGTGTGTGTGAGAGAGGGAGAGAGAGAGGAGTGTGTGAGTGAGTGAGAGAGAGAGAGCAAGAGAGAGAGAGAGAGCGAGAGCTCATTCAGGTTTCCGGCCCTGAGGAGAGCAGTGTATCTCAGTCAGGGGTTCATGATGTGGGGGGCCGGTCCAGTCCCCCCCCCCCAGTGTCACGCTGCTCGCAGGTCACCGGGCCCCTGTGTAACCCGACCCCCCCGCAGCGCCCCCTCCCTGCCGTATAAACAGCGATCCGGCCCAGCCAGGCCCAACAAGGCCCAGGGGGGTTTTGGAGAAATGTTGCAAAAAAAGGAGGCAGTTTAACTCGATCCTTTATTGAGCTTCAGGAGGAATGTGGAGCTGAGCGCTACCTCACAAACTGAGCTGAGCGCACACAGAGCCCCACTTTCACCTCTCTCTCCCTCCCTCTCACTCTCTTCCCTTCACCTCTCTCTCTCTCTCTCTCTCTCTCTCTCTTTTCCTATTCACTCGCTTTCTCTCTCCCCTTTTTCCCCATTTACTCAAAGAGAGCCTCTCTCTCTGGCTCACAAGTGTGCCTTTGTGACCCTAACCCTGACTATTTTTAAACGTTGCGCGTGCCGTGGGGGGAATGGGACCCCGAAACACAGGACCCCCTCAGCAGGGCAGGGCAGGGGAGGGCAGGGCAGGGCAGGGCAGGGCAGGGCAGGGCAGGGGAGGGGGAGGGGGAGACAGACAGATTTCTGAATGTGAACATTAGTGATGGGTGAGTTGAGCAGATCGTGCGGGCGTCCAGGTGAGACCTCCTGCAGGTTAGCGCTTGTTGGCGCGAGGCCCAGAGAAATCAGACGAGTCCCGTTAGGATGGTGACCCTGTGCAGCGGACACCTTCTGAGCTCCGCTACACTGGCACCCAGAGGCACGTGTGTGTGTGCGTGTGGATGAGTGTGTGTGTGTGTGTGTGTGTGTGTAATGAGTGTGTGTGTGTGTGTGTGTGTAGTGTGTGTGTGTGTGTGTGTGTGTGTGTGTGTGTGTGTGTGTAGTGTCTGTGTAGCTGTGTGTGTGTGTGTGTAGTGTGTGTGTGAGTGTGTGTCTGTATGCGCGTGTGTGAGTGGGGGGTACTGAAATGTGACCCAACAAAGAGATGGATTCAGTTGCAGTTTCTCCGCACTTCTCCAGCGCCTGCGCCAGCCAGACTGAGACACGTTTCACGCAGACCTGGAGAGGGAAGTGAGAGGCGACACCTTACACTCACCTGCAAATACACCTAAAACCCCCCAAAAAACCAAATCTATTCCACCATTTATTTTGGTCTACATTAAATCTGTGCTCAGTAATTTCTCAGAGCAGTGAAGGCCCCCAGAATGTGTCCCTAATGACCAAATGTCCCTTAAAACATCAACTCTGAAAGTGTGAGTAACCCGAACCCTAAGATGCGTGTAATATCCTTTTGTGAGCAGAGTTTGATTTGTGTTGCGGGCATTAAAATCTGAGCCTTTGAATAAAACCCCTTTACAAAATCACTTTAACTTCAGCCTTTTCTTTTTTTACACCATTACAATTTCTGTCCTCGTGTCGCCTGCTTGTAATGCGCAATTTCACCAGCTGCTTTAAAAGTAAATGAAAATGGAATATTTTAACTCAATCATCCATTGAATTTCAATGGAGGCTCAATCATCTGAACCCCCCTTCTCTGAGGTATGGACAAATATAATAGAATATTATGATAATATATATTATAGAATAATTTAATAAAATAAAATAAATGTAGAAGCGCAACTCGAATGATGAGTAAATGAAAAAGGAATATTTATCGTCCTCTAAAAAATTGTTTTGTTTTGTTTTCCCCTAAAATGAAATGAATTGTGTGATGACCTTTTGTCTGACGAATGTAGATTAGGCCTCGTTATTGAGCTGACTGCATTGGTGCTGCTGTGTGTGATCACAACACGTTGACCTGCAATGACCCCATCGCCTCCTCAATCTTTTGCTGAATATTTTGCTTCAGTTCTCTTTTGAAGTTCATCTTTTAAATGAATTAACGTTTGATATAACCTGTGTGTGTGTGTGTCAGTGTTGGGACTTTAGCTGGATTCGTATAAACTGTGCGTGCGTGTGTGTGTGTGTGCGTGTGTGCGTGTGTGTGTGTGCGTGTGTGTGTGTGTGTGTGTGTGTGTGAGAGTATCAGTGTTGGGACTGATCTGTTTGTTTTGTGGAGATGATGATGTCACTCGTATGATGCCACTCCCACAGGGCCTTGCTCCTGTCCCTGATTGGCCGGCAGGTCGTAGGTTCAGTCCAGTCTCTGGGGAGATTCCTGTGCCCAGTTTATGTTTTAAAATGTTTATTCTCCAGAGAGTAACAAACGTGTGATTTAAATCACAATTCAGCACAGAAAACATTTTAAAAGTCTCTGTCTTAAATGTGATTTATATTTCGGCCGGTTATCATAACTGTGGGAGGGGGGCTGGCGTCTGTCTTTAAAGGGCTGTTTGGGTTTTGGGCTGATGTGGAGGAGGCAGCGTGGGTCCTGGGGGGGCGGCTCTAAACCCTGCCCCCCGTCCTCGCTGCCAAGCACGTACTGCTCCGCTCTGATTCGCCGGCACTCCAGTTTACCGCCATTGCCGTTGCTCTGCTCTCCCAGCAGGCCCCGCCCCTCTCCCCAGCAGGCCCCGCCCCTCTCCCCAGCAGGCCCCGCCCCTCTCCCCGCAGTCCCCGCCCCTCTCTCCCAGCAGGCCCCGCCCCTCTCCCCAGCAGGCCCCGCCCCTCTCCCCAGCAGGCCCCGCCCCTCTCCCCCGCAGTCATTTTGTCACCACTGGAAACCCAGCCGTCCGTGGCACACCCACCCACCCAGCCGAGGAGCAGACTCCCGGGTCACAGCGCAGAGTGTGTGAGGGGGGGTGAGGGGTCAGCCAGCCTGCTCAGGTCTTCTGCTTTTAATGAAGCCCCCCCTCCCCCACAGACAAGAGGTTGGGGGGTGAGGGGTTAGGGGACAGGCTGAGGCGTGGGGGGGTTGAGGGGGGGTGAGGAGGTTAGGGGATAGCTCAGTTCAGCTCAGAGAGAGAGAGAGAGAGAGAGAGAGAGAGAGAGAGAGAGGGAGACATTCCTGAGAAACTGTGAGACCAGCGGCCCCCAGAGAGGGGGGTGACCGGACCGTGAGACGCCATTACACCCCTCCCCCCACGCCCTTCGTCTCTATAATTACCCTCACTACTATTAATGTGCTCTTCATGTTGTTATTGATATTATCTACTTTTACCTCCCCCCTCCCCAGCCCATATCACCCCCACACAGTCCTGCCAAGCTGTGACATCACCGTTAACTCGGGTACGAGTGTGTCTCCAAACCACACCCCCTTCACCCACCCACCCACAACACACACACCCACCCACCCACCCACCCACACACACACACACCCCCACCCACCCACCACACACACACACTCACTCTGTAACACACCTGTGTGTGTGTGAGATCAGGTGCATTTTACATTTGACATTTTAAGCATTTAGCAGACGCTCTTATCCAGAGCGACTTACAAGATTAATACATGGTAAGAACAATCATAGTTAGCGCAAGAGATCAGTGCAGTAATACAGCGATAGACATCTTTGCAGGCAGCTGCGCATCGTACCTGTAACACTGGGAAGGAAAAGGTTAGTAATTTTGTACTTTTATTTTATTTTTATGGAGTAAGCAGGGGTATTATAGTGTTGAGCAAGTAGGCAGTGGTGATGACAGTTGGCTAGATGTACAGAATTCAGTGGTAGTGGAGTCTGAAAAGGTGAGTTTTCAGTCTCTTGTGGAAGATCGCAAGAAGAGGCGAGGCCGCGAGGAGTGGCTGCCAGGCGCCCGGAGGGATGATGAGTCAGGAGCACGCTTTAACACACCTGTGTGGTCAGGTGCACGTACACCAGGCAGACAGAGAGGGCCCCCAGCCTGGCCTTAAAATCAGAGAGCAGTTTGTACCTAATAAACCAGGGGGCTAACTGTGCAATCAGACGCTCTAATGGATCAATTAAGCAACAGCCTGCACACGCCCTGTGGCCCTCCAGGACGGGGGGACGGGGGGGATGATACACGAGAGGGCCCAGCCTTGGTGCATTGTGGGTAAGAGCGTGGCGAATCCATCTTCTTTATCAAATGAGCACACACACACACACACACACACCACACACACACACACACACACACACACACACCACACACCACACACACACCACACAAACACTACACACATATACACACACACACTCACTCACACACACACACACACACACACTACACACACACACACACGTCTCTTGTGCGCGGCTGTGTGGAATATCCTGGCCCCTGAAGAGCTCTGCGTATCGGGCAGACTTCCTGTGACAGAGTGAGCGGGTCACAGATCAGCGGCGCTCCCCCAGGCTCCACGCTGGAGAGACGGGAGTGATCACGACCTTTCACCCGGAAACGGTGCGTCTTCCCCCAGCCAAACCACACCCCCCACCCCCCCACCCCCCACCCCCCACCCCCCACGCTCCATTCATCACACTCAAACGTGCCACATACAGACACACACCACACACACACACTACACGCACACACTCACACACACACACACACACACACACACACACCACACACAGACACGCACACACACACACACACACACACACACACACACACACTCCACACACCACACACAGACACGCACACACACACAGACACACACACACACACACACACACACACACACACACACACACACACACACACCACACACACACTACACGCACACACTCACACACACACACTACACACACACACTACACACACACACACACACACACACTTCACACACACACACACACACGCACACACTCACACACACACACTACACACACACACTACACACTCACACACACACACTACACACACACACTACACACACACACACACACACACACACACACACACACACACACACACACACACACACACACATAACCCTCCTCATCCTCCTCCTCCTGTGTATTTGCTGTTTGGTGACGACAGTGTAAATCTCCTTACTCATCGCTGGGTGGAAGTGGGGCCAGAGGGCATGAGGATGAAAAACCCTCCAGAGCGCGGGACACAGGGGGGTGAGGGGGTGAGGGACACAGGCGGGTGAGGGTGGTCACAGTCCCACAGGACGTCCCACGCTGGGATCACATTCTCTAGCACTGTGGTCACCGCCGGCCTGCTCCACGCGATAAAGAAAATACCCAGAAACCCACGGGGCACGGCATTTTAATTCCGTTTCCCGATGAATCAGACGGGAAAATATTTAGTCATGTTCTTTTTTGGTCTTTCGGTTTGTCCTTCTGAGCAGACTCTCTCCTGACGTCGTCTTAATCGCGTTCCTGCGCATTCCTCGGCCGTTTAGCGCCGTTATCTCAGAGCTCAGCGCTTCGGCATGCAGCAGGCAGGCCCAGCACTCCCAGCGCATGTGAGCTCATCTCTGCGCTGGTTTGGGTCGAGCTCACCATCTCGCAGACGTTCCACGGCGCGCACGTTAAAAGTGTGGAACCCGGGGCCTCCCGGGTGGTCTAGCGGTTACAGCGTTCAGCGCTGGCCACCGAGACCGGGGTTCGATCCCACCGGCCGCGCCAGAGTCGGCTCTGGCCGGGAGTGCCACTAGGGGGCGGCGATTGGCTGTCCGCCCCAGGGTGGGGGGGAGGGAAGCCGATATGAGCTCGCTGCGTATAGGAGTGGCTCTATGTGTACCAGAGTTATGGATGACGGCTTGGCGAGTGCCGTCTTGTAAAAAATGGAAAAAAAAGGGTGTGAGTGTGAGTGTGTGTGAGTGTGTGTGTGTGTGAGTGTGTGTGTGTGTGTGTGTGTGTGTGTGTGTTTAGAGCAACGTCATCCATATACAGCCTCATGCCCACGCCACCATCACAAATGAAATATGAATGTGCGGTCAGCCTCCGAAGAGGACTTTTTTATTTATGATTTTTTTCACACGCCAGCAGTGTCGCTACGCTGTAACCGAGTTACCCAGTTACCCGGCAACACAAGCGCTACTGTAATAAGTAGAAAAGCAGGAGCTGAACTTCTTTTTCCACCCCCCACACACAGCTGACGCTCCACGGTCGTGACCGATGACTTATTACGGTCCATTAAAACATCACAGCGCAGAGAGTCTCTGAGTCTCTCTCTCCCCCAGTCCTGTGAACGCAGTGATACACACACACACACACACACACACACACACACACACACACACACACACACTCACACACACACACACACACTCTCACACTCACACTCACATTTTAACTATTTATTTATGTCCACATAAAGAAAAACAGACAAGGACACAAATACTGAAGGTGCAGAAAAGTTACATTCACAAAATCATGGCACAGGTCTTCAAGATACAAAAACACATCAGACTCATTTCTCATGGGTATAAGTAGCAGCGTCTCCCGGTGAGTAATGCTTCTTTGTATGCGAGCTTGATGGTCAAATTAAATCTGCACCTACTACATTAACGATGGTAGTTACAACGGGTGTGGTTGTTTAGATTTATTTAAAAAACAACTTCACCTGCACTTCACCTACGACCTGCCACCATCTTGCCACACACACGTACACACACACACACACACACACACACACACACACACACACACACACACACACACACACTCAGGATTCCTGAGCACCTCTCTCATTGTTTCACACGTTAAGAATTCGGTAAAAACATGTTGAAACACAATACGTCGCGATTCCGTCAGGTACGAACTCTGAGAATGGACCCAGACCCCCGACCCCCCCTCACTACGATGCCCCCACTCTGCTGCTGCTGCCAAGTTCTGTCTTCAGCACTCAAGCGCAAATGTGCACTTTATGGCAAAAGGAACCTGAGTGAATGAGGGGCTTTGTTTCTTTAAAAAAAGTTTTTTTGAGTGAGTGTGAGTGTATGTGAGTGAATGTGAATGTGAATGTGTGAGAGTGAATGTGAATGTGATGTGAGTGTGTGAGAGTGTGTATATATGTGCATGTGAGTGTGAGTGTGAGTGTGTGTGTGTGTGTGTAGTTGTGAGAGTGTGTATATATGTGAGTGTGAGAGAGAGAGAGTGTGTCTGTGTGTGTGTGTGTGTGTGTGTGTGTGTGTGTGTGTGTGTGTGTGTGTGAAAGAGTGAGAAAGAAAAAGAAAGGTGCATCCTTCTCCAAACACACATCCTACCAATCCTCCGTCATCGCAGTTCAGCTGAAATCCAGCATTTTAATGAACCATCCATGAATATCACATGTTAATCTACGCATGATATTCTGCTCCTTCATGCTGCTCTGCGTTCTCACTGCAGTCTATCTCCATGCCTTGGATGTACAGGAACAATGTGCATCTTTTTCTCCGTGCCAACTTTTTGTCATTATATGATTGTTTTTCAAAAACTAAAACTTGACAGATTTTTGTTTTCTTATTCAAAGATAAATGTTCTTACGCAACGCTAGTGGTTAACCATTTTATTCTGAAAGCAGTGCTTATAGAATTCTCATTTTGCATTGATTGCTCTATTCTTTGAAAAGTAGATTAGATTGCGTTTTGGGGGATAGGACTAATAAAACACACATCGCATATTATTTTAGTGTTATCCTTCTCTCTTGTTGTGAAGGGGAGCTGCACTGAACTCGGGTGTGAATAAGGGGGAGCTGCACTGAACTCTGGTGTAAATAAGTGCGCCGGCTCCCCTGGGTGGTTTGGCCGCCCGCACGTTTCCCAAACGCGATACGACGCACAGCGTAACGGGGTCTCGAGAGCCGCCAGCGTGTCACGGGCTCCAAACCCGCGGAAGTCTCGAGAGCGCGGGTTTGGCAGGGTGCTCTTTTCAGAGCAGATCTCCAGCGCGCCCTGAGGTCGCGACCCGCGCTCCAATACGTTCAGAGTGACAGCCGTGATTTTTAACGCAAAGTCCCATGTTGTCATGTATTGATTTCTTGTCTGCTAACAGCCCGCGCTGGAATCCCTCCCTGCCGGAGGAATGTATGGGAAATGCTGGGAGACCGGGGGTGGAATGCACGCATCGCTGCCGCCAACCAAAACAAGTCGAGAGACAATTACGAGCGCCGCTCGCGACCGAGGAGAAACCCGCCATCCGAGTGCGGCCTCCGCAGCGCGTCACCAGACGCGGCGCTTTCCTTTTTTTCTTTTGGTAAATGTTTTGTGTCGACCGCAAAACGGCGTGAAGTAAGAGTATAAATTTAGCCCGTCATTCCAATGCGTGTGTCTCACTGGCCTCGAGCTCGGCCCAACGGCCAGACAGCGCACGTCCCGGAGAGAGAGGGAGGGAGGGAAAACTCCACAATTTCTTACTTTTTTGGTCAAGACTGAAAGGGGGTGGGAGGAGGAGGGGGTTGCCAGGGTGATGGGAGGGGTTGAGCATTTAAACTTTCAACGCACACTAAAAATAGTATCAGAAAAAAAATTGTCCTGCTAAAAATCACAGTTCCGTGTCAAGCATCTGGTTTGGAGAATGCCTCGCCGGGCGGGGCCTGGGAAACTCAATCCTGCGCGCTGGCCGCTCAGAAAAGATACATGTGAAGGGTATAAGGGGATTTTTTGGGACGCGCGGGGAGGGGGGCAGGGGGGACGCGGGGAGTGTGCCGATGGACACGGCCGGGACAGAGTCTGGCTCCTGCGGCATGGTCAGCGTAAACGCGCCGGCGTAAATCACTCCCCGTCTCGTCAGCACGCCTCGTTGTCCCCGCTGACAGACGGACGGCTGGGCAGGAGTCACGGACAGGCCGGGGGAGGGGGTCAGTATACCTGACCTGACCGTGGGGGCGGGGCTCCGGGCAGCGCTTGAATTCGCCCCGCAGTCAAATCGAGAATTGCGCAATATGT
>JAINUG010000116.1:2707500-2710000 GCA_029706075.1 Aldrovandia affinis
TAAAAATGTTTTGCAATTTTAAATAAATTCCATTTATATGTGCTTTATTCGTTGAGCTATTCGGTCTAACCCCCGTCCTAACCGAGGACCTCGGTGTCCTATTGTAGCGCGGGCGGCATGCGGCATGCGGGGCGAGGCGGCCAGCTTCTCCACCGGCGCCCCGAGGAACGGAAGCTGCTGCCGCCGCGCGCGCAATTAAGCTGGCTAACAATTAGCTTTGCCTAACAAGCGGGACGTATTCATGGGAGACTTTAAGCGGGTAATGCAAGCCAGCCGGCGGAATGACCCCCCGTCACACGCGTCACAAGACGCCTTGAACGAAGCAAACGGGCCTCTGACAGAGTTCACAACCGGCCGTGTGTGTGTGCGTGCGCCTGCGCGTGTGCGTGTGTGTGCGAGACCCATTCCCCCCGAGCCGTTTCTCCATAAGGCTGCTTCCGGGAAGGGTAGATGTCACATAAACAAAAAAACATGGCAAATTTTTTATTTAAATTTGATTTGCGAAAAGTATTTTTTATTTAATTCCTTGGTCATTGGGTAAAATGGGTGAATGCCCCAGAAGGGTGCAGGGGCTGTGATGTGTGTCAGGGTTTAACTGTTACATTTTGTTATAAATTAACACAAATGTTTTGAAGGTGTCCCAAAGTAGTTGTTGATTAGCCAGCGCTGCCTTAAGTGGGTCGGTGACTGCTCTGACTCTCAGACCGAAGAGTGGTTTAAAAGTGATGGCAGTTAAAAATGGACCCTGTGATTACATTTTTGGAACTGGTGTATTTACATAAAAGCAATTCCATCACTCACCATACATACAGACATGAGAATGGGATGTAAGAAGATTATACGACAACCAGCCAGACAACCGATGTTCAGTATATCATGAGCACTCTATATTTAACATTTTAACTATATTTAACGGGTGATGCAGTGGATAGCACTGTCGCCGCACAGCGAGAAGGTCCCGGGTTTGAATCCAGGCCGGGGGCCTTTCTGTGTGGAGTTTGCATGTTCTCCCGTGTCCGCGTGGGTTTCCTCCGGGTACTCCGGTTTCCTCCCACAGTCCAAAGACATGCACGTTAGGCTAATTGGAGAGTCTAAATTGCCCTTAGGTATGAGTGTGTGAGTGAATGGTGTGTGTGCTCTGTGATGGATTGGCGACCTGTCCAGGGTGTATTCCTGCCTCTCGCCCCAATGCATGCTGGGATAGGCTCCAGCCCCCCCGCAACCCTGACCAGGAATAAACACGTTAGATAATGAATGGATGGATGGATGAACTATATTTAACATCGGTTATCTGGCTGGTTATTGTCATATATCATCTCACATGTTTGTATGCTATGGTCTCAGTAATATTTGCCTCGTGTGCGTACGAGATTCAAACCGATTGTAGTTTATCAAGGAAACTACTGCGATGATAAATGTCAGTGAAGCAGGTTTGTACAGATAACAGAACTGTGTCTTGTATGATTTACATGCGAATGGAAAAAGGCACAAACTACAGCTGCATGGAAATATGGTTTGAGACACTTGTTCTCGCATTTTTGATTTCAGTAGTTGAAACTGTGTTAGTGTCGCATGATTGATGAACTATCAAATTAAATGTGAGGCAGTAAATCCTCGTCTGTTTGTGTTTTCCTCGCTGGGTGTGTGCATGGGCCCACGCATGTATTCATTTGTTCGCTGGCTTGTTGTTTTGTTTAGCCGCTGGCTCGTGCGCTCTCTCGCTCGAGTCGATACAGAGTTTGGCTTCGTCTGCCGTAGTGACATTACGATGACGTATGAATCATTAATCTCTCCTCTTATCGTTCGCTCACTATCTCGCAGTTTGTCAGGGCCAGCACATTCTTGAAGGCGATGCAGACGGTTCGAAAGATGATGGATGGCTGTATTTTGTTGGCGGACGTTTAACAGAATTGCACACAATTAACTGTTTGTTGAGCGGCGCGATCGTATCTGATCTCTCTCGTTGGGGCAGGGCTTCCATGTGCCACGTTAATTGCCCAGAGCCATTTCATAATTCAGACGCAAACTGTGCCGTAGTTGGGGCTCGTTCAGCTGTGTTCGCCGTTCTGCCGGACGGTTCCAGCACCAGTCCAGCGTGTTTGTTCTCCACCTAATCAATGTGTGAAGGACAGGGATACTGGTGGAGGCGTTCAGGACGATCGTGTGCTGCGCTGACGTATTCAGCACTCTCTTCTTCTTCTCTGTGCTCCTTCAGGACTGTGATATTTATTTATTTCATCTTTATATTACTGGGACCTGCCATTGAGACGAGGAATCTGTTTTGAGAATCGGAGACCTGGTCCGAAAGAGCTAAAAGGACCACCGTGAGTGTACATTACAACAACCACAACACATCACGACAAAAAAATAAAATAAATTTGTTTAAACAGTTTAAATGATCCCTCATGAACTCAAATGTAGCCTTTATTTTGGCAGTTAGCTATATCTTTGGTAGCCAATTACACCCTCTTATTTATTTCAATTTTCCCTCCCCACACGA
>JAINUG010000116.1:2712500-2715000 GCA_029706075.1 Aldrovandia affinis
CCTCTGTGTGTGTGTGTGTGTGTGTGTGTGTGTGTGTGTGTGTGTGTGTGTGTGTGTGTGTGTGTGTGAGTGTGAGTGTGTGTGTGTGAGAGAGAGAGAGAGAGAGTGTGTGTGTGTGTGTGTGTGTGTGTGTGTGTGTGTGTCTGTCTGTCTCCTGCTCTGTTCCCAGCCCTCAGCTCTGTGAACTGCAGGGAAATGCTGAGAATTGGTCGGTCAAATGCCTTGGGAGGTCTGTCCTGCTGTCTGTCCTGCTGTCTGTCCTGCTGTCCCAATGCCTCCGACAGACGTTATTATTGTATTAGCAGTCCCAGTGATGCAGGGGTGCCCCCCAGACGCGAGGGTGACGGTGGGGGCTGTATGATCGCAGGAAGACGTGGGACAAGCACGCCTGGAATGTAGCTCTGCAAACGCCGAGGGGGTGATATCACACACAGACACACACACGGGACACACAGAGTCACACACACATACACACACACAGACACAGACACACACAGTCACACACACACACTCCTGACCAGCCTATCGCCCTCCCCTACGCCAGGAACTGTGACGCAAGCATCCATGCGAAAAGGAAGAACTCTAGACAACTTAAGACTTTTAAAAAGAGAGAGAGAGAGAAACAGGGAGAGAGAGAAAAAGAGCTCCAGACATTCTCGTTTAATTTCTCTCTAATTCGTGTTCCTCATAAATAGTCCATAAAGTGCGTGACAGCTCTTCCTGTTTGGCCCCCGAGGCTGCTGCTGTACAGTAGGCCTGCTCCGCTCCGCTTCCTCCCTCTCTCTCTCCCTCTCTCTCTCCCTCTCTCTCTCTGTCTCTCCCCCTCTCCCTCTCTCTCTCCCTCTTTCCCTCTCTCTCTCTCTCTCTCTCTCTCTCTCTGTGTGTGTGGGAGTTCAAAACGATAAAGATACGAGCAGTGTTTATTGTTAGAAAATAACTTTCAGGATATTTTAACTCGTTTCCTCCAAAAGCCCCTTCAGTCCGCTGCCAGTGAACGGCGGGACCAGATGAGTCTGGTTCTGCAGCGAACATAAATCTGTCACACGCTGCCTGTCGCCTCACTCATCCCTGCCTGCAAATGTTTTCGCTTGTGAAAATAATCGAGGGCTTTGCGAGTGATATCATTAGGAGGTTATTTCGGTTAACGCTCACGTTCGCTCCTGCGGGTCTGCGCTGAGAGGAGAGATGTTATTACAGAGCTGAGAGGAGAGATGTTATTACAGAGCAATAAAGAATTGGAATACAGCTTTTTATGTAATTCTTTAGAATAATAATATCAATAAATCGTTGAGCACTAATGTTTAGCCTCTAACCCGTATATTCTTTGTGATACACTTTGCTGGTTACAAAGCTTTTTTAATTTAATCCACACTTTGAAACTAAATATGCTGTCATCAAGTCTATATTTCTCCTGCCAGCAGTAGGGAAGGATCTTTTCCATTGCAGAGACTCAAAGTGCATTCTGGGTAGTGTGAGAAGAAATAAGGTTTGATTCACTAAGAACACGATTCGGCCTCTTGTTCCTTTAGAAAATGAGCGTGTGTGTATGTACGTGCGTGTGTGCGTGTGTGTGTGTGTGTGTGTGAGAGAGAGAGAGAGTGTGTGTGTGTGTGTGTGTACGTACGTGTGTGTGTGTGTGTGTGTGTGTGTGTGAGAGAGAGAGAGTGTGTGTGTGTGTGTGTGAGAGAGAGAGTGAGTCGTGGTCGGGCCGAACGCTGAGTCCAGCGCCCTGCAGTCGAACCCGCGCCTGTCGAACCCGCAGCTCGGGGGAGATCGATGTTCCCCACGTCCTTGTGGAGGAGGGCTGTCCCGTCGCGCCCTGAGCTGACGGGGGCAGGGCCGTGTTGTCATAACGCCGGTCCCCACGGCGACCGTGTGGGGGGCGGGGCTCTGAGGCAGTCCCCCCCCCCCCGAGAGGGCCGTCCCTTTCCCGCTAAGCCCACCGCGAGGATGAGGAGACCGCCCCCTTCAGGCCGATTCGTCACATGGCCACTGACCGTCCCGTCTGAGGCCTGCTCATCATGGAGGAACGGTCCTGCAGTCGACCAAGAACAGAGACAGAGGCCGGCCGAGACCGAGACCGAGGTGATAGCGTAGCGGAGATAGCGTAGCAGAGATAGCGTAGTGGAGATAGCGTAGCGCCACTGACCTGGGGGATAGAGGGGGCTAACGCTGCTGACCTGGGGGATAGAGGGGGCTAACGCTGCTGACCTGGGGGATAGAGGGGGGGCTAACGCTGCTGACCTGGGGGGGATAGAGGGGGGGGATAGAGGGGGGGCTAACGCTGCTGACCTGGGGGGGATAGAGGGGGCTGCTGACCTGGGGGGGGGATAGAGGGGGGCTAACGCTGCTGACCTGGGGGGGGGATAGTGGGGGGGGCTAACGCTGCTGACCTGGGGGGGATAGGGGGGGGCTAACGCTGCTGACCTGGGGGGGATAGAGGGGGCTGACCTGGGGGATAGAGGGGGGATAGAGGGGGCTAACGCTGCTGACCTGGGGG
>JAINUG010000116.1:2725000-2727500 GCA_029706075.1 Aldrovandia affinis
AAAAAAAATTGAATATGTACAAAAACTGGTATTTTCACTTTAGTGAGATGTAATCGCCCATTGATAGAGGTGAATTGAGTGGCAGTCTAGTGTAACGGTTAGGGGTAACTCAGAGGTTGCTGGTTCAATTCCCAGGTGGAGCACTGCCATTGTACCCTTGAGCTAAAGGTACTTAACCTGAATTGCTTCAGTAAAATATCCAGCTGTATAAATGGATTGTATGTAAAGAAATGTAAACTGTGTAAATCTCTCTGGATAAGAGCGCCTGTTAAATGCCTAAAATGTAAATGTAAATGTGAAAATGAATTAAAATGAAGTAGTCACCAGCTGTATATTTAAGTAAAATATGTTTATAGCAGAGCTTCAGAGGAGCAGGGCTTCACAGTGAAGAGCTCACATCATTCACCCCAGGGCTTCGAAACACTCTTCTTTCGGTTTTCAATTCTTCAGACTTTTTAAAAACTTTTTTTTAGTCTCGAATGAATATGAATATGAACTTCACCTCCCCTCCGTTCCTTTGTGCTGGAGGGCAGGTCGTGTGGAGATAAGGTCCTGGGCAGGATTGCACTGACTGTGGAGGTTCAGCCGTAATTGATGACCCCTCTGTCTGTGCCCAGGCCTGGGAGGGTCAGCGAGGCCGCTGATTGAGCTGCAGTGATATGAGGGGGAGGCATTTCTCCTCCGAGGGACTGCAGGCTCATTACCCCGCGCCTCGTCTCTCCGCGCTCACACATCCCGCTCAGAGATTAGCTGATTTATGAGCGGCCCTCCCCCCAGGCCTGTCTGCCAGCAGTACTGCAGCAGTGCGCTGTGAGGTCGTGCCTGGGCGGTATTGACAGTTTGCTGCACGTTGATGTGCTTTATTGCAGACAGTTGCAGACGGTCTCTTCTCACTTCGCCACACAAAGGGCTCCTTTTGTGTTCAGGGATTTTACTTTATTCATTTTATTTACTTTTCTAACAAAAAAACCTTTTAGGTTTTATTATTATTCGTTGTTGTTTTGTTTTTTTACTTTGTTATTCCATATCAACCCAAACCAGGTAATGTTTCCTGAACAGTTTTCTGTCATATCAGTCGCATTGGGCTGAGATATACCACAAGAGTGGCTTACCATCTGACACATTCAGGTTCAGGAACTGTCAACCGGAGCTGATCTACACTTTGCCTTTGAAATATGAAACAGCCGCCATATCAGTTTAGTAATATTGTCAATGCATTGTACAGGTAACTGCCAAAATAAGGGGAAGTGTCTGGAACTGTACTGGAGGGATGAGATCTGGTGACTGAGACGGCCATGGCATATGGGTTACATCATTTTCATGCTCATCAAACCATTCAGTGAGCACTCGTGCCCTGTGGATGGGGGCATTGTCATCCTGGAAGAGACCACTCCCATCAGGATAGAAATGCTTCACCACAGGATGAAGGTGATCACTCAGAATGGCTTTGTATTTATCGGTGTTTATCTTGCCCTCTAAGGGGTTGAGTGGGCCTAAACCATGCCAGGAAAATGCTCCCCACACCATAACAGAGCCACCAGAACCTTCATTTACTCAGGTGTTTCCTTTATTTTGACAGATACCTGTACGTTTTTGTGTTGTTAGAGCCACCATATCAGGTGTGTGATATTGTCAGTGTGTGGTATGTTAATGTCGTGTTGCGCGTTGGTGCGCTGGCTCAAAGCGCCGGTCCTTGTGGGACGTGTGTTGTGTCCGTGTGTCCGTGCGCCACAGGAAGCGTCGGCGTAGGCAGCGGATCGCCACGGAGATCTGAGTGTTCTTCTCGCCCGACAGGTGGGAGGGAGAGGGCGAGCGCGAGGTGGGCCGGTGCCAGGAGAGCGGCTGTGTGCACGTGAGGGTCGACCAGAAGTACTACCGCCCGACCGAAGTGGTGAGTCTCGCGCGCGCCGCTGCTCAAATGCATTCTGGGAAATGGGAATCGCCCGCCTCGCTCACCCCGGCTGGCCCCACGGGATTTCTCTTTCTGATACCGGAACCTTGATAGTCCTGCGAGCCGCACCCCGCCGAGCCGCCGTCCGTAACTCTGGTAAGCGCACAGGGCCACTCCTACACGCAGCGAGCTCGTATCGGCTTCCCTCCCCCCTCCCTGGGGCGGACAGCCAACCGCCGCCCCCTAGTGGCGCTCCCGGCCAGAGCCGACTCTGGCGCCGGTGGAATCGAACCCTGGTCGCAGTGGCCAGCGTAGAACGCTGTAACCGCTAGACCACCCGGGAGGCCGCACTGGAGGGCGTGAGAAGGTTTGATGTCCAGTTTAATGATTCACGGCGCTCATGCCTCCAGGAAATGACCCTCCTCCCCAGATGGCCCCCGGGGCTCGGGGAGAGAAGGGACCAGTGGTGGAATAATTTCACCGCGGCGTGATTCTGTTTAACCCCCCCGAGAACGGGCTGGGGGGGTGGGGGGGTAGCGTTTGTCCCGGCCGTACGACACCCAGCATTCATTGCAGGATGCTAACGCTGAGCGCCGTGGGGTTAATGGG
>JAINUG010000116.1:2737500-2740000 GCA_029706075.1 Aldrovandia affinis
ATGGTAGAGGGGTCAGGTGATGTAGAGGGGTCATGTGATGGTAGAGGGGTCAGGTGATGGTGATGGTAGAGGGGTCATGTTTCAGGTTCAGGTCCACTCTGTCCCACTGCAGGGGAGTCCCTGTTTACTCAGCTCCGTATTATTTTTCATTTTCCACCCCGTCGATCCTCAGGACGGAGTCGGAGTCTCTGTAGATTTATGTGAGGCTCTGCAGCCTGGTCGCTCTGCGGGCAGGGCCTGGTGTAAACGCTGCCGTCTGTGGAACGCATTTCCCAGCGCGGACGTCACATTCCAGAGTCTGTCTCATCCATATCACCAGAATCAGAAAGCAGAGAGCTTTTTTACAATAATTTTTTTAGTGGCTGTTTCTGATATTTCTCCCCCATTTTTCTCCCAATTTAGTAGCCAGGTACACCCTCTCTTTTTCATGTCAATTCCCCCCTCACATTGTGAGTCTGCTGCCGTAGTCCTGAGACCGGCAGTGACAAAGGCGAAATATCGTCTCCTCCGAGACAGCACTCGCCAAGCCGTCGACCGTAACTCCAGTACACACAGAGCCACTCCTATATGCAGCGAGCTCATATCGGTTTCCCTCCCCTCCCTGGGGCGGACAGCCAATCGCCGCCCCCTAGTGGCACTCCCGGCCAGAGCAGAACAGATCCCTCATTCACTCAAGTGTTGCCATTAGTTTTACAGTCGCCTGTATTTACGATAGTTATTGTGTTGTGATACCTCTTATCTTTAGCCTCGCCCAACCCGCTGCAGTAATATAACGCCCTGTCTTACTGTGGGTGTGCTGCAAGACCTCGGGAGTGGCAGCTTCAGGAAGCCGGACGGGAAAAATATTTTTGAAGCAAGGATTAGTCATTGGAGCGGTGGATCACTGCCATCAGGAAAGAGCGTTCCTTATATCCACCACAAGCGTGCGTGTGCTCTACGTCTGCCGCTGACCACCTTAACACAGACAGACAGACAGACAGGGAGAGGCTCAGCTCAACTGGACGTCATAAAACTGGAAAGGGAAGTTGAAGATTCACTGCGTTTTTGTGGCAGATCCACTCTCCTTGTGTGACTGTGTTAATAGACAGATTGTGGAAGGAATGCCTGGCCAGAATAGCTCAGTCTCCTATGAAATCTAGAAGAAGCCCAGGAACGTGTGTGTGTGTGTGTGTGTGTGTGTGTGTGTGTGCGTGTGTGCATGTGTGGGGGGTTGTGGTGGACAATGGTGGGACTGAATTTGCTCATATTTGGTCTCTGTTCAGGTAGTGGGCCATGTAAAAAAGTGTGTGTGTGTGTCTGTCTGTCCATCCGTGTGTGTGTGTGTGTGTGAGTGAGAGTGTGTGTGTGAGAGTGAGAGTGAGAGTGAGAGTGTGAGTGTGTGTGTGTGTGTGTGTGTGAGAGTGTGTGTGTGTGTGTGTGAAAGTATCTTAGCTCAGCTGCGCTGGTGTTCATTCGTGTTCACTCCGTATTCAGCTGCGGTGTGTATCTCTCTTACAGATCTTAGAGTGAGATCACTCTGATTTTCCTCAGATTCTGATTATGTGAAAATCCCATGAATCACACAAATGTAGCGTTTGTTGTCCATGGCTGGACTCTGCTTGTGTTCCTGTGGGCTCCATATTTTCATAGGCAGTCTGAATTTAGCAGCATGAGCCAGTGTTGCTTTATTGATGAACAGTAGCACACTGGTTGTAGTGTTCCATGTCAAGTAGAATGCCAGTGCACTTGCTGGGTCATGTGACAGGCTGTGAGGGAGCCAGAATGGAGTTAGAGGGAGCCAGAATGGAGGTGATGTCACCCAGCAGTGAAGGCCTACAGTGGATATTTTCTGGTAGCAATTCTGTAATACTGTACTGTATTAATTGGAATAATAATAATGTTGGTTAAAATACTCATACAAGTGAATATGAGTGTATATAAAAAAATGAGGAAATCAGGAAATATTTATGAAGATAAAAAAGTCACAATAAATGAGTAAGCATTAAGTATTAAGCAAGTAAGTATAAGCATTAAGTATTAAGCAAAACAGATATGGATGAATAAAATACTTTTTAGTTTTACAGTCGCCTGTATTAGAGTATTAGAGTCACATATTAAAGTATTGATTTTAAAGACTCCTTTTTAATTTTTAATTTAGAGACTTCAAGATATGAGACCTTTATCAGTTGCTGTCTCCATTATTTTGAAATATTATATATTATTATGAATATCACATGCAGTGTAAAATGGAAGGCATTTGGGAACTGTTATAAAATGAGGGGGGGAGCAGTCAGGGAATCTCCCAATTTGAAGCTCAGAAATGTCTTCATCATCGAACGGCAAAGGTAACTCTTTTTTGGTTTATTTTCTTTCTTGTCAAAAGTAATAAATATAAAGAACAAATTATCTTTATAAGCACTTTGGTTTTTACAACGAAGCATGCCGCGTCAAGTGCTGGCAGTAACATTTACGCCCCGGTGAAAAATAATAAATCATAACTCATAAATCAGCAGGTCTGGCT
>JAINUG010000116.1:2752500-2835000 GCA_029706075.1 Aldrovandia affinis
GGGCTTCAGTGAGCACGGGGGGCAATTAGCCCTTTACGGCCCGCATTGGGGCGATCAAGATGGAGGCTGAGAGCGCGCTCTGGGTACCAGCCCCGCCCCGCCCCGCTGGCGCGCTGCTCGCACTGGGAGAGATGAGGGCCCCGCCCCGCTCGCACTGGGAGAGATGAGGGCCCCGCCCCGCTCGCACTGGGAGAGATGAGGGCCCCTGCCTCTCCAGAAACTTACAGCCCTCAGCTTCCTGCCGGCGCTGCCAAAATATCTGTCATTTCATCTGTAGAGGAAGGAGGGGGGGGTGGTGGTGGGGGTGGGGGGGGGGGGGGGGGGGGCGGTGGTGGGGGTGGGGGTGGGGAAGACTCTCAGAACAAACACGACGGGCGTTTTGATGATGGTCGCTCATGCGTGTCATGCATTGCTAAATGTTTTAGAAATGTCCCACACGGAAGAGGGCCATGGGGGCCTGCTGGTGGTGAACGGGGGCTGAACCAATCAGGAGTCCTCTGCCGAGCCTGTTGTTGTCACGGGCCAATGGCGAGCCAGGGTTCTGTCTCCGCCCCCTCTCTACACACCTGACAGCTCAGCTTACCAAAGGAAACCTTGTTCTTAAATCATTTTTGTTTTAATTACATTTTTAATATTAATACTGTAAAACTAATAATTTTGTAATAATAACTATGATTATTTAGTTATACCCTTAATATGTGCAAGGTTTTGACCTTTTACCTATTTTCATAATTTCCTTTTTTAGCTTTTTAAAAACAAATCTATCTTTCCTTATTGATGTTTAATCAAAGTCCAGCTTGTTGGTTTCAAAAATATATATATTTTATACAACTTTAAGAATGAAAAAGCTTTTGAAATGGCAGCAACGTGCAGCCCGTGTGCTGTGCTGTGAACTGAGAGTGAAGAGAAGATGACGTCACATTAATGATGATGTTATTGATCGGGGGAATGTGACGTCACATTAATGATGATGTTATTGATCGGGGGAATGTGACGTCACATTAATGATGATGTTATTGATCGGGGGAACGTGACGTCACATTAATGACGATATTATTGATCGGGGGAATGTGACGTCACATTAATGACGATATTATTGATCGGGGGAATGTGACGTCACATTAATGACGATATTATTGATCGGGGGAATGTGACGTCACATTAATGACGATATTATTGATCGGGGGAATGTGACGTCACATTAATGATGATGTTATTGATCGGGGATGCGACGTCACATTAATGATGATGTTATTGATCGGGGGAATGTGACGTGACGGAGTCACGGTGGGAGCGATTGGGCGTTCACCCACAGCCTCCAGCCCCAGATGTGTAACATCATTACTCAAATTACACGTCAATTAAGATAAGACACAATTACCGTTTCTTCTTTTTGATGTTTTAGGTTTTCTGTTCTGCAGCCGTAAAAAATAGAGAGAGAACTGTCGTTTAAAACGGAAAACAAAATGACAACGTTTATTTTCTATTTTTGTTTGTTTGCTTTGATTGTTTTCTCGTGTTTCAGAGGAGAGTGTTGTGTGGATGGGAGAGTGTTTTAATATCCAGAGTGCAGAAGCAGAGGGGGCAGCAGAGTGTAGAGGGGGCAGTAGAGAGGGCAATACTGAAGCACCTTGTGAAGAGTTCAGTTTCAATTCATGTTCCGATTATTTTATTTAAAAAATGTTTATTTACATTCTTTTAAGGACTTACCAGCAGATATTATTAGTTTTATTCGTTTTTAAATTTGTTTGTTTTTTTCCTGTTTTTCTCCCAGTTTATTAGCCAATTACACTATTTATTTAGATTCACCCTCTCCAGCAAACTCTGAGTCCGCTGCTCGCTCACCCTCCCCCTCCCCTGGGGCGGACAGCCAACGCCCGCGCCCCAGTGGACATTGTTTGGCCCCCGGCTATCCCCGCCCCCTGGTTTTTGGCCCTGGTCGGCCCCGCCCTGGTTTGCCCCGCCCTGGTTTGGCCCCCGGCCCCGCCCCTGGTTTGGCCCCCCGCCCCGCCCTGGTTTGGCCCCCGGCCCCGCCCCTGGTTTGGCCCCAGGATCAGAGAAAGAGAGGCCCCGCAGGATCCCTGGCAGGATGAGGTCAGAGAGAGAGAGAGCGCAGGATTGTGCGTCTGAGCTGAGATGAGAGATGGGCTGAGCACTCTGGAAATGACACTAAATTAAAATATACGACAGCAAAGTCAAAACAACCGCGCGTCCTCCAGGTTTCTGACGCGTTTCTGACGCAACGCCGGTGTGACTGACGGCTGTTTTTACAACCACACCCCCCACCCCCACCCCCCCCTCAGAGTGAACAAAACAACCCTCTTCACCCCCTCCTTAAATGGGAATAATAGGAATCGTTGGGAAAAGAGCGTGAGCTCTTGTCGGTGTCACTTCTATTGCCGGGGAAATAAATCAGCTCCGTATGCACCCATGTGTGTACACCATTAATCTCCTGACAGTAAGTACTTACATACACAAATATCCTGAGAGACGTTTAGAGAAGAACTCAAGGAGTGAGGTTCAGGGTGCTTAGTGGTATCTGTGTGTCGGGGGCAAGACGGGGTGTCGGGGGGGAAGCTCTGAGGACAGAACAGGCCTCATGCCCCCCCCCTTCCCCCTCTTTAAGGGCTAATGTAATAAGGGGGTATTTAATGGTGAACCGTCATTGGCAGATTATATCTCTCTCTCTCTCTCTCTCTCTCTCTCTATCCCTCCCTTCTCTCTCTCTCACTCTCTCCCTCCCTTATCTCTCTCACTCCCTTATCTCTCTCTCTCAGTGCAGTGTTAATGTCTCTCTCCCCCTCTCTCTCTCTCTCTCTCTCTCTCTCTCTGTCTGTGCAGTGTTAATGTCTCTCTCTCTCTCTCTCTCTCTCTCTCTCTCAGTGCAGTGTTAATGTCTCTCTCTCTCTCTCTCTCTCTCTGTCTGTGCAGTGTTAATGTCTCTCTCTCTCTCCCTCTCTCTCTCTCTCTGTCTGTGCAGTGTTAATGTCTCTCTCTCTCTCTCTCTCTGTACAGTGTTAATGTCTCTCTCTCTCAGTGCAGTGTTAATGTCTCTCTCTCTCTCCCTCTCTCTCTCAGTGCAGTGTTAATGTCTCTCTCTCTCTCTCTCTCTCTCAGTGCAGTGTTAATGTCTCTCTCTCTCCCTCCTCTCCCTCTCTCTCTCTCTCTCTCTCTGTCTGTGCAGTGTTAATGTCTCTCTCTCTCTCTCTCTCTCTCTCTCTCTCTGTACAGTGTTAATGTCTCTCTCTCTCAGTGCAGTGTTAATGTCTCTCTCTCTCTCCCTCTCTCTCTCAGTGCAGTGTTAATGTCTCTCTCTCTCTCTCCCTCTCTCTCTCAGTACAGTGTTAAGGTCTCTCTCTCTCTCTCTCTCTCTCTCTCTCAGTGCAGTGTTAATGTCTCTCTCCCTCTCTCTCCCTCTCTCTCTCTCTCTCTCTCTCTCCCTGTACAGTGTTAATGTCTCTCTCCCTCTCTCTCTCTCTCAGTGCAGTGTTAATGTCTCTCTCCCTCTCTCTCTGAGATGAGGGTTTTTGTTTCTTGCTCAGGGGCCTCATTTATAAAAGGTTGCGTAGAAACCATCCTACATCTGATCTAAGATCATTTCTGAAATGTGCGTACGTGTGATTCAGAGAAAATGAACGTACGCCACTCCCCCAGATGTGAAATCTCGAAATCACAAATGATCTTGAAATAGTGCGTAGCTGAATGGTTTTAGATCTCCGCCTTGTAAACGCCCCCTAATTAATATCATTAGCATATAAAGGAGCAAATCCTCTACTTGATAATGGCGAGCTGCAAGAAAAATAATTTTAGCGAGGCCGAAATCGAGGTCCTGTTGGCGGAGGTGCAGATGTGTGTAGTGACGCTGTTTGGGAGCCTTTCCAGTGGCTTTACCAGTAAAACCAAGTACGTGGCCTGGCAGTCTGTAGCCCAGGCTGTGAATGAGGTAAGGGGGGGGGGGCGTAAAGAAAAATGGTCTGATTTAAAACTGAGGTCAAAATCTCTAATAACTCGTTCCCTTCTTATTGCACGGTTGGCGATATCTTCGAGAAGTGACAATGCTGCCATTCTTCCTCTTGCAAACCACTGCATTATTGGACATTTTATAGCCTATAGATTGACCGAAATGTTTTACACGTGTGGAACCATAATATGTATATTAAATACATTTCCTTCAAGGATGTGTCAATTACGCTAATATGGGTAGTTTTGGAAAACCAATGTGTTTTTGTTTTGTTTTCCACAAGTAGCCTAGCTTATGTTGTTTTAATTTATTAATAACTATTGTGCAAATCATTACGTATAGCCTAAGCAATGTGTTCAATCTGGTAATACACCTACAACAGCATCTACTACTACTACTACTAATAATAATAATAATAATAATGAGGAAACAGTTAGGCAGCAAACGACATGTTGGCGCTCTTAGATTTCCGAACACATTTTACATGACATTTACATGACATTTACATTTTAAGCATTTAGCAGATGCTCTTATCCAGAGAGACTTACAAGTTGTGCATAAATACATGGTAGGAACAATCATAGTTTGCGCAAGAGATCAGTGCAGTAATACAGCGATAGACATCATTGCAGGCAGCTGCGTACCATACCTGTAACACTGGGAAGGAAAAGGTTAGTAAATATTTTTATTTTTTTTAATGGAGTAAGCAGGCAGTGGTGATGACAATTAGCTAGATGTACAGAATTCAGTGGTAGTGGAGTCTGAAAAGGTGGCTTTTGAGCGTGGCTAATGCAGCGGCCCACTGTGTGTGTGTGTGTGTGAGTGAGAGAGTGTGAGTATGAGTGTGTGTGTGTGTGTACGTCGGGGGGGGTTTGGGGGTTTGGCTCTGTATTTGACTGTTAAATCGCTAGGGGAAACATTTTTTAACAAAAAGAAAAAAACACCTGTTCTGTGCTCAAACTGAAAGTGAGCTTCTGCAGAAGAGGGGGGCCCAGCTGCCCACACACACCTGGGGGAAGTGTCTAAGTGCTCAGGAATCAGGTGCCCCCCCACACACTCTCTCACACACACACACACTCTCACACACACACACCTGCGGGAAGTGTCTAAGTGCTCAGGAATCAGGTGCCCCCCCCCCCCCCCACACACACACTCACACACACACACACACACACACACACACACACACCTGGGGGAAGTGTCTAAGTGCTCAGGAATCAGGTGCCCCCCCCCCCACACACACACACACACACACACACACACACACACACACACACACACACACACACACACACACACACCTGGGGGAAGTGTCTAAGTGCTCAGGAATCAGGTGGAGCTCCAGGGACCAGAACGCTTCAGATTACTGAACACAGGGATTTACTTTCACAATATCTCCACTGGCGTCTTCTCTTTCTCTTTCTCTTTTCTTATTCAGTGAACATTTACACTTTTATTTGGCAGCTCCTTTCTTGACCTTTTAAACGGACTAACCTGCTGCGCTGTACTGGTGTACTGGTCGAGCAGGTTTCTTCAAACCCGCGTTTTACTTTTAAGTACAGATTAAAACATTTTGCACGTAATTTCCCCCAAAACATTTCAATGAAAACACAGATTTATTTTAAAATGTCTACATCAGTACTCGCAGCCTGAGACGGTGTGTGTGTGTGTGTGTGTGTGTGTGTGTGTGTGTGTGTGTGTGTGTGTGTGTGTGTGTGTGTGTGTGTGTGTGTGAGTATGAGAGAGAGTGTGTGTGTGTGTGAGTGTGTGTGTGTGTGTGTGTGTGTGTGTGTGTGTGTGTGTGTGTGTGTGTGTGTGTGTGAGTATGAGAGAGTGTGTGTGTGTGTGTGTGTGTGTGTGTGTGTGTGTGTGTGTGTGTGTGTGTGTGTGTGTGTGTGTGTGTGTGTGAGTATGAGAGAGTGTGTGTGTGTGTGTGTGTGTGTGTGTGTCTTCACTTTTTACAATTATTATTATCATTATTTTACTTTGGCTACATGTAGTCCCCATCACACGCACATACTTTAAACATGTTTACACGTGTGTGAGCTGGCTGTGCCAGGACACACTCACACACCTACACACACCTACACACTCACACTCACACACACACACCTACACACACACACACACACCTACACACACACACTCACACTCACACCTACACACACACACACACACACACACACACACACACACACACACACACACACACACACACACACACACACACCTGCAAAATCCGCCAAATCATTCAGCGTAAAGAAATGTTCTGAAAGACGTCCCCAGCTGATGGGCTGTGAGGTCATCGCTGCCGGGAATAAACACCCCCTCTGGGCTGCCCCAAACCGAGCGCCCCCACTGGGCTGCCCCAAACCGAGCGCCCCCCTCTGGGCTGCCCCAAACCATGCTGGGAATCTCTCTGGTCTCCGAGGCTCCTGGAGATCCATGCTGGGGAATCTCTCTGGTCTCTGAGGCTGGTGGAGATCCATGCTGGGGAATCTCTCTGGTCTCTGAGGCTGGTGGAGATCCATGCTGGGGAATCTCTCTGGTCTCTGAGGCTGGTGGAGATCCATGCTGGGGAATCTCTCTGGTCTCTGAGGCTGGTGGAGATCCATGCTGGGGAACGTGAGAATTCCTTCCCGTTAAATGCCTTCTTCTTTGTGCAAATTTACGGCATGTGACAGGGTTCATTGGCGAAGTCGCATTCTAGCGCCCCCTCTGGGGAAAGAAGCCCATCACAGCTGATAGTACTCTGTACCTGAAATTCACCTGACGGACTTTGCGTGAGTAGTGATGCAGCTGAAGGAGACGTACAGTCAAACGTGAAACACTGTAAAATAGTTTTGTGAAATTAAAATTGTTTTTTTCCCCAGTGTTCCTTTCAACTGTTGAAGAATATATTATATATATTATATTAAGATTGTAAAAAAAACGTATGAATGGATTTGTTCAGTATTAAATGTATATGTATTTCTACATGAGCTAGACTCATGTATACTGAGCTATATATATATATATATATATACACATAAACAATGATTACAAGAGGGGATGCAATCCTCCAAGGGCTCGGTGAGTTTGCAGTTGTTGGTCTTTGAGGCCGTGTGTGTCTGAGGATTGGTTATTGGGATAAAACGTGTAAATCTGCTGCCGAGTGTGTGTGTGTGTGGGCCAGGTGTGTGTTTCTCAGAACTATGCTTATCAGTTAAAAAAAAAAAAAAAAAGGTTTTGATCCAACAGACTGTGGCAAACCCTTCAGCCGCGATCGTGACTAAAACAGCTGAAATGAATTTCGTTCAATTTAAAAGTTCTCCCCAAAATACATAATTATGTGTAATATATGGTCGCTCATTAATAACAGCTCAAATTATAATACTTACGCACACACTGCTGTGATGTATTGTTTTCATTACTGTAATTGGTTTAAAAATAACTCACTTTTTTTTTTTTTTGTTCCACAGAAATAAAATAATGCGTGTAATTAACTGGAGGGGCCTTTTACATGTAGTTTGAGGGCCTGTGTGTGTGTGAGTGTGGGGGGCAGGTGTGTGTGAGTGAGGGCCGGTGTGTGTGTGTGTGTGTGTGTGAGAGAGAGAAAGTGTGTGTGGTGGTGACGGCTTCAGACTTTGAAAGCAGCATTGTTGGCGTTCCCAGCGGTAATGTAAAGAGAGAGAGAGAGGTTCTGAAGCGTTTCCGCGGCGGAGGGAACACAGGCGTCAATCTCGTGGTAACCCCCCCAAAAAGACGCTCAAACACGATCAACTTTGATGCTTTCAGTTAAAATATCACTTATGTAATGGTCTCTTGTAAATATGCATATTATATAAATATATATAGGTGTGTGAGAGAGAGAGTGTGTGTTCAGTAAAAGATTGTTCCTGGTTTGTGCTCTTATACTCGAGTGATCTCTGAACTCTGGTGTGTTTTCGACACACTGCCGCACTGTGCTGCAAGCGACCGGGGGCTCAGAATCAGAGCTCTTTGGTGGTCTGTGGATCTCCCCAACAGCACTAAACACAACAGGAAAACAGGGGGACTAACACAAGAGCCCCACAATTCATTGTGCTGTGGCAGCGCGGCCCTGCTGGGGGACCCTGGGATCGATGGCCAGGGAGACTGTAACCCCGCCCACCCCGCACGTCCCCCCGCCCACCCCGCACGTCCCCCCCCCCACCACGTCCCCCCCGCCCACCCTGCACGTCCCCGCCTGAGACCGTTACAAGAGCACAGGGCCTCTGTGTGTGTGAGAGTGTGAGTGTGTGTGTGAGCTTACGTAAATGAGAAATTGAGTATCAAAAATGTTAGTTTTATTCTTTACAAAAATAAAATATATACACAATATGTACAGCCCCCTCCCAGTACATTGTGTCATTGTGAAATCACTTGGTGGGGAAAAAGCTGATTTTAAAAAGGTGATTTTGTCCACACTGTACTGCACTGTACTGCACTGTACAAAATGCGCGCGTGCACGTTAGTGTGTGTGTTCTGCAGCCAAACTGAGCGGCCGTTCTCTCCTCCCCCCTCCCCCCTCCCTCTGCGCAGGACTACCTGCAGGGCGACAGCAGCAAGGCGCAGAAGAAGCTGGGCTGGAAACCGCGTGGGACGTTTGAGGTGAGCCGTCCGTCCGTCTGTCTGTCTGCCTGCCTGCCTGTCCGTCTCTCGGCCGAGCTGTGTGCTCTGAATACTCGGCCCTGCTTCCGGCCTGAAGCCACAGGCGGGGGTGATTTTAGCCCCCAGAGAATGAATGACTGACTAAATGTTTAGTCATTCTTCAAAAAAAAAAAATCTATTTGACTTAATATCTATTTTTAAAAATACCACAGATAGAGAGAGAGAGAGAGTGGGTATTTCAATTCTGAGAGCGACCACCATTGCAGTGTTTTTGTTTTGGGGGAATGTAACAGTAAATTAATTTAAAATGTAGGCTTGTGCTTTGCATGTGTACATCTCACATTCTCACTGGGGGCTGAGCCCCCCTAAAGGTCACATCCTAGAATCGCCCCCACAAGGTGCCAGAAGTGCCAGCGCCCCCCCCGTTCCCTCTCCTCCTCGAACACGATGGCGCGGATATTTGGGTGTTAAAGACGTGTGCCTCGGCCTCACTAAGCGAGCGCTTACAGATTTAGAGAGGAGAATAAAATACAGCACAAAATTGTGAGGTTGAATAAATAACAAATACTAAAACAACAATGTATCCATTTGTTCTAGTGAATGTATTGCAGATCGTACTTAAAATATCCTCAGTAACATATTCCCGTCAGTAAAGTAAGACATAACTTCAGTCACCTCAGGAATCTGCTTTTTAAGGCGATCGGATGCTGTGACGAGTCAAAGCTTCGCCCACAGAACCTGCAGCTCACCTGCTGAGGAGCAGAAACACCTCCTTACCTACACCACCAACGAGAGGAGAACCTGCGCACACACACACACACACACACACACACACCCAGAGAGACACACACACACAGAGAGACACACACACACACACGCACACGCTTCCTTGCCTAAAAAGGGCACTGCTCCTGTGAGTGGAGCCTGCAGCCCCCTGCGGAGCGGCTGTGCCTCCTGCCGTAGCACACCGCCGTGTGTCTGTGCTGGTTGCCTAGCAGCGGCGCAAACAACAAAACAGAGCAGAGTGAGAATGCCCCACGGCAAGGAGGAGCAACTGACACAGTTTAACCCTAACCACCGCACAGGGAGCAACTGACACAGGGAGCAACTGACACAGTTTAACCCTAACCACCGCACAGGGAGCAACTGACACAGTTTAACCCTAACCACCAGCCGAGCCCCAGGCCTGTTCATAGTGACCGCTTCCATCACACCACAGTGTCCCTGCCAGTGCCCAAGGTGACAGCCAATCACCTGGCCAGAGCCGGGTTGGCACAGCCAGGGATCGAACCCCCAGCCACAGTGGGCAAGCTGCACCTTTACCGGTTACGCCACCCAGTATTATTATTGCTGCCACTTTGTTTTTCAGGAGTTGGTGAAGGAGATGGTGGACGCAGACATTCAGCTCATGAAAAACAATCCCAATGCCTGAGGCTCTTTCACCAGCGCCGGCGTGAGGGAATTCCCTGGAGTCTCAAACGCACGTCCAACAGCAAACAGGGCTGTCACTGAAGGAGTCGCCTCGCCATGCTCTCTTTTCCAGATCATTATACTTATTAAAATTGTATTTTCGGGTTTGTGGGCTAGAGTCATATGATGCTTCATTTTTATACAAATTTGTCT
Organism: Aldrovandia affinis; assembly: GCA_029706075.1. NCBI lineage: Eukaryota > Metazoa > Chordata > Actinopteri > Notacanthiformes > Halosauridae > Aldrovandia > Aldrovandia affinis. Next base: position 2,762,696 of record JAINUG010000116.1, read on the forward strand.
ATATGACTAGGTTTGTAAATGTTTAAATATTGTCATTTTTGGCCATTCTAATCATGCATAACCCTCTTAGACGTGGGAGAAAATGACCATGCTAATCTTTTTCACAACAAATCATTAAATTTGTCTTGTTATTGACATGCTCAATTAAAGAAATTGTGTTCAGCTTTCCAAAACACAATTTGTTTTATATTTTACCGTAGTTTGTACAATTATTAGGATGAAGTAATTCAAATGGAAAATGAATGGTTTTGTATATTAACGTTTGGGATTCGAAAAACATAAATGGCGTATTCATGAATTACAGTTGTGCATTTTTATTATACGAATAGTGCATAATACACGACATCGCTTCATGATAGTTTCCTTTTACCACGAAAGTAAAAATATAAAACATTTTATTTCGGTTTAATTAACTGCAGACACAAGTGTTGGCATCGACGCGTTTCCCGACATACACAAGTAGAGGAAAAAATCACGCCTGTTTTCTAAAAGGCTACAGTACATTTTTAAACGTCCGTCCTGGGCCTTGTTGACACGTTCCAATTCGGTGCGGTAATCTGGAAGCGAGTGACAATAAAATCTCTCTATTTCTCCTTCGTGTCAAACCAGCAGAATCGAGACATCGAGGGACCACAAAGTGTGCAGCAACGTTTCTATAATTAGACGTTCTGCCGTCGGGGGCCGAAAGTTATAAAAGGTAGTTTTAATGGAGAACTTCAAGGCGAGTCAGTGTTGTTTCAGAGCTCCGTGCCAGCGGGCCCAGGTTATCCAGAGGTCGGCCAGCTCCGCGTTTCCCCCCGGGTTTGAGCAGCCCGCAGTCCGCCCAAGCGATCACAACTGCCCCTTTATTCTGGAGGAAATGCGTGTCCAAACGATCTGGAGCCGGCTTGGATAGGTTTAATTTGAAATGCTCCAAAACCGCCTCACGTTTTAAGAAGTGGGAGTCTGTGCTCGTAAAACTACTCATTTTAATGACATTTGTCCTAAAAGTTCTGCTGGACTATGAAACGTGTACATTGAGCTTTTTTATGAATGTTTTCAGAGCCGACGGCAGCGAGTCCCAGTGTACCTAAGGGCTCCACATATTTATGCGCTGGCAATTAAATATTTCGAAGACTGGCTATAAATTTAGTAATTATAAACATGTATGATTTAATCAATAAATCCTCTTTTTTAAAATAGGAGTTAAAACAGGCACATTTCATTCACGACATTAGACGAAACCGACCAGCATAATTTATATTAACGTAAAATGTCAATTTTGAGATCGAAATAAATGCGTAGACAAGATGATGTGAAGGTTTGAAAATTACCTTGGAAAAACCGACTTTGGAAACGTTCATATTCCACCAATGTAATGAAAAACACCAGGGAGTTATTTTTCTCTTTTTTTCCCGTGGAAAAGCCGTTTGACATTCAACTTAAATGGAAAATTGCGGGTTTCGGAGTAGGTTTACGAAGAGGGGGACAGGGTGGGTTCGCGTTTTTTCTCGAAGACAACACCTCGAGTATGGAGCTCGCCCGGCAGACACAGCCCTCCTGTATGCGCGCTGTAATTGGGAACAGATGGCGCTTTGAGGTTGGCCGGGCCCCGGGACCCGACTGTGAGGGAAAACAGCGCACTTTCCACCGTGCGGGTCTCCGCGCCGTACAGGTGCACGCCACGCACAGCCACGCAGCGTCAGCCCCTCACGTGCCGTTCAGGGGGACTGAAAACAGCCCACGCCACGACGTCACTCGAGAACGTGAGCGTTTTAGGCCACGTTTGTTTCGAAGCAGCTTGAACTAAAAACATAAAACATAACTCTTCGAGTTGAAGCAGGTTAATCGTATTGAATAAACAGCTCGTTCGTGATAAAGTCGTTGGTAAAATAAGGTTTTTTTAAATGCATATTTCCAGACTTCTGGCATCCTAGTTACTTGACAAAAAGAGACAAAAAAAATATTTTTGGTTGGCTATTCTTTAGTGTAAGTAGTCGGGACTTGACAGATCACAGTAACAGGTTCTCAAAGCTGGTGAAACACGCGTGGCGTGTTAGTGAGTCACACGCGGGCCTGTTGCTTTCGAAGAGAGAGGAAAAAGAACGAGACGGTTTGGCAATCAACCCTGAGGCGTTTTCTCTAAACAAGCAACTATTTACACCTGCGTTATTTTATCGTCTAAATTATATACAAATTGTAATTTAATGTACAACGACCTTGTAACTGTAATTAAGCCGCATAAACCTGACCACTAATATCTATTGCAGTTTTAAATGTATAATCTAAATTGTCTAAAAAGTTTTTTTTATGCTTTAAATGGTTTGTTTAATACGCATGCGCTTTATTTTCACTGCTGGTTTGATACAGGGCCTACTACTTGGGTCTTGATTATATTTATTTTTCTAAAATGTTTAACAATTTAACTGGATGTCCAATAAAACGATTAAAAAACCCTAAAACATCTCAAACAAAGAAGAAAGACCGAGGCTACGTAATCTCCCTTTTCATTCTATGCGGAGTAAAATGAATAGGCGAGATACGATCATCGCATTTTGATCGTAACAGACTGCAAACGCTCCTGCTTCATCATCACAAAATACCGAACAGAAAGAGGGAGTGAAAACAAACCGACCGGTGAACATTCTGTATAAATAATTCAGCGGAATCCTCTTACAACTGAGCCTTTCTGACATCCCACTGCGAAGACAAATAAAAATGCCTTGGAACTTAAAGAGGAAATTGAGATCGTAATCGGGTTTCTCTTCAATGGAAACTTAGATTGCGATCAGATTAACAGTAAATAGCTACAGCTAATTGGGCTGATTGTATACGGTGAATTAGGAGAAGCAAGTAGACAATTAATTAATCGAATGTGTTTCCCTTAATTCAGAAAAACAGGAGAAACAGAAGGGCCTTGCGAGGCGCATTCTATGAACACCAGCATAAAGACTGTTTGCGTAAGCGATATACCTCCCTCTGTACGAAGCAGACATACCCTGTTCTGCCAGCACATTAGCCTGTAGACATTTCTATTTCTGGGTAAGTTTGCGATGTGATTTTATTTGTGAATGCGCGCGACCGAGGCTTTGGGGAGGTGGACATTATTATTCCACAGGCTAATAGGCCTTATACAGCATGTTATATGTTTTACTGGTAACCACAGCAACTGTGAACTGAACGCAGAATGTTAGAGAACAGCTGAAATGTCGGAGCACTGTGAACTTCCAATTTAATGTGAGCGATGGAGCAACCCTGACCCGTATTTTTAAAAATACCGAGGGCGATTTCATGCGTGCTTATCAATATTTGTAAACTAAGAAAATATTCGAGTTCATGGTTAGGCTGGCGACGCAAGATCATTCCCCTTCACGCTCAAATTCGCTCACCTCCTCCTGTAGGTTGCGGGTGTGACCGGATTTTGAATATTCGGATCTTTTCGGGACCTTTTTGTTCGTCAGCGCGCGATTCTTGACGACATAAGTACATAAGGCCTACTGCTGCATCTCTTCAATCCTTCTCGGGTCGTTAGGACGGCGTTTCTGCTTTGAGAAATGCTGTTCCCTTGTACTCTACTCTCGCAACTATTTGAAGCGATACTTCTCTAATTGATTAAATAAATAAATACATTCATATTTGCAAAATACAATACACTATAACACTATTAGATGCATGCGTTAGCCATGACGTTTCTGAGTTTATATATTTTAGCTTTTCCACTTTGAACCAGTGTCACAATCACAGAAGGCTGTGTGTTCAGGCCCGTGGCCGGCTCAGGCCGAGGTGAGAATGTAGATGAACACGGAGTTCCTGCAACGTGGAAGGAAATGTCCGTTTAAAACGTCGTGCTCGGGACGGTCGCGCTCGCCTTCCTCCGCCGACGGGACACTTCAAAGCTGCGAATGCGGAAGAGGCCATTGGTGCGCGCGCTTAGAACGCGAACGCGCACAGCCCTTGCGTGGGGCCCATCTCATCAACATCGCCTAATTACTGTTGATTGACAAATTGATTTGATAAACTCTGACCTTTTAGCCTTTTCCGTATACTCAAGAATGTATTAGCTTAATTCTGAATGTTGTGTGTTTATTTGACTGCTCCTGAATTAATTAAGATTAAAATAAGCTGCTAAATGGATCCAACGTTTGAAATAGGCTACTTGATTTGGGTTGAGACGTAAACCAACGCTCCTTAGTCACTCGATGTGAAATGGCTATTTGGGCAAAAAAAGGACGCAAAAATAATGAGTAATATTTTGTACTCATTATTGACAGGCAATATCTATAAACAGCTAAGCCTATGTGAACAACACGCAATGAAAGGAACAAATGACGTGATTCAACGTGCAAGCTAAAAACACCGATCCATGATCCATGTTATGGAAAAAAGCACAAAACAAACTATATATATAGATGAGTGTGTGTGTGTGCCTGTGTGTGTGCGCATTTTGCTGATTTAGTAATACGATTGGTTTAGGCCTAATTAAAACATTTCAATAATACTGATTTATAGTGTCATATGTGTATATGTGCGCGCATTTTATATATAGTGACACTAATGATTTATAGTGTCATATGTGTGTATTATAGTGTCGTATTATAGTGTCACAATGTCAAACTATTATTAAACATTTAAAGCACTATATTAATTTGTTATATTCCGTTATGCTATTTAATTAAATCCTTCACATCTTGCATATGGAAGAATACATATGATCGTAAGTGTTTGTGATATATAGTTTCCTCGGGAACGTTTTCACCTCCATTTTGCAGTGAAAGTTTAAAATCGCAGAAGCCTACCATCCAGGAAAGCGCAATATATCCCAGATTCCGTTTCAGTTCAATGTTTTGGGGAGGGGGCGTCGGGAGGGTGGGGGCTCAGAGCTGCAGGTAACTCCTCTAACCCTAACCCTCGGTGTTTGTGTATTTGCTGTGCACGAGAAACGGCTGCCCACCCAGCTCGAGTCAAACGCGCTGTTTATTCAAGGGGAAATTGTCGAGCAACCCAACTCCGCAATCTTCTGCGCCCAGAGAGCTGCTTAACGTCTGCGCGACGAGCCACGGCAGAGCACGAGTTAAAACGCGGCACGGAACATAATTAACACGAATTAAATCAACGTGTCGATTCACGAAATGTTGCATTTCTAAGGAATACCGTTTATGCGCATGTAAAACAATAATAATCTTGAAACTAGACCTGCATGGGTTTTTGGCGACCATACTTATTTTCTACGATATAAGACAAAACACATGATGATGTGATGCATCTGCTTAGAGGGGGAGAGGGAGTAACTATTTTATATATAAATAAATAAATTACAGTTTATGGTGACTGGATTCACAGAAGCACAGTGTTACATGAGTGAGAAAAGTTTAACTTTAACCTTCGCGGAAAGGTTGTCCATTTAGCTAGTTTATAGCTCCGGCCTTAACTGCTATTTTGATCGCCTCAGTGAATCTGTGCGCAGTTTGCGTGCAGTCACCAATACGGTCATTTGAAAACATTTCAGAAGCATTATCAGTTGTGAATTGAAACACCCAATATCATACTGGATAATTTCAATAATAATAATAATAATGATAATGATAATAATAATAATATTCGAATTAGTATTGAAGCTCAGTTCACACACGATGCTTGCAAATAAAATAATGAAATATTGTGATTCTCTTTTATATTGTGATTATGTTTTTGTGAGTATTTACGCATTTTAGAAAAGAGTATCCCAATTGTAGGCTAATTATTCACGAAGCATATAATCATGATGGATTCATAATGGTTAAATCGTATTGCATTTACATTACATTTAAAACATTTAAAAACGTATTCACTTAAGAGTAATGTGCGATCTATCCGTTTTAGCCACTCGATTGAGGGCGAATAAAGACCTGCTTCAATACATTTCTGAACACTCCGCATTTACCGCCAGCCGACATGAGAATAATATTTGTAGGCAAGAGTGCAGGTAAGATTCTTATCTAATCACACCGACATTCCAACATTATCTATGAAAATTAATACGCATTCTGTTACCACTAGAGCCAATCCCGACAGTATCGATTTGTAATAATAATATTTACAAAACACAACTTCAAGTAGCCTACCACACCGAGCGTGGCCCTTACAGACTATACAGACTATAGTTAGGGCCTGCTGCGTGCTATTATGCCAAAGTTGTACTGGTTCCTCTTCAAAAACGAATAAAACACTGTTCATTAATGTGTGTGTATGTGTGTGTGTTGTGCGTGTATGGGTATGTGTATCTGTGTGCTGGGAGAGGGGGGGGGGGGTCGTAGGACTTTAAAAGTGCGCGTTTCTGCGGAACTGCCCCTCCGCTCTGCCCTCCCTGGCGGTTTTGCTGATAGCGCTGCAGAGGCGAACATCCTCTCTGCTCACCCCCGGCTCTGTCTGTGCCTTTTCCGCCTCGTGAGGAATGATTCGGCGCTCTGATTGAATTTTATTCCTTCCTGACCTGGCCCGGCCCACTCTTGCGAGCGCCATCAATCTTGCGCGACGCTTTGTTTATAACTCGGGAAAGAACTCGACGCGTTTTATTAGCCTGATTGCGGCCGTTTGCGCGCGCAGGGACCGTGCAATGTCGCATGCCATTAGCGAGTATAACTCAGGCCATTAGCGAGTATAGCTCAGGCCATTAGCGAGTATAGCTCAGGCCAAACGACTACAGGAACATTTGTGTGCGCGCGAATGATGGGAGTTCTACTATATTAGAATCCTGATCGTTTAAACGATCCTGGTTGTATTATTGTTATTTTTATAGTTTGTTGTTGCTGTAATTGGTTATGATTCTAATAATATAATTTCATATAGTGGTTTAATTGCGGGCCTATGTACTAATATAATCGCCGATGTCAATTCAGAATGAAAACATTAATATAATTCACTATCCTTTGCTAAAAACATACATTTAAGGACATATTTATAAGGACATACTAATGTAGGCCTAGAAGCTGACAAAACTAATTTCATTCCGTGCATAATGTGTGCGACTCGATATCTGATGGTAGTTTGGTAGGGACAAACTCACTGTCACGGACTGGTCAAATAAAACTTGCGCACTGTTCACACTACACATTATTAAATATATTCTAATAGGTTTGCAGTTGTGCGCATTAATATATTCACTCTAAGAGAAACCTCTAAATCCAGTGAGATATGGATCCTGGGCCTGACGCACCTGCGTCACCCTCGGGCCTAACGTGCACGCCAGCGCGGGAGGTTGCGTCTACGTCATTTACCTGTCTCGTGTGATTAATTCCACGACACTAATTGCACTTAATTTAAAGCAGAGCACAACATCATGCTCAGAGGAAGTCGTTCTAATAAAGACATTCCCAACCGACGCATGCAAGTTACCAGTTTTAAACCATGGACGTTTTTGGTTAACAGACAATTGGCCGTGTTAATGCAAATCAACAGCTTGTTCTTCAGAAGTCAAAGCACAACCTAGTCAAATACGCACGTACAAAAAATTACCCCCTGAAGTCAAGTTGGTAATGTTTATAAATATATTGTTTATATATTATATATATATATATATATATATATACTGCGCGCACCTTCGTATTGTGTCCTCGCAGATTCATTATTGTAATTGCATTTTTAAAAATAGACGAACAAATTGACAGAAGGGAGTAGAATATTATAATTAGCATATTTTGAATTGTATCATTGTCTCGGTTTATATCACGGTAAATTCACATTTCAGGCAATCTGCTCGGCGTTATGAAAATGAAATTTGAAAGGAAATACATGCGCAGCATTACTAACGAACAGCATGATTAGCTGTGTCAGTTGTGCGGAAGTTAAACCTGGAAAAAGAGTGTAACCCAAACCCACGGTTAGCCCAGTCCATAAGCACTGTATTAAACCGCTTATATATCATCTCTGAATTATAATATCAGAAAAACTATTCCTGTTTTAATATAAAACTACTAGCACAGCAATATCTATATGTAGGCTAAGCAAAGAAAATTCAGAAAAATCACAGAAAGAATAAACTACATGAACCATATTCTACAGCCAGGACAACAACAAAACCAATAAATAACAATGATAAATAATAATAATGATAATAGTACGCTAATGGTCGCAGTAGTAGCCATAGCGGCCGCAGTGTAGGTTCTGTTATTATTAATTACTCATTCCCCGAGAGATCAAACAGAACAGCATGCTACAGTTATTTCACAATTGGATTAATTAGAGAACCGAAAAAAAGTCTAGGAATTGACATTAAAACTGCAGTTTTAAATAAATCAGTGTTAAGGTCCACAGTAATACAGTAAAGATAATAATAATAATAAGATATTATCCACTGTCGGGTGTGTGCTTTGCCGTGGCGCTTTATAGGGTTCCATTTAGCATTGTCTGGATTACTTCGTTTGACGAGTTTTAATTTTATATTTGTTTCTATACGTATAATCGGCTGTGTACGTGCGCGTGTGTGTGTGTGTGTGTGTGTGTGTGTGTGTGTGTCTGAGCGCGCGCCTCTGTCTGCATGTGCAGCGGAACTTGGTCTCGTTTTTGTGCCTCCTTTATAGTCGCTGCGAACATCTGGCTATAGGAATATCTTCGGCATGTGCGGTATGATATTCACCAAGCGTGCCCGTAAACACACGTGGTCATTCAAAACATCGCACGTCCTACACGCAGACCTCGAGCCGCCGAGAGCACGCAAGGCCTCGGGTCACAGTCCCGACCGTGGCCCGGCCTGCAACACATTACGCGACGTCGTTATCTGTCAAATGCATTTAAAAACAATAAATCGAAATACACACGCGCTAGCTATAGGTATATGACACGGTAGTTAAATGTTGTGGTTTTATAGATTAAGAATACAGCTCCGTGGCACCAGCTAACTTCTACTGGGCTGAAAGCTCCGCTAAATGTTGACGCACATTCCTATCCGCCAGCTAGAGCATACTTCCCCATTATTACAAACACATAGGGCACAGGGCACATTGGTTATACTTTTCACTTGTTTATATTTTTAAAGTGATGAAAATGACCTCTGCTCTGTACACAGTCAATCAGTATTATCTTCAAAAAATATGTAAATAACGTGTCTGCAAAGTAAGCAATTTTCGTCTTTACGTTTAGAGTTTTTAAGAATCCAGGACAGACAGCCACATTAAAAACTAGGCCCGTATTTCAACAGTGCACGGTTAACATTTCAATAATAAACAAATGTGGCATTTTTGCTCAAGCCTTCCACGGACATATACCATAGATCACCACTAAATTCTACTTTTTAATGAATTTTAAGACCTGCAACATTCCTACTAGGAAAGCCTGGTTTCACTCCTACACGCTCAATATTGCAGAAAATCGAATTTAAGCGCGGGTGCGTGTCTGCACCGGTCGCTTGTCCTCAAAAGGAAAGCCATACTAACTAAGAAACGAAACGAAACAAAGACATCGCTGAAAATAATAGTCGCAATAACTTCACAATATTAACGTTTAAGAATAATATTACGCTTATCGCCAGCAAAACGCGTGAAAGTTTAACAACTAGCCTACGAAGCGAAACTTGGACAGACCGACTTGAGCACAGACAGAAATGCGTGTTCGGTAGAGGCCCCGGCCGCAGTTGCAACCTCGCAGTGAAATATTCCTGCAACAGATCACAGAGATCAAAACGACACCTTTAACTGTTTGTATAAGCAGCTTTTTGGCAAATTAGAGATCATTTATGTGGAGATACGTGCAAAAAGATGCAATGTTTACGGGGAATATCTGAACGCAGCGCGCTAGACTGATATATCAGTAACTACGAAGTGGCGCTTTAACACACACGACCCAACAGTGAATTAAATGTTCTGTTTACCACCTATATGTGCTGCCAATAAAGAAATAACGCGAAATAAAATCGACCGACCAGCCAGTGATCGATTAAACACTCCTTGCGTTTGCTATTTTCCGTCCTGGAAATACTAATAAAACAGGCGCGTGGTTTAACTCAAATAGAATGGCAATTTATTAAACAAACAATGCAAATCCTTCAGAATACTTTAAACACAAAGGACAAAAAAATTGAGAGATTACGTCGATATACAAGTTCCCTTTTTTATAATGGAACAATTCTGAACAATTAAGGCAGTTCAATTTAGAAACACTTTTTCGGTGTTTGGTCCACAACATCCAACTACACTTAAAAAATAAATTACTATATGCCATTTACACTTAATAACATGTCCATGAAAACCGTGTTTGTTTTAACATAATCTTTTAAAACATAGCTCTCAAAAGCGAGAAGAAACTTACGTGTTATTTGGAGTAACACTGTCCTGTACAAGATATTGCTTTCTGTCTCTGAATCATTCTAGTCCAGTAAACGGGGCCAGCAATGTGTAAAGGATCATTTGGGTTTATTAAAAAAAAAATTATATGAAATTGAAAAATGAAAAATATATATTTTGGTCAGAACTTGCTGCAGTCATACACGAACGCGCCGGATGTGCGGTAGATGGACTGGCTCGAGGGAAAGGACATTTGACAGCTGCTATTCCCGTTCACCGGAGAATTGTTCAAGCCAATTCTCTGGGACTCGAACATCTCCCGGACGGAGTGAAAGTTCTGCTGCTGGGCGGGATACGAGGCGCTGAGGTGGCCCAGGTCCCCGGCCTGGTTTAGGTACCACGACGCGAGCCGCCCTTGGTGCGCGTGGTGGCCGTCCTGGCCCGAGCTCAGGTTGCCGTGGCCCAGTGACGCCGTGGTGGTTGTGATGGAGTAGTCTGGCAGCGCCTCGTCTCCGCTGGTGGCCGGCGCGAGGTGGCCCGAGCGCTCGCCCGCGTACAGACTCATCGCCTGCATGTTGCAGTGGTAGGTGCCGTTCGCGCCGGCGGAAATGGCGTTCTGGTTGCAGGGCGAGCTGTACACCGAGCTCTGGTTCGGCGAGTAGTTAAGCGACAGAGACGGGCTGATACCTGTCCTGGAGGGGGCGGCGAGGGGGGGGTTGAGCTCCGTGGGGCCCTGCGGGGAGCCGCGCAGGGACGTCATGATGTTGTCCACGCTGAAACCCTGCGCGGCCTGGCCGTGGTGGTGCTGCTCCGCCGCCTCCAGCGCGAGGGGTCGCGCGGACGCCACGCTGTGCGGGCTGCCCGTGGACATGCTGCTGGTGCTGTCCGGGCTCTCGATCTTGGGCACGGCGCTCAGCGCGGGCGAGGCGGCCTGCGGAGGCGTGCACGCGCCGGTCTCGGTCTTGATGTCCTGGATGCGGACCGGCTGCGCGCCCTGCACGGGCTGCTCGTGCTCCAGGCGGGACGGCGGCTCCTTGCCCTGCTTCTCGCGCTCGTCCTTGTCCTTCTGCGCGTCCTTCTTCTTGAACCGGCGCCTCCGCCGCAGGAAGCTGCCGTTCTCGAACATGTTGTACGAGTCCGGGTCCAGCGTCCAGTAGCTTCCCTTGCCCGGCTTCTTGTCGTCGCGGGGCACTTTGACGAAGCACTCGTTGAGGGAGAGGTTGTGCCGAATGCTGTTCTGCCAGCCCTGCTTGTTGTCCCGGTAGAAAGGGAAGCGCTCCATGATGAACTGATAAATCCCGTTGAGGGTCACCTTCTTGTCCGGCGAGTTCTGGATGGCCATGGTGATGAGCGCGATGTAGCTGTAGGGCGGCTTGACCATGTCCTTGGGCTGGGGCTGCGGCGTGTAGGGCCCGTAGGCTCGCGCCATGCTGGCCGGGTACTGGTCGTGCGCCGCGTGCGAGTACATGCTCATGGGCGCGGGCATGCCGCTGTAGCCGCCGCCCGCGGCCCGGTAGTAGCTCTGGTCCCCGCTGATGTAGGGCACGACGCCCAGCGAGCTCGGGCTCGGCACGGAGTAGCGAGCCTGCATGTCTTCCTCCGCTCGCAGTTCCGTCGCTACCGCTTCACAAAACAACAAACCTAACTTCCCGAAGTCACTGGGTAAGTGTAGCTCCAGATTTCCTTTTCTTTTCCCCCCACCCACCTCTTTTATTTTAAAAAAAGCTCGCTTTAGTTCTGAATTCCAAACTCAAATCTCCCCTGTTTTTAGTGAGCGTTTGAAACAGAAAGGAAAGCGTCGCCCAGTCTCGCGGCGCGATCTCAGCAGCTGCCGCCTCTGCCTGCCGAAGCGAACATTGGAAAACTTCTGAACTTTGAGCATCCGTCACGAGAGAGCACTTTTTTACGCAGTTTTTTTCTCCGCTTTTTGCTTCCTCCCCCTCAGGTCCCGGGCTCCTCCCCGCGGGTCCCTGGCGTCCAATTGGAGGCCGAATCTCGCGTCTGGAAAAGCTGCGGCAACGCTTTCTCCTTCTGGCCACACACACACACACACACACACACACACACACACACACACACCCACGCACACTCTTTAGAGGAACGCGCAGAGGTGTCGGGAACTCCCTCCCGAGCCCAAACTGCAGCGAACGCCGGGGACTGAAATGAATACGTGTTGCTCACAAGTTACAGCTCCTTTACGCGCGCGCGGGCACATTTAATCGCAACGTGAATGTATTTTAATAAAATTGTTTTTAAAAAGTTGTTCGCTTATTATGCGCGCATCACCACTTGTGTTTAAGAATACATTCTGCTCAAAACAAATTGTGTGTCAATTTAAAATCGAACTTTCAATTCAATTCTGTCAGCACATGCGATATTTACCATTTTTTTAGTCAAAATGTATGGATCGCATTGTTTTATTGGGGACTCGTTAAGTATTTAAATATCACCGAACTAAAAGTTTCAATTTCAATAATATAGCCAGCGAAATGAAGCTAAAGCGACACTCGATATTTGTTGTGAATTGGTGGACATTTCATAATGCTTTTAAGTTTTAATAAAAAATATAAAATAAGTGTCATGTTTTTCACAGAACCCGCGTGAAAACAAAAGTACACAACGTATTTACTTGACCACTTAATTTACTAAAAAAACAGAACAAGCCGCCCTTATTTTAAAACCAGACGGAATTCCACGCTTCGGCTAATCAGGCTTCCTCCAGCGTGGGGTTTGAAAGCGGACTTCACTATTCGCATTATCTTCACTTTTAAGCGCTTCAGTTAACGTAGTTAAATCAAAGAAAACAGAAGGTCTCTGCCCCGTGCCGTACGAGGAGGCGGAATACCGAAATCTCATTATTCTTAAATTAAGATCATTTGGCAGAAAAAGAGCACAAGGTGTGAAGAGTTTGCGAACGTGTGAAGCACACATTCCTCCAGCGACCAAACGGAGCGGTGCGTAACGTCTCTGTGAGAGAGCTGCTCAAAAGGTGTTAACAATGTCATCAAAATGCCTCAGGAACCTCGGCAAGAGAGAGGATATGCACTTCAGGAATATAAACTATGCAAGCTCATCTTTACAATGCGCCTATTTATTTAAGGCGTATTTATTCCATATAGGCTACAACATAACTGGTTTTTATATTCAGGCAGTAAAAAATACAAAAGCTGATGTATTGTTTTACTGAAAATATGCTGATTATTTTGAGCGAAATATGCGCATAGAATTCTTGTAATTTCATGAATAGCAAAATGTAAAATGTTTTACTTTATCATCGCCAAATATAACATTTATATTTAATGCGCAATATCAGCCCCGTTATTCGACTTAAAAGCGTTTCCGCCCCAAGATGAACAACAGGGCCAGTAAACAGCAAACGTCGCTTAAATTGACGTGTAACTTTGAAGATGCCATCCTCTGAGTTTAAGACGGTATGAACGAATAACTCTTCCCCAATAGTTTCATTGCATTTTAATTTGTATATGAATTTGTTCTATGACAGCTTCAGCTAAGGTTGAAGAATATTGTTTCTAGTTTTTTTGTGTGTGCAATATTATACATTTTACAACGCTTAAATACATAATATCCCATGCTGCGTGTATGCTTGAGCGAGTGTGTTCATGTTTGTATTAGAACCAGCGCAAATAATTAATGTAAGGTAATTAGCCATACAGGCCTTTTGTCTAACAGGGAATTTAAACAGCATGAGAAGTGGAGCACACTGGTCAGCAGCTGTGGGAACGCCAGGGCAGAACTGCGACGGTGTGGCATTTCACACAACAACAGTCCAGTTGCTTAATGAAAACAGCGCGGAGTCATTTCAGAGCTGGGAGGTGGAGGTAAACACGTGAGTGGCCGTCGCGAGCTGAAGCGCCAGGCTTCATAATCCCTTTTAAGCCGCGCCAGAGTGTCCTGATTATGCGGCCATTTTAACCCGATCCAGAGTGTGCTGGTGAAGCGGCCCGTGGCCCTGGCCCGTCCTCGCGCACGGGGGACCGGGGCATGAACTCCATTCCGCCCCGGGCTGTTTACACAATTCTGAGCCCCACTGTTAACCCCGGTGCCTCTCTCGGAGTTCACCTTACCCTCTCCTTTAATTCACCATTTATAATAATAACAACAACAATAATAATAATAATAGGCCTTCAACGCATTCATGTTTAATTATTATAATATGTAATGTGCATTTTCATATTATAATCCATAATAGTTCCGTTGTGTTCAAGTCAATCAATCAACACAAACAACAGCTTGAAATATAATATTATTCAAAGACGTGGTAAAAACAGATGTAAAAACACGGACGGTAAACGGGCAAATCTCAGTTTCTCTGATTCCGGATCAAAATAAACAACCGCGTGGACTCGCATCGTAAACAATGGGACGATGGCTTCGGCACTTAAACTTGAGACTTGAGGAAAACTTGGAGGAAAACTGATAATTACCATTGCAGTGTTTACATTTTATGCGCAATTAATTAATTGACTATATTTTCCTTATTTCACGCAACGACCTTAATTGATGTATTGCGGGGCTAAATGTTTAAAAAATGTCACCAACAATGAGATGCTTGAATTCATAATTATATTTTTGGAGTTGTGGGTTGCTTCACGTGACAGTATTTTGAGAAAGGGGAGAAATGACCGTGCCTCGTTTTCATGTCAGCCACGTTAAGGTAACCATGATAATTAATAGGCTACAATTATTTTTAACGTAAATAGAACGACATAATTTCACATAGAATACCTCGTCGACAAATTTTAAACGATTTTCCTGTGGGTGGCTGTGGGACGGCTATGGCGGGGGAGCTTTTCCATAAAGTTTTATGGAAACTTTTTTTTTCTTCTTTTCCGTCTAACCCGCACAATTCATGGCGATTTTTTAGGCTGTTGTTTATTTATATTCGTTGCTGAGAATGTTATAACAATGCTACTACGTTACGAAAAAACAATTTGAAGCAAGGTAATCACGAGACCAAGCCGATAAATTCCAACAGGCTACAGCAAAATACAGCAGACAGCAGACATTACACATTATACAGCATATTTTTGCATTATCTTCATTATTAGTTGGCAAGCATTGTTCCATTCTAAAGTGAAATTATGATTACATCCATCCATTATTATTAACCTATTGGATAATAAAAAAACATGGTGTTTTATGATCAAGAATGTCCATTTAAAACAAAATTATAAACGAGCTGTGCATCATAACCTTCAGAACACACACACACACACACACACACACACACACACACACACACGAAGAAAAATATCAAAGGAATTTCTCCTCCTCGGCGGGTCGAGGTAATTGTGGCAATACATCACATTTAAAGACCAAAGAAGTCAAGGTGTTCCTGGGAGTTAAATCATAAAGGCTTTAAACAAAACTATTTGTTGCGCATGTAACGGTAAGGTATTCGGTCTGATCGCTGCCACACACGGCGAACAATCGCGAGATACAGCGCGAGGAGAAACAACGTCAACAGACCGCGGCATGAAGCCTATTTACCAGCAGATAATTTTACAGGCGATGGGAGAGCAGTAAGCGCGTGATTTGTGGAAAGGTTGTATCGTTGTTATGATCCACCTGCTGGAGGAGATCTCTTTGCGTGCACATAGCGCCCTCTGCTGGCGAGTCCCCAAAACGCACAGTAATGGACCGAGTGCAGAAAATCGCCCACAAGAGTTTAAATGATTTATGATTTCGTGCCACTGCTACTGTTTCACTAACGAATAACACGCTGAAATTGAGCCCAGCATCCGCACTGATTAAAAACAAACGGTTGCTGATATTTGGATTGTGTAACCAAGGACGATATATAATCGCTTTACATCGACATCAATCTGTTATTGTGTATTGGGCTGACCACCCATGAAATGCATGGCAGCAAATTCTTCTCGCCAAATTATTGTCATTTAGCAACAAGGGAAGTCGGCTACTTCGCCATCTCCGGAGATTGAGATACACCAGCCCACTCGTAGCGGTTTTGTTTAAAGTCAAGGTTAAACGCCGTGGTCAACTTGGGCGGAAGCGCAATGCCTTGTTTTTATGCATGTTGAAATATTACTGCTTGTTATTGACTCTCGGTGGTGAGGGTAATTCCCACTAAAAACAACTACGGTCAAACCTTAACGCGTAATCCTTATAATATAGGGATAATAATATAATTTACATCACAATAAATTATTATTAGTATTAGTATCGTTGTTGTTGATTTCTGCATCGTAAACTACATAGTTCAATACAGACTAAACTAAGTACATTAATCGTTCGACTGTAATTATGGCTGTCGCGTGTGGACGTTTAACAGACGGCGACGGATTTGTAGCTCATCGTTGATTTTGTGAAACGCGTATTTTTATTATTAAAATATATTATCATATTTGAGGGCGTTAAAACCTAAATGAATTGGTTGTCTAAACTGATGTCAAACGCGCTATTGTGTTTGTATGGGTTCCCCTTTATTGTTTAATCCGACCAGCAGTGTGTTCTAAATCAAATATTCTACGATTTTATTCATTTTGAATAGACGAATTAGCTATGAATTGCGGCGAGGGTAATCCTAATTGTATTACGTCTCCATTCCAAATAAATATACATATATATAGTCTAAGTATAATCAAGTAGTAACTGCCTACTTTGGGTATTTTAATTTTGAACTGGCAATGTAGGCTACCATCAACGTGTATATGTTTTAATGTTTATAGACAGAGATAGGAAATGTCGTTCTAATATAATCTCATGGAACCTTATCGCAATACATTGAATATAATTCAAAATACATTATGTTCAAAATACATTGAACATAATCATGTTTATGATGTTGAGCTATGAATTAAAATATCGACATAACTTCAGACAAATGGACAGGAACGCGGACATTGTATAGTTTCTGATCCGCTTCTGAAAAACGTGTGTGTCTGAAAACGGCTCATTTTCAAGTTGCTTTCCTAGTTACAGTTTAAACGACAACATAGATTGGCCACTCGGTGTCAACTGAACAACGCTAAATATGTCCAATGCCTTCCAACATATGCGCTGAATATTGTTAAGACGTTAAGTTAAGTTGTGCAGTTGTTAAGTTCTCCGATCCCCGTGGCCAGGTTTGTCCCTTGTTCAACTCTAAATACTCTGGTTATCACTTACAAACGACATTCCGCGAGCAAGACGTTTTAGTAATGATTTGGTGGACTGGTCTAGTAAGTAGGACGGTGTCCATATTAGAAGATGTCAGTATTGTATAGCCTATATCTGAGTAGGCCGAAAGGTACATTATATAGTCTTCCATCTTTTTACATTTTCTTTACACAAATTAACATCTTGTTGTTTTACCCATACTGACAGAAAATGGAAATGTTATTTATAACATTAATCACAATATTGCTAATCTTATTGGCTACATTGGCTAATTCGTTCCTGTGATATAAAACATTTTATTTGACAAGTTATGAGTTAAATCAGAAAGCGAAATTCAGACCAAAATTTAAACTATGTCAATTCACTGCCCCCGCGTGTTAAAATAGTGTATTACAACTTGCTGAAAACTAAACTAAACACAGTGGTCGGCACAGGTTCTGAATGTAGTGACTACATCGTTTCACTTGGCAGACTCTTATGGAGAGCAGGACACATAAACAGAACATCAGTGATGCACAGAGGCAATGCAACAACAAGGGCATGGATACTGAACAGGAAGTAATACTTTAATAACAATAAAGCATTAAAGGACCTGTACAATCACAGAAACGTTTAAAAAAAAAAAGAATCAGAAGATAAAACTATCCTTACATACAAATACACGTTTTTAATGTTCATTACGTAACTAACAATAACATATCACACACACACACACACACACATATATATATATGCAAGTGCAACTTTCCATAGTTCCACAAACTGTGCAAATGGCATTCCTTCCATCTAATTAAACCGTCCAGCCCAATACGGTGCAGTGCCCTGACTGAATTGAATCTGTCCAACATGATTTCATCCTTAATAGGTGCAGGTTGTTAAAAGTGGAGCACTTTCACATTTTAGTGCAGGGAGTTTGTATTGGCCGCCGCGAAAGGCTTCTATAAATAACTGCACACTGACGCTGTCACGGGCTGCTCTCGCCCACAGAGCGCCCTCTGTGCTGGGGGACAGAGCGCTGGGACTGGGGGAGAGTGCTCTCTGTGCGGTGGGACTGGGAGAGAGCGCTGGGGGACTGGGGCAAAGCACTCTCTGGGCTGGGGGACTGGGAGAGAGCGCTGGGACTGGGGCAGAGCGCGGACTCCTCTGTGCTGTGGGACTGGGAGACTGGGGACTGGGGCAGAGCGCTCTCTGTGCTGTGGGACTGGGAGACTGGGAGAGAGCCCTCTGTGCTGGGGGGACTGGGAGACTGGGAGAGAGCGCTGTGGGACTGGGAGAGAGTGCTCTCTGTGCTGGGCTGGGGGACTGGGGACTGGGGGAGCGCTGGACTGGGGGACTGTGGGACTGGGAGAGAGCACTCTCTGTGCTGGGGGACTGGGAGACTGGGGGAGCGCTCTCTGTGCTGGGACTGGGAGAGAGCGCTCTCTGTGCTGTGGGACTGGGAGACTGGGAGAGAGCGCTCTTTGTGCTGTGGGACTGGGGCAGAGCGCCAGACTGGGGAGAGCGCTGGACTGGGGCAGAGCGCTCAGGGTTTTCTACCGTTTCCAACACAAAACCGTGAGGGGAAAAAAGCTGAAAACGCCCTCTACCGATCCACCTCGACCGCGGTGCGGTCAAAGCGACCCCTGAGCTACATACTGAAACACAAAGTGAAACAACTCCCTCATCGCCACTGAAACTTCCTTCAGAGGACTTATAAATAAAATGTTTATTATTATAATTATGTATTTATTTATTTTGCAACTCAAAGCATTCAGAGAGGAGTTGTCATGGTGATGTGGGAGTTCTTGACATTTTACTCCAGCGCAGCCGAGGAGAAGGCCTTCACAGGCAGCCCTCGGGAAAACAGTCCATCAACCAGAGTTAATGCAACCTGTGCCAATGCCCTGATACATCTCACGAGAAATGAAGTTCAGACCTAAGAGCAGCGGACTGGCAGCACACATGAGGAACAGAGTTCAGCGTGTTGAGAACCAATACTCGCTTATATTGGCAGTGTTAGTATAATGGTTAAGGAACTGGGCTTGTAACGCCAAGGTTGTAGGTTCGATCCCAGGTGGGGCACTGCCATTGTACCCTTGAGCTAAAGGTACTTAACCTGAATTGCTTCAGTAAAATATCCAGCTGTATAAATGGATTGTATGTAAAGAAATGTGAAACTGTGTAAGTTGCTCTGGATAAGAGCGTCTGCTAAATGCCTGTAATGTAATGTTATATAACAATATGTTTTATTGCATGGTCCCAAAGTGATTTACACTGAAGGGGGTTAACTCACCACACCCACCTGGACGATGCACCTGGCCATTTGTGCCAAACGCTCACCGCACATCAGCTGAGGTGGAGAGGGAGGGAATTATTGAGCCAGTTAAACTGGGGGAGGATTGGGGGGCAGGTTGAGAGAGCCAGTTAAAGGGGGCAGGATTGGGGGGCAGGTGGAGAGAGCCAGTTAAAGTGGGGGAGGATTGGGGGGCAGGTTGAGAGAGCTGGTTAGAGGGGGGCAGGATTGGGGGGCAGGGTGAGAGGGTCGTGTGGGGGGGGAGGATTGGGGGGCAGGTTGAGAGGGTTGTGTCAG
The DNA here is from genome assembly GCA_029706075.1 of Aldrovandia affinis. Classification (NCBI taxonomy): domain Eukaryota; kingdom Metazoa; phylum Chordata; class Actinopteri; order Notacanthiformes; family Halosauridae; genus Aldrovandia; species Aldrovandia affinis. Next base: position 2,782,637 of record JAINUG010000116.1, read on the forward strand.
GGGGCAGGATTGGGGGGCAGGTGGAGAGGGTCGTGTTTGGGGGAGGATTGGGGGGCAGGGTGAGAGGGTCGTGTTGGGGGGTTGGCCAGGACAGCAGGGAACCCCTGACTCTCTGTAATAAGTGCTACAGGATCTTTAATGACCAGAGAGTCGGGACCTCGGTTTCACGTCTCATCCTACAGCACAGTGTCCCCATCCCTGGACTGGGACATTGGGGTTTATTTCAGAGGGAAGACCGCCCCCTACTGGCCCCCCAACACCACTTCCAGAACATTCCAGCAGACCAGTTCTCCAGGCACCCCCACCGACCCACAGCCTGGTAAAGTACCCACTCTGGTGCGGTACAGGCGTTCACAGGGAGAGTGCTCTGGCCAGGTAACCTCATCACCTGTTTAAGGTGGTAACCAAAGGTTTCACACCGCTAATGATAAAATGTAAAATGCTAATGGCAGCTTTTGCTGGAGCGAATAAGTAAATTAAAAGAGAAACCTCTTCAAAATGTGAGTCAGCAGAATTGACCATTTTATGGGGGTGTCTGTTTTGAATCATTAGAGATTCTCACTTTATCTGTACCATGATAAATAAGTATATATATATATATATATATACACACACACACACACACACACACACTCATCGTGAACCACACACACACACACACACACACACACACACACACTCATCGTGAACCACACACACACACACACACACACACACACACACACACACACACACACACACACACACACACACACACGTGAACCACACACAAAAAAAACCCAGCTTATGTAAATTGGGACCGCTCACTGAAACGTGATTCCTCATGATTTTGAGGGTTATTGTAAGTAAGAAATCGCCAGCAAGCGGATTAAACAGTTTGTTTAATCTCCAACTGCAGTGATGATTGAAATCTCAAGATTGTTTTTATTTTAAAACACAACAGAGCAGCAGTTTCTCAGCATTTTTGGTCGATACACAGATCAGTTACCCAGCGTCAACCCAACTCATCGTTAGAGATTCTCACTTTGATGATCTCCTCTGTCCCCCCCCACCCATCTGTCTTCCTGTCACGCCACTTCCTGTGACCCCCATGATCACGCTTTCCATCCGTCAATTCAGCGATGTGCTCCCTGCCTGCAGCACAATGGGCTCCCAGAACCTGTAGCGAAGCTCAGGAGGCGTGAGTTAGAGTTCAGCGCGTGAGCGTCCGCTGCAAAGCGCCTAGCGGGACTCCCGGCCAGCGCCGGGCTGACGCAGCTGGGGAATCGAACCCCTGGCCGCAGTGCACTCTGGGCATGTGCTTTTACCGGCTGAGCCACCCGGGGGCCCCTACATTAACATTTCTTCCATGTGGGTATTAATACAGGTCCCTGTTTGGGGATGCGACTGCTCAGAGCCTAAAGCCACTCTGCTCATCTATAGCCCCTTTTCCACACCATTTATTTTATTTCAGTCAGAGCACATTGGTACACATCAGCTCTGATCTGGATTTCACATTTCACGTTTGCCGTGTGGCCCGTCCCGTTAAAGCGCAGGGTTTCAGCGCAGTCACGTGCCCCATGGTCTGAGATCTAATCCTGGCCAACGCCAGCGCTGACCGCACGAGACTGCCGGATGGTTCCCTGCTCGCTGTGGGGCAGAAATGATCGTCGCGACATGACGAAAAAAGCATTTAAAATGCGCAAAACCGCTCATCCTCGTGGAAGGCGTGTCAGGGAAGGGCGAGTGTGTAACGGCGCAGCCAACTCGAACATCGCACTGATAACTGCGGGTGAACAGCGCATTACCTTTGGCACATAAGTGCAAACTCAATTGGAGTGACAGCATTGTGTGAATAGGATTACTCTTGTCTGGGACAAATGCACTGAATATAATTTCTTTCAAATATTTTAACGGGTGGGTTAGCCTATCTTTGAACGGGTATGTTTCTATCGATTAAATGATATGAGGATGTTATTCTCTATCGCTGTATCGTGAGCCCACAGGCTGCCAATTCAGACAGATAAAATGTTTTAAAATATCAGTTAGTATATATTCATACAACCCGTGATTTATAGGATTATATCATTTGTAATAATATTTTTATTCAAGTTTCATTCCTACGTGGCAGAACTTTCTAATGCATTTTTTAAAATGAGACGTTCAGTCAAAACAACTAGGCGGACGGGCGAGTTCATGCGCCGAAAACCGCAAAAGAAATAAAATTACACATGATGGAGAGGAGAGGGTAAATGAGAAGTTCCCTTTCAAGGTGGATAGCGAACCAATGCCCCCTCCACCACCACAGCAGCAGCAGAAGGGTCAGGGCAGCGGTGTGGCAAGCGGGCACAATAGCAGGTAGCCGTCTGATAATTAGCCAACGTTAGTTAGCGACTAAAGCTGATACTAAAATAAATAGGTTGTTGTGGCTAGCTCAAGTAATGTTAACAAACGTTAAGCTACATTGAGTGTTGGCTATTAGCTAGTTTATTAATGTAATATCCCCGGCGAAGCAGGACCGAGCGGAGAGGACTCGTTGTGTGTTAGCCAGTGGCGGCGATGGGCCGAGCAGACAGGCTAACGTTAGTACAGGAGAGATGAGAGAAGCTGACGCTGATACTGAAGTACGCATAATACGCACAGTGATTAGGCCCCAGTAACATCACACAGGGTCGCATTACGCGTCTTTAGAGTCGCTCATTCACTTCATCGATATCGCCAGCGAGGGACAGGGCAGAGAGGGGCTCCTGGTGGACGAGCACACGAGCGACAGAGAACTGCTGGCGACACTGACTGGCGGCACTGGCGAGGCTCACAGGTGAACTACAGCGGACATGGCTGTCGATAGGCCTACTTAGTGGATTACGCGAGCAAAATATAAAATGTTAGATTACATTTTTAGCGAGTTGCTAACTTCTGATCATATAGATGCGCTTACCTTGCCTGGGCGGAATTCGAGTCACGGGTGGCAGAACGCATCGACGCTCATCTTCAAAACGGGGCCTGTATTTAAAATCTAGCTTTCAAAATGGTAATCACTGTGTAATTGTTTTCCGGTGTGTGTGGGTCGCATTTTGCATGTGGCCTGAAGGACATGTCGCCGCGGCCCTGTGCGTGCGTGCGTGTGAGTGTGTGTGTGTGTGAGTGAGTGTGTGTGTGTGTGTGTGTGTGTGTGTGTGTGTGGGTCGCATTTCGCATGTGGCCTGAAGGACAGGTCGCCGCGGCCCTGTGCGTGCGTGCGGTGTCGCAATAAGGCCTCTCTCGCGTCACAAACGCAAACAGCAGCATGATGCGCGCGCATTTTGAGTATTTCCTCTGCTCAGGTAAACAATGGTTTGCCAACTGCAACAAGTTCAAACAGACTGGCCGTCTTGTATCGGGGTGAGTTTTAAACGCAAATGGCTTTTATGGATGATGGATGATGGATGTCTAGGTGTGATGGGGAGATGCTAATCCTGCAGAATGTTAGGATGGGTTGGGATTTTAGGTCCTAAATCACAACGACGTTGCCAATGTAGATGTCAGTTTGTCGTCTGAAACAGCTTTATTTTCACAATGTTTGAAAGACGGAGATGTTCCGTAATTCCTTCAGTTTGCGGTCATGTTGTTTCCCTTACCGTTTCAGATGGAAATGTTATTGCGTTATAAAGTTAGAGGGAACATGTTTGGCACATGGTAGGCTATAGTTTTTCTCTGTTTTCAAAGGTAGTGTAGGCCTACGTTTTATAGATAAAATATAAAACCAATTTTGTGGATAAAGAATTAATTTGGGTTTTGTTCCAAAATCCATGTTTAATTCATTTACGTCAATAAACCGAATATTTTTGAATTTGCCAACATTCGTAATTAATTGAATTGCAAGCAAATATAATTCAGCGTTTACTAGTTTATCTCCTTTTCAATCGGGTTTGGACCACTTTTAATAGTCTGTAGTGCCATCTACTGCCAGTAATGGATATTGCGATCCAGTCATTTCTTCATCCCAGATATCCTTTCAACGTGCGGTCCTTTCCAGTTGAGTTCTATGAGTGGATTTGTGTGTGGAAAGCCATTTTATGATAAAACACACCCTTCTATAAAGTATTTTCTCATTAAGAAGTTGGTAGATAATTTTTGATAGAACATAAAGATGGCCTATAATAAATAATTTTAAAATGCATTGAAAAGTAATTCGATTTTTTTGAACGATTTATTGATGATTTATAAGTGCAGCCAAGACGTTCACGCAGGAAATATGTATACCAAGATTATTTTAGATTCAGTATTCTTTTAAGTATTTTTTTTCTTCTGTGTATGTGTTTGTGCATATATATATATATATATGTGTGTGTTTGCGTATAATATGTCTTTGACAGGCAATTTTACATAGTACTCATAATGTTTGAAATGATGCAGATATCTGAGGATGTTTAGATTATTTTTTGTTTTAAATAGGGGGGCAGACCCTTGTGGTCAGACACAGTAAAAGAAACACAAGCCCCAGAATGGTAAGGAGTCGTTTCAGAACTGAACAGACAGCCATCATGCTGTGCAGCTATTCCAGCTCTGTTTGCCAACGGGCCCTGGTGTGTGTTTGTGTGTGTGTGTGTGTGTGTGTGTGTGTGTGTGTGTGTGTGTGTGTGTGTGTGTGTGTGGGTGTGGGTGTGTGGGTGGGGGTGGGGGTGGGGGTGGGGGTGGGTGGGTGGGTGGGTGTGTTCAAGCTCTGTTTGCCAGCGGGCCCTGGCAGATTGAGAGCAGGAAGCACCAGTGGAAAGCAACACATGCTTAGCAGGCCCAGAGATGTGCTGGAACTGGTCAGTGTGTCCGAGACCTTATTGGAATGGCATGGTGTGTGGTGTGGTGTAGCATAGCGTGTGTGCGTGGTGTCTCTCATGGGCAGTACACCCCCCCTCTCCTCTCTGACTTGGTGTCGCAAGCTTTTCTTTTAGGAGCTGGAAAATATTTCCAGTCGTGCTCATCCTGCACATCGGGCAGCCATGCTTCCATGTGGCGTTCATAACGCGCGGCGTGTCAGAGTCGATATCAACAGCGATCCTTCATGTGTGGTCACTTCAGACTGGCTTCAGCTTCACTTCCTGTAAGTGGACATTAAGACCCTGCCATGTCATTATTTGATGTGGTATTATTTCCACATCTTCCATCCATTCATTACCTAAGCCGCTTATTCCTGGTCAGGGTCGCGGGGGGGCTGGAGCCTATCCCAGCATGCATTGGGGCGAGAGGCAAGAATCCCCCCGGCCGTGATTTGAACCCGGGACCTTCTCGCTGTGCGGCAACAGTGCTATCCAGTGCACCCCCCTATTTCCACATCAGCTAACCTTTAGGTGAACCTCTCTGTGCCCTTCCCTTGTCAGATGACCTTTGACCCCAGTAATTGAACTCATATTGTCGAATGGCCCTGGGCTCTCAGTGACCACTCCCTCTCTCTTTAAATGCTGGTCTCTGATTCGTCAGGAGGCTCTGGGCGGAGCTTCATCTGGGCGGCGCTTCATCTGCCTCTGTCCTCTCTGTGGTCCCAGAGAATGCTGGATTCCCATTGGTGCTGCAGGAGGGGTGACTCTTCTGTTCTTTGGGCTAAATAATATTCTCCCTCATCCCCTCCGCTTGTGTGTGGTGAGCGCTGTGGGGCATCATGGCTGCCAGGCATCACCCCCCGTAAAGGGCTTTGAGTATCATGAGATGAAAAACGCTACATAAATGCAATCCATTGTTGCTACTCATAAAATTAGAGTTTTTGTATTATTCTTAGTATTATTTGTCTTCATATTCTTCTGTTTGTATACATTTTCTAATTTGAAGTCGTCGTCTTTGTGCTCCTCCTTCTGTTTCTCATTCCTGCCCTCCCTGCAGCGACTCCTTCCTGCTGTTCCTCCTGTTCCTGAGGAATGGCATGGTTGTGGGTTCAAGTCCCGCTCTGATGCCAGGGTTGTGGGTTCAAGTCCCACTCTGATGCCAGGGTTGTGGGTTCAAGTCCCGCTCTGATGCCAGGGTTGTGGGTTCAAGTCCCGCTCTGATGCCAGGGTTGTTGGTTCAAGTCCCTGAGCAGCTGGTTTTAAAGGGGGCAGCCTTGTGTCTTCTGTCATGCCCTCAGCAGTAGATGGATCACAGGATCTGAGCTGAGAAGAGACTTGAGTTCTGTGTTCTACCTGTGTGCCCATGGCCGTGTTCCTGCTCAGATCCAATATCACTGCTTGATTTTCACCAAAATCCGCTTGCATTTGACCTCGTTTCAATGGCATTGCCATGAAACTACTTTGCTGGAGCAAATGGCGTATGAGTAAGCTGTATAGCACACAGTAGATTTGTGATATAAGTGCTACTAAATGTTGGCTTCAATTAAATTAAAACCTGTACAAACAGGCCCTCAAAATGGGGGTGACAGGCTCCCCTGAAACGCTGGCTGTGGTGTCATCGTACGCAGATGTGATTTCTGAGCTCCAGGTTCTTGGGATTTCATCGCAAGCCTCGTTGAGCAAGAAACCTCTGCAGATGAGCGACAGAACAGGAAGTCTGTGTGTAGACAGACATTTCAAACGGAAACATGACCTCTGTGCCTCCCAGTGCCACAGTAAACACACGCACACACATACACTCACGCGTGCACACACACACACACACACACACACACACACACACACACACACACACACATACACTCACACACACACACACACACACACACGCACACACATACACTCACGCGTGCACACACACACACACATACACTCACATGCACGCACACTCACACACACACACACACTCGCACACACTCACACACACACACACACACACACACACACACATACACTCACACACACACACACACACACACACACACACACACATACACGCACAGACTCACACGCACACACACACATGCACACACACACACACACACACACACACACACACAGTCATGACAGCAGATTTTCACAGCCAGTGCAGGACAGGACCTTTAAATGCACATTTTAAATGATTAGTTTGAACACACGGCAGCGTGGCTCAAATGCACAGCAGTCTCTGATCCCATGTGAGTTCTCTTCTCTCGGTTCACAGGCTCATTCGTTTAGTGGGCGCCAAGAGTAGCCAAACAAATTATCAGAATAAACATTTTACTCCATTTTAGTTATTTTTACGCATCACCTGTTCCTGGGAAAAGGCCTGAACGAGATAAGAGTTTAAAGAGCACACATCGTGCCGTCTATCGTTGAGTGATTCACTTTAGCTGAACTGCAGTTAGCTTTTTGAAAACCACACGGGATTCCAGTTTCTCAAACTCCTTTAGCTGTAATAGTTTGATTTGCTCACACGACCAATAAAGGGTCAAACCAAGGTGAGCCGTGTACATGAATCTCGCATGTGAATGGGGGTGACTATATATTTTATTGACCTTTTATTTATGTCACTCTACCAGTGTTTGACGTTGGGTTACTGCCACCTAAGGGCCAGTCTGTGGAAGTGCACCGATGGAAAAAAACGTGAAACCAGAGGTTGCAGAATGATTAGATCAGACTCTGACCGCCAAGTTGAAAGCTGAATGCAGATGAAGAAGTCTGTACCAGTAACCAGAGCATTGGCACTAAGGGCAGTTTGGCCAGATCGGTGCCCCTGCTTCACACGTGTGTGACTGCTGTCCGCAGGGTTTAGCTCAAAGATGCTCTCTCTGCAGCAAGCCAAGATGTCTCACAAACAGGATGTTTCTTTCCCCTGCACACTCAAACTCATTTGGGTTTAAAGATGTCTCCTGAGCCGGAGCAGTGAGGAGGGTTGTGTTTGTGGTGAGGCGCGTGGTGAGTGAGGTTAGTGGTGAGGTTAGTGGTGAGGTTAGTGGTGAGGTTAGTGGTGAGGTTCGCAGCGCGATCGTGTCCCAGCGCTGTGCTCACCTGGGTTTCTCAGCCATCGGGTAAATTCACCGCCTGGGACCTTAAAGCTCCGGTTTTTATTTATGTTATTTATTTATTCATTGTACTCTTTTCTTCTCCCCCTCCCCTCCCCTTCTTCTTTTCATCCCTTCCTTTCTTCCCTGCTTCTCTGGTAATTAGCAGCAGCTTGCACACACACACACACACACACACACACACACACACACACACACACACACACGGGTGCATGGCAGCCACCTGCTGTGAGGGTGGACTGGCGCTCTGACCAGTGAGGAATCTCGTTTCCCTTAGTCTTTAGTCCCGCAAGAAGACTGCAAAGATTAAAGAACAAGCCTCTCTTGTAACTTGATGATGATAATAATAATAATAATAATACTAATAATCTTCATATTAATAATAATTTGTTACATTTCTATGGCACTTTCCATGATCTCAAAGTGCTGACCTCAAACACCACTAATGTGCAGCAATGACCCTGCTCATGCACGGCAGCCATCTTGTAGCAGAATGCTCACCACCCATTGGCTGAGGTGGAGAGGGAGGGACTTATTAAGGTAATTAAACTGGGAGATGATTGGACCGAGAGAGCCAGGTTGGGCATCATGTTTATATTGAGAGTCCCATGTCTGAGAGGTCCACTCTCCTCGATGTCCAGGCAGTGTGTAAAAACATGGCTCACTGTTCTGTGTGGCACAGCAGGTAGAGCGTGGTTCTGTGTGTCTCAGTAGGTAGAGCATGGTTCTGTGTGTCTCAGTAGGTAGAGCGTGGTTCTGTGTGGCTCAGTAGGTAGAGCGTGGTTCTGTGTGTCTCAGTAGGTAGAGTGTGGTTCTGTGTGGCTCAGTAGGTAGAGCGTGGTTCTGTGTGGCTCAGCAGGTAGAGCGTGGTTCTGTGTGTCTCAGTAGGTAGAGCGTGGTTCTGTGTGGCTCAGCAGGTAGAGTGTGGTTCTGTGTGGCTCAGTAGGTAGAGCATGGCATTGGCAACACCTAGGTTGTGGGTTCAATTCCAACTGGGACCACATATACTGAAAAAAAGAAGAAGTATGCATTCACTACTGTAAGTTGCTTTGGATAAAAGCGTCTGCTAAATGGCGTATATTATGTTATGTTCTCATTTCACGCAGTACTGACACAAGCAGCAGACATTTTGTCAGTGCCAGATGTTGTAGGCATTGGTTTATTGCAGTAAGTGCTTTCCCCAAATTTGGAATCGCTTGTTCCTCGTGTCTACTTAACGAAATGTTCATTGAACATAAATATGATTTCTAGCACTTTGAGTTTTTTCGGGAGTCCTGATCGAGGGTGGTGATTGGCTGTCAGCCCCCAGGGGGAGGGAGGAGGGGGGAGCCGGTACGAGCTCGCCGCGTGCACAGACTGCATCTCCGTGTGTATCGGCTCGGCGTCCTGGTCACCGCCGGTCACAGAGCAGTGGCTGGTCCCATTACAATATAATATAATATATGACCTTTAGAACAGAATTAGAGATCGATCTACAAAAATGTTTCTTGGAGGGGGGAGGGTAGTTCAATCAATAGCGGTTACATTTGGCCACCAAATTGGGAGAAAACAGGGTTAAAAATCAGAAAGGTTATTTATTTATTTTATTTGTATTTTTTAAAATAAAAATAAAAAATGCTTTACAAAAGAAAGGGTAATGCACCTGGTTTGCATTGCCGTGATGAGGCTGGTGAAACAGCCCCCAGTGCAGGCCTGGTGTCCTGGCTTTGCAGACGTCCCTCCATCCCTCCCGCGGTTCCCAGAATGCAGGGCTGCGCTCCCCTGCGTCAGACACACAACCCCGGGGCTCCAGCTGTGCATGCGGTGTATTTTTAGAGTGCAGCTGGAGAATCGGCCAGCTCTGAGTCACATGTTAATCAGGCCCGCGTTCAGCTCAGCCACGTCGGACAACGTGCTAACGAGAGGCTGGCTAACCGCTCGATGCGCACCGCTGACCCTCCGCGGGAGTGCAGGCGGGGACACTGGGGGAATTCAGGGCCAGGCGTGATGCAGACGCTGCATGTTCCCCAGACTGCAGGTACCTGACGAGCCTAGATGTGTTATTGTGTCCGTGTGTGAAAAGAATGCGTCGCCCGCTCAGTGAGGAGTGCTGGGAGCTCGTCCTCTTTGCAGTGGTCACGCTCGGCCCGACTCACACCGACCTTTTTTGTCTTTTATCGGAACCAGTTAAAAAATATATATATATAACATAACATAAGGGGGAGACGAGAACAGGCCATTCAGCCCAACACTGCTCGTCCGTTCCTACCACTAATCTGCTCACATGCTTAGTTTATCCAAAGGCTAGAGTGTCTAACACTGGATCGAGCCTAGCCTTGAATACCCCTAGTGTCTCAGCCTCTACTACATGTCCAGGCAAGCTATTCCACGCATTGATCACTCTCTGTGTGAAAAAATATTTCCTAGTGTCCGTGTGAAATTTACCCTTTGTCAGTTTCCATTTATGCCCCCTCGTTCTGCTAACCGAACTCAACTTGAATAATTTCCTAAAATTCACTTTGTTAATTCCTTTAATAAATTTAAAAGCCTCAATCAAATCTCCCCTAAGTCTCCTTTTACTAAGCTTGAATAGTCCAAGCATCTCTAGCCTTTCCTCATATATATATATATACTATTGTTTCTGATATTTTTCCCCATTTTTCTCCCAATTTAGTAGACAATTACACCCTCTCTTTTTCATGTCAATTATCCCCCCCTCGTATTGTGAGTTCGCTGCCGTAGTCCTGAGACCGGCAGTGACAAAGGCGATGTACCGCCTCCTCCGAGTCAGCACTCCCCAAGCCGTTGACCGTAACTCCGGTACTCCAGAGCCACTCCTATACACAGCGAACTCATATCAGCTTCCCTCCCCCCACCCTGGGGCGGACAGCCAATTGCCGCCCCCTAGTGGCACTCCTGGCCAGAGCCGACTCTGGCGCAGCCGGTGGAATCGAACCCCGGTCGCATTGTGCAGCGTCAAACATTGTAACCGCTAGACCACCTGGGAGGCCTTCTGCTTGTGAGAGCGCAGACAAGCGCAGCCTATCCCCCGAGGTGAAGCCGCTGCTTCATCCCGCTGCGCAGTCGTCGTGTAGAAGTGCGCTCCATGCGCAGCTGGCGCAGGCAGACTGCAGGCGCAAGGTTGGCCAGAGGGGGGCGCTCTTACCTGACGAGACGGGCCCAGCCCTACCTGTGTGGCACTACAGTCGGCATTCGATACCGGGATCATTTTACTCCCCTTTCTAGAAGAATATTCTAGAAGTGGCACGCTGGCCAGTGTTTTTCTTTTGTTTGTTTTTTTTTGGTAATTTTCCATTTTAATTTGATTGGAGCTGAAGTCTGTTGGACAGGACAGGAAATGGAGACTTGGTCCACGCCATAGCAGTTAAAAAACAGGCTGAGAGAAATTCTTGGATATTCTGAGCAATAACAGAGTTCCCTAATTTGCCAGATGGTGCAGTGGAGAACACCGTTCCCCTGATAATGGTGTCCTTTGTTGTGAAAGCTGCTGTGTGGCAGATCCTGTGGGCTGCCAGGGTTAGTGCAGGGCTCACACACTGCCTCGGAGACTGTAGGGGTAATTGAATAACATGGTAGTGGCAGTGGCAGGGGAGAGGGGCAATTAATAATGCCCCCGCCTCCAAACCCATGTTGAGGGCAGCTGGAATACCGCCCCCCCCAGCTGGGATACAGACCTGTTCCTGGAGCAGAGGCCCCCGAAACAGCTGGAGCTCAGAAATCTGTAACCAGTGAAGCCAGAATGAGTCATGTGGGCTGTTGATTAAAAGGTTCAGATCAGCGCTGGTATACACACACACTGCATGCATTACTGCCAGTGCGGTACAGCACAGTGGACGGTTCTGTGTGGTTCTGTGTGTCTCAGTAGGTAGAGCGTGGTTCTGTGTGGCTCAGTAGGTAGAGTGTGGTTCTGTGTGTCTCAGTAGGTAGAGTGTGGTTCTGTGTGTCTCAGTAGGTAGAGTGTGATTCTGTGTGGCTCAGTTGGTAGAGCGTGGTTCTGTGTGGTCTCAGTAGGTAGAGCGTGGTTCTGTGTGGCTCAGTAGGTAGAGCGTGGTTCTGTGTGGCTCAGTAGGTAGAGCGTGGTTCTGTGTGGCTCAGTAGGTAGAGTGTGGTTCTGTGTGGCTCAGTAGGTAGAGCGTGGTTCTGTGTGGCTCAGTAGGTAGAGCGTGGTTCTGTGTGTCTCAGTAGGTAGAGCGTGGTTCTGTGTGGCTCAGTAGGTAGAGCGTGGTTCTGTGTGTCTCAATAGGGATGGGGGGGTTCTGTGTGTCTCAGTAGGTAGAGCATGGTTCTGTGTGTCTCAGTAGGTAGAGCGTGGTTCTGTGTGTCTCAGTAGGTAGAGCGTGGTTCTGTGTGTCTCAGTAGGTAGAGCGTGGTTCTGTGTGTCTCAGTAGGTAGAGCGTGGTTCTGTGTGGCTCAGTAGGTAGAGCATGGTTCTGTGTGGCTCAGTAGGTAGAGTGTGGTTCTGTGTGGCTCAGTAGGTAGAGTGTGGTTCTGTGTGTCTCAGTAGGTAGAGTGTGGTTATGTGTGGCTCAGTAGGTAGAGTGTGGTTCTGTGTGGCTCAGTAGGTAGAGTGTGGTTATGTGTGTCTCAGTAGGTAGAGTGTGGTTATGTGTGGCTCAGTAGGTAGAGTGTGGTTCTGTGTGGCTCAGTAGGTAGAGTGTGGTTCTGTGTGGCTCAGTAGGTAGATCACGGCATTGGCAACGCTAAGGTTGTGGGTTCAATTCCCACTGGGACCACTTATAGTGAGAAATGTATGCATTCACTACTGTAAGTCGCTTTGGATAAAAAAGCATCTGCTAAATGGCATATATATATATATATATATATATATATATATAAACGACTCAAATGTAAAAAAATATTGTATATGTATTTTTAAGGTTCAACAGCAAGAACATGGAGCATAACCACAAATGTTCAGACAGCAGTACACTCAGGTCTGCGATATGGAAATCACAAAACAACACTTTCTCAAGAAGATTGAGCCAACAGTTAAGACCACGGCCACCCAAGTCCACAGCAACCTTGGCAGCATTTGCAGATCCAGTTTAGACCACGGAACTGTAACAGAGTTGGAGCGGCTGCTTGCTGTCAGTGAGATGAAGGACAGCTGCTCCGCTTGTGATAGAAGTCGGTGGTCTAGACTGGAGGTTTGCAGCCCTTTCTGCCGAGCGTCCCGATTCGCTGTGCGTGTTTACAGCTTCAGCAAACCATGTCAAAACAGGAAGAGGTGAAATTTGTTTTTGAAAGGTGCATGTTGATAAGCAGAGTGTTCTGGATTAAGTGCGCCGATTGATGGGGTGCCAAGGCTCCACGGTTTGAACGTATTTCTGTTGCTCAGGGTCTGATTTAATGCATTATGTAATTACATGAACTCATGACTCTGTAACAACTGAAAATTATACATTTAGCTCAATTTAGCACGTTATGTAAAAAGGGCGTGTCAGGATCCCATTTTTATAAATGCATTTCTGAAAAAAGTATAAATTACCAAATTTAATTTTGTGATTTATACTTGGACAGATGGAAAAAAATCTAATGAAAGAAAGAAACAAAAAACAAATCAAAATGCATTGCTGGTGTGTGTCTATTAAGTTACCAAGCCCTAGCTGCTGGGGGAAAAAACAGACAATTTCTGAATCTGTAAAGCGCTTTATGTGTCATTACATTTCGCTGCATATCTTCAGAGCCTCTACTGGAACACAAAACAAGTATCTGGTTTAAGGGGTGATTCATCAGATAAAGACTGGCCAAACATAAGCTTGGTGCAATCCAACAAACTACCTTGTTAGCTTAATGGCTGAGACAAGACAAGTCTGGAAGTGGAAGAAACAGTGGCACAAGGGTTGGATGGGCCTTCATTCTGTTTTTATTCCATTTTAAAGTTGTTTCTTGAACAAGTATTTCAGCATCTTCTTGAAGGTAACATTGATAAATAACAGAGTGGTTTGCGTACTAAGAATGAATGAAACCATTTGAGCTCTTATTGTATTCTGTTGGTCATACTGGCCTCTTTTAGATATTGCAATCCTAGATGTGACCAGTAGAGGGGGCGATTGGACATCATATTGAAAACAGTGCACACGGTAAAATGTGTGCTTGAGATGATCGATTCAAAAGGGGGCATTGGGCGGTTTCTTGAGTACCACGGTTTATATGGTCTTGATTGTTGTCACTTCGCCCAGTGCTTAACTTTGTATTTCATTGTCTCAAATGTTTTGTAAATATTGAATTGAATTGAATTGAAGTACTTCCTGTAGCTCAGTTTGTAGAGCATGGCGCTGGCAATGCCAAGGTTGTGGGTTCGATCCCACGGGACTACATGTCCGTCGTTTGGATGGGACGGTAAAAACCCAGGTCCTGACTCTCTGTGCTCATAAAAGGTCCCATGGCGCTTTTCAAAAAAGAGTAGGGTGTTAACCTGGTGTCCTGGCCAAATTACAATTATATATATATTGTGGTTCTGTGTGGCTCAGTAGGTAGAGCACGGCATTGGCAACGTTTAGGTTGTGGGTTCAATTCCCGCTGGGACCACGTATACTGAAACCTGTGTACATTCATTACAATTCATTCCCTCCCTCCTGGCCTCTCCACTGTGTATCTGATGTGTGGTGAGTTTGTACTGGTGCACTATGGCTGCCGTCGTGTTCACCCAGGTGGGTGCTGCACATTGGTGCTGGTTGAGGTGAGTTACTTCTATCATTGTAAAGCACTTTGGGTTCCTTGAAAAGCGTTCTATAAATCCAATATTCAATTCAAAAGTATTATAATTTGGTTTGCCTATAAAGTAAGATGGAGGTTGTAACCACTCACACACAGTGTCAGTGTAATTTGTATATAACCAAAGCTTCAGTTATAGGCATTTATTAGTCAAGAAACAAATATTTGTCAATCGACCTGGAGAACTACAGGTAAACATTTCTCTGCAGAAGTTTCAGTAACTTTGTGGCACCAGACAGTTTGGCGTCTTCCTCTCATTTGAACTCTGGAGAATAGTACTGCGATTTTTACTGTAGCAAATAAAAGACAAACTCATGTTCTATTTTATATAACTGCTCCTCCCTCATACTGTACCTACAGTCCATTCCTGCGAATTCTACAGTAATATCACCTACTGCACCCCGTATTGAAAATACAGTACTGGGATTAAAGATACAGTACTGGGATTAAAGATACAGTACTGGGATTTCTGTCTCCCGTTGTTCCCATTAGAGATGGAAAGATATGTGCTGATTTATTAAATTGTGAGAAGCAAGGTCACAGTTTTCACATTTAGTGTGTCATTATCCCTGGCATTATAGAAGCAGAGCTGGAATACTGAGGGGTTTATCCTACAATAGTGGACCTGGAATACTGAGGGGTTTATCCTACAATAGTGGACAAGTTGATTTGGATTTGGAGGGGGGGGGGAGACACAGATGCACACAGAATAACACGTGGAGATCAGAGTGCACAACACGGACATCAATTTCCCACCCTACAGATAAAAACACAAACTAACCACCCCTGAACTGTTACCCCACACAGAGAGAAATGAGGAATTCCAGGGAGCAAAGGCTCATGGGAGAACAGAGCAGTGCAGTGACTGTAATGTAAAAATACAAACACGGAACCATTTTAAAAGGACTGCATTTTTTACAGCTTCTTGGCCATTTCTCCACAATGCAACATAATGGACAGTATTTTACTGTAAAAAACATATCCACTATTTTACTGTAAAAACATATACAGCATTTCACTGTGGCAGACTACAGCAATGCAAAGCAATGGTGTATCTTTACGTAGTTTTCCCAAACTTTGTGTTTTTCATGCCTTGTCTGTTTTATATTAAACATGTTGCTTTGGGGAAGTATTGCCTGAAATTATGGGTACTTAAAATAATTTTATGCCAGGTTTTTTCTTTTGGTTTTATTGTGGGGTAAATTATGTTAATTCTCATCATTCTTTACTGTTTACTGTTGGTTTAAGGATCGCATGTTTATATGTTTATATATCTTCCATTGTTTCTGTTGCTGCGTCAGTGGGTGAATTTTATTTACTCTGTAGTTTAAGAAAATGAAATGCATTTAAAGGCGTCCTGTATCGCAGGGTGTTTTGGATTTAACGTTGTTAGCGAACCTTGCCGAAATAAGTGGCCGACTTCCTTTCGATATTACTCAACATTTCAATTTTTTGCCAAGATAAAATAAAAATAAACACTTCCTGCTATTCGTAATTGGAAGTGAAGTCTAAGTGAAGTCTAAACTTCTTCGCGGTTGGATTTCATTGTCGTCAAGTGGGACTGTAGATTCGATTTGCTGGCGGGAAGAACTCATACGAGGGCCACGCCATATATTTGTCTGTTCTAAAAATAGAAAAAGCAAGTTACGTTTCCATAATTTCGCTCTGTCCTTGTTTTTTTGTATTTTATTTTTGTAGCCTAGATGTTGACCACTGACGGTAGCAACCCGCTGCTGAACAGCTACTTAGAGCGTTTGTGGTCGTGAACGAGCCGATAGGTGGCGCTGTAAGACGGCGGAATGAGTAAAAGGCCTTCACTGTGTACCGACATCACGAGGTTACCGCATTACATCTTGGAATACGAAGAACATATGGCCCTGAAAGTCTCATTCAATCTAATCTAAACAAACCGATGTGGTCAAATATCATCTGGCAGGAAAAATGACTGTCGTACTTTAATAACTAAATGCTCTCACGAAAAGAATATTGCGTTTATATTATTAGTGCTTACAGCTCTAAAAAGGATTTCTAAGGGTGCGTTCACACTGCGGAGCGTATTCTGCCTGAAATCGGCGATGCGCTCCGCTTTGGATATTTTGTGAGCGCAGAGCTGGGACTCGCGGAGGCGCATAGGGCGGTGCTCGTTTTTAGTTGCCACGGGTGACCAAAATCAGACAAATTCGAATCGTGGCTGTTGTGTTGTTGACATTTCGCAAAGCTAGCTAGCAAGCGAACTTCACGCCTTTATCCATAAAAATATGTTACAAGTACTACAACACATTTAGCAAAAATATGGATTATGTTTTCCTTTAGCTAGCTACCTTACCTTACAATTCACTGGATGGATGAATAAATAGCGTTATGCCCATAACGTTAACAATCCATTCATTAATAATATTACATTTTATGGATAGCCATAACGTTAACCTTATTATGATCAGTGGTATAACGTTCAGTTTATTGAAGAATGTGTGGATAATATAGCTAGCTAGTAAGCTAGCAAAAATTCCCCGCCCGTTTTCCATAATAATTAGATTTTGGAGCAAAACTTGCTAGCACCATCCATTTCCGCTGTCATGGACGCATCAACAACCCCACTTCGTTTTGATTGGTCACCTGGCGTGAAGTGACAGTTGATGCGCGGAGCCGATCCGCAAAAAGTTGAACTATTTTCAACCTTTTCGCGCAAATACGCTAGCGGAAAAATGAGCGAGCCGCCTCGCAACGGTCTATGAGCGCTCATTCCGCGTCCTCCCATAGGGAATAATGACTTTCCGCGCGCAAACGCTCCGCAGTGTGAACGCCCCCTTAAATGGAACTGCGGTTTCCGCCTTGTGATGCGGTTCCAGCGCTATAGTGGAACTCTATTTTGTGTTTTCACACAGTCGACCATGTCGGAGAATCACATCTCCGGCGGATCGAGTCTCGAGAGCTCGACAGCATCCGGTGCTGTTGTTCATTTAACGTTCATTTGTGCTACACGTCATACGACGGCCCGAAACCTAAACATGAATTATGAGAACGTACATGTACAATCGTAATTAAAATGCATGCCGTTTGTTTTAGTAGAAATTCGCGATGTGACTGTGCCTGATGTAAAGACCAGTGTGTTCTACAGAGAGTAAAATACGTGTGGGTGCACCATAAACGAGTGAGCAGACAGGATCGTTATTTGAATAGAGGTAGTGTTGTTTCGAGCGCTTTTTTAAACATCCTAAAACACGCATGCATCTTCCATCCTTTCCCATGCAGTTTCTCTCTCATCTAATTAATCTCATTAATTCACATTGAGTAGCCAGTCTATTAATGTATTAGTTCGAATGCAAAGTCCAAAAAAGTTAACATTTAAAATAGCAATTGCGAAATGTTCATATTTCTGTGCTGTTTGTTCATTCGGTGCTTGTGTCCAGCTGTGTATACCAAAAGCGAACATAAATCTGTCAAATATTGCGACAGTTGGTTATTATATACATTGTGAATTTTCTGTGTAGGCTTTGGGCCTCATTTAAAATGTGTCTTAAACGAGAATAATATTTAACGCGTCGATAAGGATGCTTTGTTATAGCGCGGCCATATTTGGAATTTAGCTGATTTTTTTTGCAGGACGGTTGAGCCGTTCTATAGAGAAATGAAAATGTATTTTTTGATATTAATGTTTAGCATTGCAGCTTCGATTTCCATCAACGTGCAAAAACATGTGTAAATGGATAAAAATGTATTATTAGTCTTGGAAAGTATTTATAAACCACACAATTGTTAATTATACTCAATAATAATAATAATAATAATATTATTATTATGAATTAGGCTACATTAAGATTAAAATACGTCTATTGTTATATTGTATTTATAATCGGTCAATTATAATATTATAATTAGCCTATACTTTTTACTTGTGGTGAAAAGCCGCTAACATGGAAAATACATATGCAGAAGAACACAAGTATTTAAAATATAACAGTTTTATTGTAATACTTTACAACAAAATATTGAAGTAATTCTTGGAGGGTATACAGTAAGTGCAAAATGGTATTTTTTTATCATAAAAAAAGCTTTGTGTACGTGTATATTTAATTTTATACATTCGAATATAGATTACATTTCAAAGATTCATATGCACAATTGACGGCTGAGTGTTCGCCCACATTCCTCTCACCTCTTTTGAAGAAGTATAGGCCTACATTAAAGAAGTATAGGCCTACATTAAAGAAGTATAGGCCTACGTTATGCGCTGTCTGAACCGTAAACAGATACAATGCGAAGTGGTTTGCAGGCAGAGAAACACTAAACATCTTTTCCCTTTATGTATTTACTTGCTTATAGCTTGTATGTGTTGCTTATAGCTCTAAATCTTATTGCTGGCAATTCATTCTTTGTTCAACGCATCGCTGCTTTGTTTAGTGTTCATCTATAGACTTTATAAAATACTGAAATGGTCTCTTTGTTTTATTTTTTTGTTTGTTTTTTGTTTGACTTGCCATCTTCAGGCATTCGCGTGCTGGTCACGCACTTGTGCGCGAGCTCACATGACGCACGGCTTGATGTCCTGGCAGACGTTCTGGTGATGATGATGATGATGGTGGTGGTGATAGTACGAGCCACTGGTTGACGGGTGGAACGAGGAAATTCCGTTAAAGTTCAAAACGAAGTCTTTTCTGTCGCACACTGGGGAGGCGTGGCTCTGATATCGCGGTATTCCCACTGCGGACGGAAGCAGAACATGAGACACAATGAGCGCACTGCATTTATTCTCTTTTATTTTTTAAATACACAAATTGCAACGCGTTGTGTGATAAATCTTTGGATGTGCATTGGACGCAAACCTGGTAATTTTATCCTTAACCTAGTAAACCTGTAATCGTGTGATCGTTATTATGAGAGCGTGAAATGTATATTTATTTCCATTTGATCAGAATTGCGTCAGTTTGGGTGAGTTGTCCCGCCGCACAAACCACACGCAATAAAGGATATAAACCAATAATATAATGGCAATGTTTCCGCAAACTGACCGCGTGCCGTTTTATTTAACTTGTGACCAAATCACAGGCGTGTTCTCGTTTTATCTCATACTGTATCAAAGCGCTAATCCTGCTTTTACTCTTAATCAACTAATAACGCTTACACCAATTTAATCGTAAATCGATTTAAATGTGAACCTGGCGCGTTTATCACATCTTGCATAATCGCGCATTAAAAACACAGTTCAGTCTAACGCCAATACTTAGAGAAAGTTGCACATTTTTCGAGCTACGATACTCTATCAGTGGCGAAATGATGTACGGAAGTTGTGTAATGAAGTAATTATTTGTGTGTTTTATACTATATTTACTTTGACATGATTTACAAAACCTACACGGCTGTAGGCTAGGCTACATCAGGAGACGTTTTCATTTGGTTCACCTTTTTTCTTGTATTTATTAAGAAGTTGTCATTCTGACACTAGTAGGCTCGTTTGTCCATCATTCTCTATTTTCGGACGTTTTTCCTACATTTAGTATTTAAAATAATCAGGTGTGGACAGTTGTGTGAGATAAGCGCGCCCTTCGCGGGTCAACACGACACCGCTTGCTTCCACGGGCAGATGTGCTTACGGCCTAGTTTAAAAAAAAACTTGGCCCCGTTTTCAAAAACAACATTTTGAGTGACTGACAGCTCTTATTGGGCGTAAGAAACGGGGCACACGGATAATGGCGCGTGTTATAGTCAAAATTCACATAAAATTTAACAAGGCCGAACTCTCCCCGTGGACACTGCTCTCCGGTGTGGTCTCGCTAAAACCCTCCGTGTTTAGTTAACCTTCACGACCCGAGATTTAGAATGAACATTAGCTTCACCGAAACAGCTCTTTCCTGCAGGGCTGTGCATTAGAGGCGCGTTTTTAGAATAGACGCCCCATAGATAAAATAACGACGAGGGGTCTCGGAGGCCTAGTTTGTGAAATATGTGCCGTTTTGTAATAAATTGCGTAGAAAGCGACGCTCGTAAAAATACGTCAACGTGTTAGTATGAACAGTGACACCAAAAGCAATTATGTTTCGATGACTAAACTTTATAATCATTTATAATAAGGTGAGAATGTATGTCTTTAGCTTCATCGTCTTTCCAATCAATATACTATCCGGTGTTTTCCTGTCGTTTGTGAAATGTTAACTGAAAATCCAAGATAGGCTACTGAATCATAAAGAGAGATATTTCAGAACATCTTAAGTCCACCAATCTTTAAAAAAAAACTTTATCGAGGGAAATAGTTATTGCTGTTTCTCTGCTCTGTCCAGCGTGTTCACACCGAATAAGGGTCGGGTTTATGCGCGTCCTTCATTAAAACCAATCCAGAGTACAGTACACGCATATGTTTTGAAATGTACAAGTATAACATATGTATCATTCTGTGTAAGACTTTAATATAGCTACAGTTTAAAATGATTTACAGATATTTAGGCAAAGGTTAAAGCATTTAAGGAGGTGAATATTTGGAACTTCGCGAATTCTCTTTCATTTCCACTGAAAGCTGCCACGGAGAAGTAAAAAAAACTATTTTTTAAATAAAAAATAAGACATAACGCTTCGCCGCGGTGTGTATTCTTTCGCCCGCGGGAACTTTAACGAGGTAAATATAGGGGATATAAACTGGTAAACCGTACAGCGGTAAAGTCTTCGCCAGTGGTCTAACTCTGACAGCGCTCTCCGCGCTCACGGGGCCAGTGTCCGCACATGTACAAAGGGCAGTTCACCTGAAATGTCAGCCGTCTCCCGGGCGTTCTGGTGGAGGTAGCTCTGCTCCAGCGAGTAGGACGACATGCTAGAATGTAAACCGGAGGAGCCAGGGCTGTTGGAGGCCAGTGGCTGCTGCTTGATGTAGGGCGAGGCTCCGGAGGATGCCCAGTGCGCCGAGCTGCTGGCGTAGGGCGAGTGGCACTCCAGCGCGCCGGCCATCGCGGGCGAGGACGGCACGGGGCTGCTGCTGCTCTCCGGCCCGTAATCCCCGTTCGACGTGACCGGGCAGCTGGCCATGTACGTGGAGCCCGGGCTGGGCGACATGTGGGCCACGTGGTGGCCGCCGCTCAGCCCGTCGTAGCCGCCCGTCATCGAGTTCGCCATCATGTCCAGGTTGTAGCCGTTGGCGTGGCAGGCCAGCGACGCGGAGGGCGGCTGGAAGTCGAAGCTCTGCGGCAATATGGAGGCGCCGAAGCCGAGGCCGTTCATCATCCGGTACATGGGCTTCAGGGCTTGGCACTTTCTCCGAATCCCTCGCGGTCGGCGGCGGAACGAGCCCTCCTCGAACATGAACTCGCTGGCCGGGTCGATGGTCCAGTAGTGGCCCTTTCCCGGCCGCCCCAAGCCCTTCGGCAGCTTGATGAAGCACTCGTTCAGAGACAGATTGTGCCGCACGGAGTTCTTCCAGCCCTGGTACGACCCGCGGAAGAAGGGGAACCGGGCCTGGAGGAACTGGTAGATCTCGCTGAGGGTCAGCCTCTTGGTCGGGGAGCTCTGGATGGCCATCACGATCAGCGCGATGTACGAGTACGGCGGCTTCTCCGGCCGCCGCAGCCCCGAGTTCGCCTTCTTCCCTTTGGCCGAGGCTGCGCTGTCCTGCGTGCTCATCCCGGCGGGCTGCGTGCTCATCCCGGCGGACTGCGTGCTCATCAGCGCGGAGTGCAGCGCTCCGGACGCCGGGCTGGATCGCAGGGGGGGCCGGGGGTCCAGCTGCGCCTGCGGGGTTTCGGTCGTCATGTCTCGGCTGCTCCGCGCAAAATCACCGCTGAGCCGACGGGCCGCTGGGACGGAGAGGCGAGGAGGTGAGAGAGTGTAGGCGCAAAATGAGAGGTTTCACTTTTTAAATAACGGTCCCGTCAGTAAAGAAAGAAGAAGAAAGAGAAAGTAACGCCGCGTTTGAACTCCACTTGACTCGCAGTTCTATTTCACCCCAAAAGAACTTAAAGGAAAGAGGAAAAAATAGAGAATATTTCTCCCGTTTTGAGCCGAAAACGTCCCGTGTCCTGAAAATGGCGAGAGTATTATTGCTTCTTTTTTTTTTTTTTAACTCCGACGAGAGAGCGCAGTTCGGCTGTAACCTCGTTGTTGCTGCGCGGTGGTGTGTGTGTGTCCAGTCGGACGAGGCTCGCTCCAGGACTGCGGTTCCGTGTCGCTACGACTGCAGCTCTGCCCCCGACTCGGTGGCCATCTCTCGCCCTAAGCCTTTAAGAGGGGGAAGCGCTGCACAGCCGCTCAGCCAAACAAAACGCGACCACCTATCAATTCTAAATCTTTCTTCCCTTCCCTAGACCCCCCACCGCCCACCCCCGCCTCTAAATCCCTCCAAGAAATCAGCAGCGACCAGGGACCACCTCCCCTCCCATAGCTGGCCCCAGTCCAGTCATCTAAGCAGGAGGCGCTTCCACAGAACCAGAGCCGCTCTCTCTCTCTCTCCTTCTCTCTGTCTGACATTTCTAATACACGCAATTACGCCATTTATCAAACCTCCTTCAGACATTCCGATCAACATCACCACACGCCAAACTCGCAAAGGTAACGCTCTCGAATCTCTCAGCTTGCATGCCGCTGGTAGGTTAATGTACTCTAGTATTTTGCTGGTTTTACGGAGTGGAAAAAAATAATGAACTCTATGACGTTTACGTTTTTATTTTTTAATTTATTTTTTATTTTTTTAAGCTATGCAATGTTGTCAAGGCCATATAGTCCCAGCACAAGAGCCAAACGATTTAAAAAATAATTTGAAAAATTGTATGCAAAACGTATTGGACAAGTATCGTGAGCGCGTCACTGCACACACGGACAGTATCGATAATGCGCGTGGATCAGTCAACACTCAGCAGTATCGATAATGCGCGTGGATCAGTCAACACTTAGCGGAGGAAATTTGAAATAAAACTCGAGCAGAGCGTGAGAGTCCATACGTAACCGACTCTCCGAAAACAAACAGTGTCGGCGCTGAAACCGTCGGAAAGGTGGTCTCCGCTGAGTGTATACATGTGTATGTAGGGGGTTGTTCTGGGTAAATGGCTTTGACATGAGTGGAAGCAGGCTTTTTCCATCAAGGGCTGGCTGGATACCACACACAGCGCGCCAGTGTCAGCTTACGCCCCGAGCGGGGACCCTGTCCCCCGAGCTCCACATTAATTACAGAAAGAAAACCCAAATTAAGCGGCTGGGCGTGGACAGCTTCCGCCTCGCTGCGGACACAGGAGAAATGTATTTGTTGAACACAATGCAATAACAACAATAACAAAAAGCTAATAATTATAACAGGACTAGTATCGTAGAGGCCTTACTCTTGTTTTATATGGACAAAGCTGCATTTTTTTGGTGAGGTGTTCAAATGTTCTTCTTACAGTTTATAACTATGTGCAGAATATGGTTGCCAAGTGATAATTTAGGTGCATCGTTTGCTAGTGTTCCTGAGTTGTTTATTATGCGAAATGAATTGATCATGCCTGTTCGATTTACATAAAAACGGCGGTTTCGGTTTTCAATATGAATTAAGTAAATTATTTAACTTTGAACTTTAGGGAAATGTAATAAACATCACACTCATAGGCCTACTACGTATTGCCATTATTATTATTATATTTTCAAATGAAACGTTATTCTAATTGGCTATACACTCCGCATAACAAGTTAATATTCTACATAAACCCGTATAATGGCATAAAGTAATGACTAGGCCTCGTGCTACACCCACTATACGAACACGGCTATTTTCTGCTGCTACCATTACAACTATTGCTACTAATAGCACTATTAGTAATATAATTAAACTATACTGACGACGTTACGCGTAACCACACTACGCAATATTGTGCTAATGATATTACTATTAATAACGTTTTTAAATATAATAATTTTTAGACCACAGATGATGTGTATATTTGTTTGCTCAGCTCAAACCGTATTTTTCAGTATTTTGGTGTAATTGATATTTATTAAGAGTTAGTCTACTTCCATTATTTGTGTTTGAGAAAACGTCAGAGGAAGATACATTTTGTAGGGCACTTATTATTACTATTTTATTATTACTATTAGTATTGTGTTGTTGTTAGTGTTGTTCTATTTTTACTTTGAACAATAAATCAACGTGCCATCAACTGCTTTCATTTTTGTCATACAGATCCCATTTCATTCGGGATCAGCCCTATAATCCGCTCGTGTAATTTGACATCGATACACTGGCGAGGTGTTTGTGAATTTGCAGGTTACTAGATTGTAGATCAGAGGAAGACGAGGGCCGAAATAAAACGTGGTGTTAAATGACCCGTATTTTGCAGCAAAATAAATATGATTTGTAAATTGTACTTAAGGGTTTATATTGAACCCTTTCCATGTTTTAAATTACCATAATATTTACTTTTACCAAGGTGTAGGAAACGTCCGATATAAAAAGGTTGAGGCAACGATGTATTTTTGGTCTGTAATGTACAATGATTTATTAACGTTTTATTTTGCGCGGAAATCGACCAACAGATACAGCTGATCACCCGGATGGCGTTTAGACTGCCGTTTAGCCGTTTGTTACTTTAAATGTTTAATCTCCACAAAGAGAACATATATATATATTTATATATTTATATATTTATATATTTATGTGCATGCATCAGTACACAATTATTACAAAATGTATTGTAGAATAATTAAATACATTTTTGAAAAAGTATAATTCCTCATTCATTCCTATAGTTTTTAACTGACGCGTGTTGAAATATGTCAATGCCCAACCACTTATACTACAGTATTATTTTTTAAATATATCTATAATATTTTTTTCCACTACTATTTTGCAAAGGCCGTGTGAGTGTGTGTGCATTTGTGTGTGACCGAGGGAAAGAGAGAGAGCGAGTATGCATTAAATGAGTGTGTATGCATTAAATGTGTGTGTGTGTGTGTGTGTGTGGTATGTGTGTGTGTGTGTGTGTGTGTGTGTGTGTGTGTGTATGGTTGTGTGTGTGTGTGTGTGTGTGTGTCTGACATTATTAGGACGCTCCTTTCAAGTAAAGAAATTTAGACGCTTTAAACAATGCCTATCAACAATAACCTTTGCACTTCACAAAAAAGGGATGTTCAGATAAAATCATGTTTCCACCGTAACAAAAGAATAAATAAATAAAAACGTAAGAGAGCCTAATCGCTGCAGAATTTCCTGCAACATCAAAACTAATAACCCCCGCCGCGCGCAGGAAGCCTCGCCGGGCTAAAAGTAAACTCTCGCTGCGCCAGAGGAATACTTTGAAGACGGAGAATAGGTCTCCCGAGCCCGCTATATTCTGGGCACTGTGTAGGATCCATATTTGTAAATACATTGCAAATCTGAATTTATCTCTGATTGCCGACAAGCTACTTAGTTTCGGACAATGACGTATTTGTGATTTGTAATGAGTGGTGCGGACCTTGGATTATATATATATATATATATATACACATATATATAGGCCTTAATTTTTGTAATCTGATTTTTTTTTAAAGAGAATAAAAGGTTCCTCACGCGGGCCAGTCTTTCACCTCTCACCCCCTTTTACTTTTCAGCGTTGCCATTGGCTGTTCCCACTTCTGACAGAAGATGTAAATACAGAACTCTCTGCATCCGCTCCGCACGCCAGCTCTGCACAGAGGCGGGGAACAATAAATTCTGTTGGGCTTCAGCGTAACGTGTAAACTTTGCGACGTGTTTGGAATTCCTGCGCGTAAAATAATTAGTTGCCTAATAAATGACAGTTGTTAGCTTTCCAAATGTGGCGTGAGCAATATTGGTCAATTTATGAAATCTTGAATAATAGCTTATGTATAGCCTAACATCAAAAACAATAATAATAATAATAATAATAGTATGCAATCATCAACACCATCATAATAACATGGGTATAAAATATTGAGATTTAATTTGACTGGACATAACATTGTATCGCATAAACAATTAAATACCATATTTCTAAACGGCGCGATGTGCTGTAATATTCTGAGTGATCTCTTATCAAGCAGATCTATTGGTGCTCGTTTTTGTCAGTTCATTATTTACATTTTGTGTGCTGTTATTACATCTTCCTTTGTCAAGGAATTGTTTTAGACGTTATTTGGGGGTTTAAATGTTAACATTGAATTATACATTTTTAATGTATAAATTCGATTGCTATATGTTTTAGGATTTCAAATAAGAAAACAAATAAATTAAACACATAAGCCTATTGAAAAATGAGTTTAGTTTTACAACCTAATAGTCTAGTCTATAAGTTTACTTGGTAATTACAATACGTGATGTTCCTCGATACTGTGTCCAGTATTCTGTAGCGTCCAATGCACAAAAACTGGACACACACACACACACACACACACACACACACACACACACACGTATACAGACATAATTTACAACAATCATATTGTGTCAAATTGATATGTGTATGTTTTCACCTCAAATGTAATTTACGACAAATAATTTTATTGTCAAGATGTGATTCCGATCTTGTAAATTATTTAGCTCTTCCTGGTTTTGTGTCGACGAGATCCGACTGCGTACGAAAAAAATGTACAAAGAAAAAACCAATACTATATTTGAAATGAATGCGTTTAATGGGTCGGGATTTGTCTCATAGTGAACTCCTGAGACTAGGGGGGTTAATGAGAAAGGCGACGCTCCACTCCGCCTGTAGGCCTCGTGTGGGTCACTGGTCTGGTTTATAGGTGGTTTCCTGCGGGGCAGCGCGCGGCGGAATGGTTTGGGTGTTTGAATTTACTAACATTGTGCCTCTACCATGTTATATAAAAAAATGACTGTAAAATATGTCTGTTACCTCGGAAAAGGAGGGTAAATTACGACATTTCCGATCTTTAAAAAAATGTGTTTGAAAGACCCGAGTGCCTGTCCAGGAACGGTGAGCAGCACGACACAGCTGTGGAAACGACCGGAGCGCTCACACGAACTCTGACGTCGCCTTGTTTAAAACATTACGTTCTCCCAACGATCCGTTCGTTCCAGCCACGGAATTTACACCTTGATTCTGTCACTCTGCAAACTCGCAACTTTGGCTGATCAGGCGAAAAATAAGAAACGTTGAATAATGTGTGAATCGCTTCCGGTGCTGACTGGAGGGGGGGGGGTTGAAACGAGAAGACCAGAAATCTGCTCAGAATGTATCGTCCAGTCTGTACGTCCGTGACACGTGCGCACACACATTCGCCAACGGAACTCACCTTGGCGCTTGTGAAGTCCGTTTATGGATTAAAAACCCACAGGTGTGCCATTCTGGCGTTCCACCTGCAGGTTGCAGCATTGCACTTGGAAAGCGCTCACGTTTCCGGCCCTCGCTCACCTGTCACCTGCGAACACGTGACGGTGTGGCGCTGTATGCTAAGCATGCCGCAACAGATATCCCTTATACAGAAAGCGGTATTACAAATTGCGTTCGATGAAACACCGTGTTCCCTCGTTATGTTACTTTTATTGTATGATCAAATAATACACTTCTCTCCGCCGGTTACATTACGTAAGAAATATTATTTTATGAATAGTATTTATCCTATATCCCTGACATAACATTAAAGAGCAGTGTTGACGTTATTCACATCATTATAAAAACACTTCCATTTTATCGCCACACTACCCTTCCCCCGGCCGTGAAACCCTTATCATTGTGTATAAACTATTACCGTGTGAAACTGCTGCGGCTTAATTTATTTTCACTCTAACTCATTTCTACTGCCCACCAAAATAGGGAAAGTGGTTTGGTGCTTACATTTTTAACCTTTGGGGTCACAGTTTAGGAGACTAACAGGAAACTTTCCACTTGTACAACTGCCTTTGTGTGTGTATGTGTATGTGTGTGTGTGTGTGTGTGTGTGTGTGTGTGTGTGTGTGTGTGTGTGTGTGTGTGTGTGTGTGTGTGTGTGTGTGTGTGTGTGTATGTGTGTGTGTGTATGACGCACGGGCGTGTATGTGTGTGTGTGTATGTGTGTGTGTGTGTGTGTGTGTGTGTGTGTGTGTGTATGTGTGTGTGTATGTGTGTATGTGTGTGTGTGTGTGTGTGTGTTTCTGTCCACGGGCGTGTACAAGTGTATGATATGTGTGTATGTGTGTGTGTGTGTGTGTGTGTGTGTGTGTGTGTGTTTGTGTGTTTCTGTCCTCACAAGTGGATAAGGCTTACACAGTACCGTACCTTACAAGTCTACATGCAGCTGAAAGATGTTCTGCTTGTTTTATGATAAACATAGATCACGTCTCGTTGCTTCTGCGCCTGCCACTTTGGGGAAATTATTTTCTGTTGCCAAAGTATAATTTCTCCTGCTTTCAGTTCATATCCGCTGCAATCTGCACTGTATGGAACACTGTGACGTTTTATTTGGTAAGAGCGTCATATCCAATAATATGAAGCTGATAGATGGGTTGATTTTATATAGTGTATCGGGAAAGATAACATATCTGCGGATATTAATGCGTTTTTTTCCCTTTCGGTTTATTTGAAACACAATTCGGCGTACATATTTAGTCTGGCGAATATACTGTGAAATATAATCCCTCGCGCGCGTGCCTGTGTCCTGTCGGGTTACAAATCGGCCGAAAGTTGATTAGAAGTTGGTTGGAACTAAATCAGATTTTAAAACACGGTACACCAATATGTCTTATTTTACGCTGTGTAATGGCTGAGTAAAACGCTCAATTTCTGGTTAACACGCTGTAACAAAAGTCAGTAGTATGCAGATGCAGTCCCGTGGCAACACGTAACTCTATACATTCTCCTTTTCGCTAATTTAATTTACCGTAGGCCTTCTGACAAACATGGAATTATACGAAATTCTACAAATTACCTTGTGCTGGTATTCTATACTGAATAAAATTAAAGTGCAATCATCAGCGGCATGTTGCACAGTAAAATAACTCCTCGTGTAACAACCTGGCTAACGTAGACAACGTGGGCAAATGGGAGAATCCGAATGCAGGAATGATCGATTCGGTGGTTTTGTAGTCGCCTGTATTGAATTATAGCTTGGCATGTCCGCTAATCACCAGCTAATAACATGTTAACGGCAGGATCGCTTTGCCTTGCCACGTCGTCCGAAGGCATTTCAGACGAACAGATAAACGCTTTCTGCTGTCCTCGGGCACGTGGGCCGACGGGCCCGCGCATTTCCCGTTACAGGAGCTCGTGCGCAATGATGATTAATGTAAAGTGTAACAGGAAAAACAAATTATATTAAATACGTTTATGTATTTAATCGATTCATTTCTTATCCATTTGACTGTAAAATGATTAGTTGTGTTCCAGTCACTGTGTGCGGATAATATACTGTATATATATATATATATAGGCCTATATATATCTTACGGCAAATGTGGAAAAACTGCATTCCCCAACAGGACGGGAATTTTCCACATTTACCGTAACATATAGGCTATATATATATATATATATATATATAAATTGATACATCTCGCCAGTATTAATTGTCTCGCTTGCAGTCTTTGAGGTGGGTGATACCTCATACATTGTTTCTCTAAAAACATTCTCGCATACCCTTTACATCCAAACCGAATGCACGACCCCGCGTGAGCACGTGACGTCGCGCTGGTGTGTCGCGCACACACACTGCGTTGTGTACGCACGAGCTGCGTGACGGCGACGTCATGACGACGCTTCAGGACCGTGGACAGCTCGTGACACTTCAACCGCAAGTGTGCACACTGGGGGTCAGTCTTATAAATACTGAATTACGTCAGAATACACCCATCGATCTCTCAGATTATATTAAACCGCACATCTGTTTCATTTGTGCAATAATTGTTTTCAGTTTACATTCCACTTGATCTACTTTGAGCCTCTCTGAATATATCAATTATTATTATTATTATTATTAGTAGTAGTAGTTGTATTTGTATTTGTATTTGTATTATTGTTATTATATAATTGCTATAATATGTCTTGAAATACGTACCTCTGGTGTTAAATATCTTTTCAAGTAACTTGAAAGTTTTATTAAGGAAGAGAGAAAATCTGTGGAACATTCATATTTTACATTTACATTTACATTTTAAGCATTAAGCAGACACTCTTATCGAGAGCGACTTACAACATGTGCATTAATACATGGTAGGAACAATCATAGTTCGCACAAGAGATCAGTGCAGTAATACAGCGATAGACATCATTGTAGGCAGCTGCATACCCTACCTATAACACTGGGAAGGAAAAGGTTAGTAATTTTTTTTACATTTAAATTAAATTTTTTTATGAGTAAGCAGGGATTCATGTTAAATAACATTCAAATCTATTTTTATATTTATTGTGGATATTTTTAATACACTAAATAGTTTGTGCAAATGTATGTATGCATATAAAAATGTAATTCTCTTTTATGATCCAGATTGATCTTGTGGGATAAAGTAGTTCTGAATGCCACTAGCACTCTATGGTATTGTGCTGCTATTGCGTGAGGAAAATACCAATGCATTCTCAACATCTGTGTGCGTGTGCGTGTGCGTTTGTTTCCATGTCCATGTGTGTGTGTGTGTGTGTCCGTGTCCGTGTGTGTGTGTCTGTCTGTGTGCGTCCGTGTGTGTGCGTGTACATGTGCGTGTGTGTCCGTGTTCCCTTTACCTCCAGTACAACACCCACTGCAGTTTAGATAGGTGCTGCAAAACTGGGTAAAACAATAGAATAACTAATCTTGCTTTGTGGAAACAGAACCTCTTTTGGGAATCATTTGTGTAGCTTCTGGTGCCACAGACATCTTGCTTCCATTCACCTTTTGCACAGACACACAGACACACAGACACACAGACATCTGTGACCTCACAGGGGGGGAGCTGCTGGAGGACACAGGGTGACTCGGCCCATCTTGAACACTAATGGCTTTCGGAACTAAACTATTTCTCTACGAGTTCAATGTTTCAATCTAGGTAAAGGTGTTCAGTAGTGTGTGTGTGTGTGTGTGTGTGTGCGTGCGTGTGTGCGCATGTGAGTGTGAGTGTGTGTGTGTGTGTGTGTGTGTGTGTATGTATGTGTGAGTGTGTGTATGTATGTGTGTGTGTGTGTGCGTGTGTGTGTGTGTGTGTATGTGTGTTTACCATCACGGACTGTGTTTTAAGTAGTTGAGATGTTGCCTGCGGCCGACAGTGATTTTGTCTGGATGTCCTTGCGTTGATTGTTTGCGATAATTCTTATTAGAGAATATGATTTAATAAGATGACTGACGCCACAGATTTAATCCTAACTAAAATTATGATTACAGCATAATTTCCACCAAATGATTGACGAAGGACGTGGGGTGTGGCTGGACTCTGTTGACTTGCCGTTGGAAACCGGACGACGTGGAGGGTCGTACTCAGTGAGCTGCGTTTGGAGTCCGCTGGCAGCAGATCACCCTCCGAAGCACAGCACTGCTAAAAACACAGGCCTTATGAAAGAATGATTTTTCAAAACCCATAACTCTGCCTTATTCACCTCAGCTTTATAGTGCTGGACCCAGGCTGGTTTTCACAGGGTACTGATGGACCATAGAAATGAAGAAAATCATATTTCACAGGTGCTGGGAAATAAGAATTAAAACAAAAAGTGGAAAAAATACTGCAGGTGTGATTTCCCAGTGTGCGGATATTTTTTCCCTTTTGGTTTTAATTCTTCGTGCGTCTGCCTCTCTGAGGCTGTGGGAATGATCCACACCACCCTTCAAATCTCTTCACGTCTCTGTTTCAGCAAGGCATTCGCATCATTACACCAGAGGCACAGGAGTAATATATATATGTCATTTAGCGGATGCTTAATGACATATATATGAAGTCCTAAGCTAAGCGTTGCCAATGCCATGCTCTACCTACTGAGCCACAGAACACAGTAATATTTGCTGGTTTTGAAGAACCTAGCATGTGATCATGTGGCTAAAGCATGTGACTGACCTTGCGGACACGTGACAGAATCTGAGGCCCTCTGCTGATTGGTTATAGAATATGTGAAGTGTATAATTGTTTAGTGGTACAAAAATAAATAAAAAATACTCCCAAAAGGATTGCGAGGTACATGTGATGATTTAAATGCTATTTGTGTGTCTTTCTGTTTTTAAATATGAAAATTGTTTGCCTGTACTGTGCAGGCTAGTAAATTGTTATTTTATAAATAAAACCTGTTTCCACCTGTTTGCATGTTATGCAGTGAAAAGCAGTTAAAAACACACGTTTCACAAATCCTAAAAATATTTATTATAAGGTAGTCTATTTCATCCATAATAATTTGTCACGTATATAATTAGATTCGATGCCTTTGATGCAATACTATGCCGACCCTAAACAGTGTATATAGTAAGAGTTACATTACTGTGATCACAATCAGAACTGCATTGTGAGTTTTCTTACATTCAATTCAATTCAATCTTACATAAAAAAAAAAAAAACAGGCAAAGCAAAATGATCAGATATTTTATTGTCCATTAAATTAAAAGTGATTAAACGTCTTAATTTTTCACTGCTACTATTAATATTACTATTACCATGACTGCTATACTGTGACTACCAAAACAACCACAGCTACAGAGAATACTAATAATACTACTAATAATAATACTAATAATATGATCACTATTACTGGTGGTAGTGTTTGTAATTGTATTAGGCTGTTATAGCTTTATGCCCTTTATTGTTTTCATTTCACTTTGGAATGCAGGTGAAACGTAAAAGACGTGTTTGTATTGTTCAGAAATGGCTGTTAGGAGGGGTGAAGGCTGCGTGTAATTGCTGGGCTCTGACACGTTCTCCCAGCGAGCAGAGCGCGTGCTGGAAGGGCGTGGCCCCCAAAGCAGTTTGACAAGCCGGACTGCAAAGCTGCGCAAGTGTCTGTTTAATCTACAGTTTACTTTACGGAGAGTTCTTTGGAAACGTGTGCGTCTTCACGCACCTCTCTGTGTTATGTCAACACGCGCGCGCTACAAACGCGTGGAATTACAGGTCAGTACACCTCGCACAGGCCGCTCGTGCCGTGCGCGCCGTGTGTTTGTTTTGGGCGCTGTGGAGAGAGTGCGCGCGCGCGCGCGTGTGTGTGTGCGTGCTAGAGACACTATGGACACCATAAACACGCACGCACGCACTGCCAGGCACGTGCTTGTAGATCAGTCACGACTTGGGCTGCTCGATTACTCTCGTGAACGGAGGTGCCCAGTGGCGCGATGATGGCAGTCAATTTCACAGCCTGTTTCAATAAAACCATTTTTAAAAATGGTCTTTTACCCAGAGTTTTTATGGTTGTGTCCCAGGAAATGGAGGGACACATCTTAGCACATTTGAAATACATTGTACGTGTGCACGGAGTACCTTACTATAATATCATATATGCCATTAGCAGACGCTTTTATCCGACGGTAGTGAATGCAGACATTTTTCAGTGGGAGTCGAACCCACGACCCCAGCTCTACCCACAGACACACAGAACCACCTTTCAGAGTGGATGTGGATTTTCACCTTTGAAATGTGTAGAAATAGTTTAACCCGGATTCAATTCGTGATTGAAAGGAATGTCGCCACATTGTTCCAGTAAAACCAGAGGAGTCACGAGCGAACGCTTTGTAAACAGCTGACATTTAAAACAACCTGTTCAAACCGAGCCGTGCCAGGTACTCCGCCTCAAAAGGCGAGGCTGCGATCTTTGTGTTACCTGATCTCTTTGTTTAACGTTTTTCAAACGGTTTATCTTTCTGAAGAATTTTCTGGTGAACACACGTTTTTTTATATTCATGGGAACATAGACTATATGTATCTTGTCTGTAGGCTACTAAAGAAAATAAGTCCAAGCACGGCACATTTTTAAAATTTAATAAAAGTTTGTTTTTATTAAAAAATAACGCCCATGCATATTTTTTGAAGGAAACATAAACCATACTTCCATGCTTTACATGGGCAACCGCCCCTTTCTCAAACGGGTCTGTGTACGATTCTGGGTACAGCCCGATTCGAGCGTTGTCACAATATCAAACAATATTTTAACCACAATATCTTGCAGCCAGTCATGAAACAAACAAACAAACAAACAAACAAACAAACATCTCTTTAAAACAACAAAAAAACATAAATATAATAAGAGCGTTTACTACATGTTTTGGCACGTGGATGCCATCGTTTGCAACAGAAATGACCTACGAACCAATTAACACACAATGGATGTAATAACTTAGAATGTTGTCCGTAATATTTACTTATTTTGTATTTACCAGAGAAAAGTTTTTAGTTTTTTTAAAGTTGTTTTTTTTAGTTAGTAATAATAATGACACAGCCGTTTATTTCGCTCTGCCTACAGAGACTTTGTCAGATTCGGGTGAATGCATCGAAATGCATTCGTTTTTTGTATCTAAATAAAACATATACAGTGCATAAGAAAGTGCTCGACGCGGAGTATCTCCCCCTGGGTCTGTTGTCGGCTTCTGCTCCTAGGAGAGCAGAGAGTCTATTTTGAACGGGTGATAGCTGCGCGCTCTGCCGCCGGGCACGTGAGCGGGGGACGAGAACGGTTCGTGATTTGGCAAGCCTTCCGGAGTCAATTGGAAAGCGGCGAGAATGTCCCGTCTGTGCTCCAAGCCGAGCATGGGCTCGGAGTATCCGCACCTGTAGGCGTGCAGCATGGCACCGGGGGCGACCTGGAACACCGGCTGCAGGTGGGCCACCGGGGCGGGCGGGTAGCTCATCGCGTACGGCATCACCGGGCCGCCGCAGGGCCACATCCCGCGCGCCTCCGGCTCGCACGGGCCGCCCGTCCTCTTGAACGGGTTGCTAAGGATGCTGTCGATGGCGAACGGGCTGGAGAACTTGACCGCGGAGCTCTCGTCCCGGGAGGAGGGGCCGCTGACGGGGGCCGGCGCTTCCTCGGCGGCCGGGCACTCCAGCACCTCTCCGTCTCTCGCGGTTTTTTTGTTGATGCGCTTCCTCCTGCGACGGAACACGCCGTCGGCGAAGGTGTACTCGCTGTGAGGGTTCAGCATCCAGTAGTTGTCCTTGCCCCACGGTCGGGACGGGTCGCGCAGCACCTTCAGGAAGCAGTCGTTCAGCGACAGGTTGTGACGGACCGAGTTCCGCCAGCCCGTGTAGCTGCCCCTGAAGAAGGGGAACTTCTTCATCAGGTAGTCGTTGATCTCGGCCAGCGTGAGGCGGCCCGTGGCGGAGTCTCGGATGGCCATGGCGATCAGGGCGATGTAGGAGTATGGCGGCTTCGGTCTGCGGGTGTACGGCTTGGCTTTGCCGTCGGCGCTCGGCGTGGCAGGTGCGGGGCTGTTGGCCACGCAGTCCCCGTCGGAGCCCAGCTCCTCCTCTCCGGACAGCGGGGACGGGACGCTTCCCTCGGCGTCGCTGCACACCTCCAGCGGCTTCGCCACGAAGCGGCTCGCCGAGAACACTTCAAGTTTCATCTTCTTTGTTTTTTTAAATAATATAATTTTAAACGAAGCCTGTTTTTCCACTGACGCGCCGGTGTCCAAGTCGCAGAGTCTCTGTCAGAGTTCCTGGCTGTGGAAGTCTCTTCGTCTGAGAAATCGGTTGTCTTATAAATGTTTGCCCGTAGCGAAACAAACGAAAGGAGGAAAACAGGCAACTCTGTCAATATTCCTACGCAAGCGGAGAACGCTCTCAGTTCTGTGTGCTTACACAAAGTAAGATAACTTAAGGCACCCGAGTGATATACGTCCCGGAGCTGAAGCCCGATCGCTCTCCCTGGATTCCCAAGAGTCCTGTTATATTATTATCACCTCGTGTAGGACCAGCCCATCGGGGCGGGGCGTCGGCTGCTCGACTCGGATTAATCACAGATCCATTGAGGCGATCGCACAGAGCGGCCGCGATTTGTTACAAAACAAACGGGCAAACAAAGCGAACAAAAAAAAACAAACAAGGCAAAATATTTTGAGATCCGTTGTCGCTTTGAATTTTTTTTTTAGGTTGCATACCTCTTTCACATGTTGTTGATGTATCGCTTTTCCGCGTGGCACACCTGTTGGGCGTCTCACCTGTGGCAGGGAGCTGCGCGTGCACTGGCGGGCGAGGCTTTGCGCGCGAGAACAAGCAGGTGGCGTACGTTTACCAGACACCGAACTGTTGGTGTCTGTGGCATTGCTGACTGCTGAGGTATTCTTTAATTATTATTATTATTATTATTACTACTATTTCCAAATGTTGCTTTCAAGTTGAGGTCATTTCAAAGAACACTTTCAGAGAATGTCGACAATAAAATAAAACAATTCTAAAAATAAGATTGTGGGGCATTTATATTATTTAAATAATCATTGTCACAAAAAAAGTGCTTATTTGACAGCTCATGTATTTGTGTTTTAGTGTGTAGTTTGCATGCCTGTGTGTAGTCTCCTGACTGCATCGTCTGCCTGAACAGACCTGTGCACCTCCAAATGAAATATAGTTTATTAGAGAAGTCTCCAACACGTGAATGTTTTCCACACTTTGATTTGACAGTATCAAAACGTTTTCTAATCCAGCTCTTGAACAGAACACAAAAATCTGCACAATAAACGATGGCTTTGAACTGTGCATCGCACCTCTTAATCCGCCGTTTAAGGTTCTCCTTCGAGGCTTAACCGCCGTTTGTGTGAGGAATCACAACACCGACTCTTACACATGCAGCGAGCTTAATAACAATCACAGGCTGTGGATAAACCAACAGAAACATCTTTAAACCAGGAGGCGTGCCGCTCAGAGCAGAGCCAGACAGCACCGCACGCACGCAGGCAGCTCAGGTCCGGTGGCTCTCCACACACCCAACAACACAGAACATCATTCACAGCAAATCATTCACACATCCAGTCATTTCTCAGGTGCCTGGTAGAAGTGCCCTAGTTTCCTGAAATGAAGTGTGCAGGTATTTCTCGTGTATATGTCTGCACACGCAAACCACCGCTCCACGCATTTTCAGATTTAATGGAAATGCTAATAATGCCAGCCAGGGACACCAACATGTAGTCTGTGTGTGAGTAAACATAAAGTCCCGGACATTGTGCACATTTTTCCACCTGAGGATTAATATGAATTGATTATTATGATTATTAGTGTGGTAATATGTTTTCCCTCCTGTCCTGCCTCACACTGTGTGGGAGTGTAGGGTATGGGAGGCAGGTCTAGCACTGCTCTGGAACGGGAGCATGACTCTGGAAGCCCTTAAATCTCCACATGTTTTGTACACACGTCGAGCACCCCAGGCCTTTCTGCAGGGGCGGGGATGTTTTAAGGTGAGCGGGTTCGCGGGGGCTGTGGGCACCGCTGGTGAGCGCGGCAGGCTCTGGAATGTCCTGCGGGAGGCGTGGGGGCCAGGGGCCCGCCGGGAGGGACTCAGGGCGGAGGCGACTAGCGTGTCTCACCTGTCACTCCAGGTGTCAGAGCTGCCCGCATCTAAACAGGTCTGCGGCGCCCTGCCCTGATGACAGAGGCTGGCAGAGTCCGTCTGGAGAGCTTCTCTCTGTCTGTCTGTCTGTCCGTCTGGAGAGCTTCTCTCTGTCTGTCTGTCTGTCCGTCCAGAGGGCTTCTCTCGCTCTCTGGCACAAGCCTCCCTGGCATTGCAGACCGGTTTGCCTCATTCTTTAAAATGTAATTACATTTTTTAACCTGATGAGTTTTCTACCCTCATTTTGCTTGTATAAGAATAATAGGTTAATGTGCTTAAGGCTGTGGGTGACCTTTAAAGAATGGGGAAGTTATGCAGAAACAATGGCGAGATGACACGGCCTCGGTGAGAAGAGACAGCCTTGGAGGAGCTCCGTGAGACGGAAGGACAGGAGTCGTAGGCGCAGGAGAAAAGGGGGATGAGCCTCGCTTTATGTCAGGTGACGAATGCCCTAAAGGTCATGAGCAGTTGAGAAGGGTGGCACAAGTGAAAGGAAGACGGCGTGCAGTGCCCCCCCGCCCTGGCTCGATAACGGGGGAGCGGCAGGGGGTGAGCCGCTCTTCCGTACGATCGCTTCGTTCCCACGGTCAGAATAACGGCCATCGATCCTGGGCCTCCCTGTGCCTCACTGGAGACTCACTGAACCTCCATCTGCTCCATCACTCTTTTTGGGACCCTTGGGGGCAGATGGTAATTCTCTGTGTTTACTCCGCTGTCATAGTTGTGCGATCGCACTCACCTGCACATAGAATGTCGGGCAGGTTGGGCAGGTGACAGGTTGGGCAGGTGGGCTCAGTGATCCACACCTGGCCCCTCCCCCGCTGCCTCTCTCCAGAGAAACATAAGCAGAGGTGACGAAGCAGCAGAAGGTCAGAAAGTTACATGAGTTATGAGCTGGCCCCTGAGGCTAGTGATAATCATTAAGCTGTCTCCTTCGCCACGCCTTCACGCAGCCTGCAGGATATTTTCACTTCACATGAATTCTAAATATTCCGCATTGCTGCCCCCCTCCCTGCGTGTTTTCTGGGTTCAGGATCCCTCTGTTTATACATCCATGCTCCATACACGGCCACACAGCCACCCCAAACGCTGTGAACACGTTCCCTCATCTGTTATCCCCAATCCACTATCATTCATCCCCACTCCTGCCCACTCCATTTCCCCAAATCCTTATTCATTATTCTAGCTCTCTTCCCCCACCATTTTTTTACATTTGACATTTTAGGCATTTTTTATCAGATGCTCTTATCCAGAGCGACTTACACAGTTCTTTTTACATTTCTTTACATTTATACAGCTGGATATTTTTACATTTTAAGCATTTCTGCATTTTACTGAAGCAATTCAGGTTAAAGCACCTTTAGCTCAAGGGTACAACAGCAGTGCTCCACCTGGGAATTGAACCAGCAACCTCTGAGCTACAAGCCCAGCTCCCTAACCATTACACTACACTGCCACCACTTTATCCATCATCTCCACTCCCTCACCAGTATCCCTACTCTCTTACCCATTATCCTTATTCTTTTATTAATTATTATTCTGACTGCCTTATCAATGATCCACACTCCCTTATTTCTGTACTTCATAATGATGATACCGTGTCTTAGTATCTGGTGAAGGGATGGGCCGAATGTCGGCACGACACATTAATGAAATATTAATTAACACAGTCATGCTCCACACACTCTTACACTTCTGCAGGTGCACACACACTCTTCATTATCACACACTTGCATGTTTGTGTTTGCATGCCGTGTGATTTATCTCAGGGCGTTGTTTATGTGATGAGCGGTTGCACTAGACCGCACTAGGGTACAACGGCAGTGCCCCACCTGGGAATCGAACCAGCAACCTCTGAGTTACAAGCCCAGCTCCCCCCTAACCATCACACTACGCAGGTGCACTGTCTTTCCTCGTTACTCAGTGTTTGATTGATCAATTCAAGTTTAATTGATTACACAGTTACCTCGCCTGTGGCTTTCCAAGACCCCTGTTCCCATGCGCAAGGCTCACCTTGGTTTGACTCTTTATTGGTCGTGTGAGCAAATCAAACTATTACAGCTCAAGGAGTTTGAGAAACTGGAATCCCGTGTGGTTTTCAAAAGCGAACTGCAGTTCAGCTAAAGTGAATCACTCAACGATAGAGGGCACGATGTGTGCTCTTTAAACTCTTATCTCGTTCAGGCCTTTTCCCAGGAACAGGTGATGCGTAAAAAAGAATAAAAATATAAATGATATACGTAACATGTAATTATGACGTAATGAGTTATAATGGACTCCTCTCAGAATGACTGGAATGATCCGTCGCTCCTCACGCTCTCTCTCTCGATCACCTCGCCGCTCCTCACGCTCTCTCTCGATCACCTCGGGTAACCTGCGCTCCAGTGGGCGACACCGCTTCACCTGAGTGGGGAAACCTTACACTGCCAGTTGATTGTATAATATGATATATATATATATATTTATAGTGTCTCGTTTAGGAGGGTTTCTGCCCCCGTTGTCACGGTGAGCTCTCGAGCATGCGGCCCAGCTGCGTGCGTTCCTGTGTAAGCAGGGCTCGACTTCTCCCGCCCGGAACCAGCAAACAGGACATTCATTATGAGCACAATCATGTTATGCTGCTTTGGCTGCAATTTTAAGAAAGCAGTCAGTCTTTGAATGATATACCCTTACTAATTCAAACAGCCTTTTAGCTGAAAAGAAAAAAATACACACACACACACACACACACACACTTTCACACTCACACTCACACACACACACACACACACACACACACAGTTTCACACACACACACACACACACACACACACACACACACACACACACACACAGTTTCACACATACACACAATTTCACTCACACTCACACTCACACACTCACACACACACACACAGGCGCACACACACACACACACACACACACACACACACAGGCGCACGCACACACACACACACACACACAGGCGCGCGCACACGCACACACACACATACACACACACACACACACACACACACACACACACACATTATTATTCTTGCGCGCTGCCGCTGTGGCATCGCAATGCCTCCAATCAAACTCCTTTTATTTCTCTGTTTTTGTTTACGTAGGCGCTACTTGTGGTTTGCGCTCCAGTTTCAGTGCGATAATCTGTTTATACCTCTTATGACACCCAATCTCGGGCGAGCTGGCTGTTTTGAAGAGGTGTGTGTTGACTACAGGCTCACATAATCCCATCAGACAATGACTGAGGCCTAAATGATATGGGTTGCCTGGAATCGCATGTAGAGGCTTGTGTGTCTAAAATCCACTGACTCAGAGCCTGGCTTTCTTCTCGTTTTTTCTTCCTGTGTCCACGAGTGTCTGTCTTTGGGCGGTGTTGCACACAGGCTACCCTACCTGCTGCGCGATGGCAGGACTGTGCGTTTGGTGCCCGTCCAATAGAAACGTTCGTTAGTTGCTGCCTTTGTGACGTGGCCTGCTGCCCCCCCATCGTACCCCCATCACCCTTTACTGGGAGAGAACCCCCATCAGTATATTTACTGAGAGGCAGCGCACATTTCTCTTATTCTCCGTCTCCTCTAGTATTCCCCTTTTTCTCCCCATGTCTTCACCGCCTCCTCTGTAAACGCACTGGGAGGCGTGTCCTCTATTACAGCGCCTGTGGATTGACACAGACAGACCACTGCCATCGATCGGCCAGAGGGGTCGCTGTTGAGCAATGAGACGGGCAACGTTATGGTAAATTAGTAGGCTACTCCAGACCTGGGTCAAATAGTTATTTGAAATAATAATAATAATAATAATATAATATAGGCCATTTAGCAGATGCTTTTATCCAAAGCAACAAAGCAACATTTTTCAGTACATGTGGTCCCAATGGGAATTGAACCCACAACCTAAGCGTTGCCAACGCCATACTCTACCAACTGAGCCACACAGAACCACTAATGGTCTAAGAAATGCTTTAACTCTTCAGATGCCAGTAAAATGTGTGTTATGTTACCAGTTATATAATATGTGCATATTTTTATGGTTTTCAATATTTTTAATATCTTTTAAAATGTGTGTGTGTG
The DNA here is from genome assembly GCA_029706075.1 of Aldrovandia affinis. Classification (NCBI taxonomy): domain Eukaryota; kingdom Metazoa; phylum Chordata; class Actinopteri; order Notacanthiformes; family Halosauridae; genus Aldrovandia; species Aldrovandia affinis. The sequence goes on from JAINUG010000116.1 coordinate 2,824,660, forward strand.
TGTATGTGTGTGTATGTGTGTGTATGTGTGTGTGTGTACACGAGCATGTATCTGTGTGGTGAAAGAGTGTGTGTGGGTGTGCTTGTGGAACATGGTGGGCGGACAGGAGCGCATTCTGACAGTGTTCCACAGTAACGGTGGGCCTTTAAGTGAAACGGAGGGAGATGCATAACTCGTCTGTATCGCGCATCCGCAAGACATGATCGCGTGACACTCGCTTTAATATCCGCGCCCACATGTCCCCCGTGCGCTCGTCACGATCCCCAGGCGGCGCCTCGTGGAGTCGGCTGTGCGTCGGCTGTGCGTGGGCTGTGCGTGGGCTGTGCGTGGCGGCGCAGAGGTTCGCCCGGTAACGTCACCCCGGCGTTGCTCTTAATCAGAGACGCCGAGCCCCGTCTCCGAGCGAACCGGAGCAGAGCTGGGCTACGTGCCGCGGCGCACATTCTCACACTTACCGCCTCTCTCACAGTGGCACGGAGGCCATTTGCAGATGTAATTATGGGAGTTTTTAATTTGGCGCAGTTCGCAGCGGCTCCCCGCTCGGTTCTGTGCGTCCAGCTCGGAGAGACACGATTAAACACGCCTAGATAAGATGCCCATAATTAGCATTCATTAAACCTGTAATGAGGAAAAATTATTTCACATCATACAAATTCCCCGGCGAGCGCTTCTGCTCGAACGCGGTTCTGCGCTTTCGTTCGTGTGACTTTGGCATAGCGCACATTCCGAGGTTCGCATACCTGTTTCTTGTTCGGCCTGGAGACTGCGAGATCTCAGAGAACAGCCTTAGAAAGACGCATTAGACAGCGATGCTCAACGGTACGAGCGCACTGCACAGCCGAGTGAAGGCAATGGAGAAGAAAAACACACAAGGTATTTACCCCCCCGAAAAAGACTAGGCTACCAAACCCCCGCTGTGATCGCTGCTGAAGCTCACACGTGCCAGACCACACCTGGGGGGCCGGGGCTGCCAGAACAGGGCCGTGTTTGGGGGGGTTTGTTTGACGTGAGCCATTGTGGGTGGGGGGTTTTCCCCTCCTGTGTATGTTCGAATCGTGCAAAGAGAATTTTTTAGTTTTTATTTTGCCGTAAAACGAAGAGGACATAGCCCATTATGAGAGTGAAGCCCTTCACCACTGACTGCCAGAGCAAAATAAACACATCACTTTCCCTGGTTTACGGCACGGATATGTTCAAACAGGCGCCCGCAGTGAAGTGGTGAAGGGGAGAGCGAGCTGCGGACCTGCAGACTCTCTCATTTTCCTCAGGTTTCGCGACTGTTTCCAAAACAAAATTGTTTCCAGCAATTTCGGCAGGAAAAAATACAAACATTCCGCTTTCCCAGATGGAGTGTGGAGAGAACAGGACCCAGAACCCAGCTAAAGAGAGCTCTCTCTCCTTTCTCTCTCTCTCTCTCTCTCTCCTTTCTCTCTCTCTCCTTTCTCTCTCTCTCCTTTCTCTCTATCTCTCCTTTCTCTCTATCTCTCCTTTCTCTCTCTCTCTCCTTTCTCTCTATCTCTCTCTCTCCTTTCTCTCTCCTTTCTTTCTCTCTCCTTTCTTTCTCTCTCTCTCTCTTCTCTCTCTCTCTCCTTCTCTCTCTCTCTCTCCTTTCTCTCTCTCTCTCCTTTCTCTCTCTCTCTCTCTCTCTCTCTCTCTCTCTCTCTCTCTCTCTCTCTCTCCCCTTAGTTTAGTATATGATGACATAGATTATAACATCTGTCAGTTACTTATGTCAATGATTCAGCCGTTGTTGGTCCTGTCCAGACTACAGCAGTCATGCCCAGTGACCACTGGAATTGTGCGATGACTCAGATTTGTTTGAGTTCAATCAAAATAGGTTCTAGAAGATGCCCAACTTCTCCAAATGTTACAGAAAGGATGGGTCTCATGACTGAAGCTGCATCGCATGACTAGAGGAAGTCAAAAGGTCACAGAACCATAGGACCATTTCTCCTGTCATATCACAGAACGCTCTTGTGATGTTTTTACATTATGTATTAAGTATGATTCATGTATGAATGTATATGATAACTACTGAGACCAGCAAAAGGTTTTTGTTTTTTAAAAAGAGCGCATACCTTAATGCCCAAAGGGATGAACGATCTTTATATTTTCTTCAGATGTTTCAAAGGTTTTTTTCATCTTTTCTTTTTTACATAAACAGGGAAACTGGCTCCAGTCCAAGTGAAAAACCTTCAGGTGTCACTGAGTCCAATTGATGCATAATAATAATAGTAGTCACTTTCTACAAGATTATCATTCCATGAATGCCTGCCATTTTTTTTTGCCTCATGTCATAATTTTGTGTTTTTTTCTGGAAAGCTTAATTTGTGTGATCTGAGAATTGAGATGGGGCTGATGCCTTCTGGCCAATTCATGTTGTGTACCTGCACAGGTGAGGTCATGACCCCAACAACCTCCCCATTTTCTGCTTTGACTCGGGGGGCTGTGACTGATGCTGATTAGCCCAAAACAACCGTTAACTGAACATGAGATCAGTTAAGATTCAGTGGTCAGCTTACTACCATAAATTGAGCACCAATTTAAACAAAATGAAATCTGCTGCTGTTTTCTGACAGAATTTGATTCAGACGAGAATATTATTGCTATCAGCACACATGGATCTAAATATCCATTCATCTTATTAAAATATTATTACCTCTGAAACAGTGGAGATTTTAGACCCTATTTAGACCCTGTCTTTTATCTCAGTCCCCTGAATATGTTTAGTCTTTCTTTTCTAAAAAACATTTTTACTTAATATCTATTTTTAAAAATACCAGAGATAGAGAGAGAGAGTGGGTATTTCAATTTAGAGAGCGACCACCATTGTGGTGTTTTTGTTTTGGGGAATGTAACAGTAAATTTATAAAAAACGTAGGCTTGTGCTTTGCATGTGTACATCTCACATTCTCATTGTCGCCTCTGCTCGGAACAAACTGACTTAAAAGCTTCATCGCTGAACCCTCATTATAACTGATTATTATAAATAATAATTATAATTATAAATTATGCTTTGGACAAAAATGTGTGGTATAATGTTGTTTGCACGTCCCTTGTTGTGGACCCACAATGGTGCACTATTCATTTACATATTCATGCTGTCAATTCTCCTCAGATACCAACACAATGTGTTGAGTGATGAAATTCCATTATTTTTGCTAATTTATTTAATTAAATGTATGTGTCTGAATTGGGATCGTGTTTTGTCCATGCACCAATATCCATTACAGTTGTTACAAAATATATATTTCCTCTCTGCTGACATGCCAAAACAATTAGCTGTGCTCTCTCTCACACACACACACACACACACACACACACACACACAGTTCCCTCTGACATCTGTAATTTACCCCAGTGGAAACAGTTCTGTTAATTACAGGCACTTGATATGGTTTAACAGTGAATCTGTTCCATAATGAAATGATACCCCTCCTTGGTTGTCATCCATCGTAGAAAAACTCAATTGAAATCGATGCAAACTGTCTCCTCTTCTTACATTAAAGAAATGCAGTCATTTTACAGTGTATTCCCTGCTCAATGATAATTACTCACTGTGCAGGAAAAAAATGTCACAGTAAATCAGGGATTTTGTTATGAGTACAGTCATTTTTGGCACAGGCCAGATGTGTTAAGTGTTGCCAATGTTTCATGTGAAGTTTCTTTGTAGCAAATTTCAAAGATATATGGGTGGTTTTACACTGTAAAGATAAAGTTTTGTATAATATTTCAGTCCCATGGTCTGTTTACTGGAATGCACAGACATACTCACTCACATCTCTCTCTCTCTCTCTCTCTCTCTCCCCCCCCCCTCTCCCCCTCTCCCCTCACTCACGCTCTTCTGGTGTTCCCAGTCTGCAGAAAACTAGGTTATTGACCTAACAAGTTTTGAAAGGCACTGACAAATTGAGTCCAGATATTTGTGAATTTCAGGGAACTTGTCTCTACTTGAGAAGCAGTGTGGGGGTTAGCAGCTGGTGTGCGTGTGTGTGTGTGTGTGTGTGCGTGCGTGTGTGTGTGCGTGTGCGTGTGTGTGTGTGTGTGTGTGTGTGTGTGTGTGAGAGAGAGGGAGGCTTGGGTGACTCTTCTCAGACTCCATTTAGTCCCTGTTTTACCAAAAGTTCTAGATCCTTAAGATCCTTTCCACATAATAAACACAAACGCACAAGAGAACTAATGCAAGACATGGTGTATGTATTTAAATCAATATGTACTTGATGGAAAGAGCAAAAATGCTTCATGCAGAGAGCTTTAAGCTAAAGAAACATGTTTACACACCCATGGGATTTGGTCATTAGGGGACCTCTTGTTTATATTTGTATTGTTATTTAATCATTATTAATTTTAGTTTTGCCAATGCTTTTTTGGTGTTCTAATAGTCTGATATGGCAAAAGATGCAAGATCTAGACAGAGACAGGACAAATAAATGTCAACCTTAGAACTTAACTTAAATGGACTGATTAGAAATGTTTTCCGACATTAAAGCAAGTCCGCTTTCAAGGTATAGCAATTATATGAACGAAAGAAATATATAATTGTACACAGCTGATGAACAAATGCGGAGGGACAAACCGACACGCCACTCTAGTCGTAAACAATGTCTTCTTAATTTAAAAAGCAACAATTAGCACGTGGGTTATTCGTGCAGTGTCTTCACTCGTGGCCAAAACCGAAACCGTGAGATGCATTCTTACACGATGAACAAATTGCATTCTTACTCCGTTTTCAAGGAGTAGTGAGTAAGCTATCATTATCTCGGTGATTGCACGCGAATGTAAGGAAAATTGTGATGGGATTTAAAGAGAGGAAAAAAAGATTATAAAAAGCTTGCCTGGGTTTTGCGTTTTATATCTGATTACCCATTCTCTCGTGGGGAAAGAGAGAACACCTGTGTGGGGTAAACATATTTTGCGTGACAAGCAACGCGCCTGTTTCGGACAGCCATAGGCCTATCTCATTTCGAGAGAAAAAGAAAAGAAAAACTGAAACGTCATTGATACAATGCTGGCTAAATTATAGCCTTTGTCGTGTGCTGTTTCTTCGGTATTTTATTCTTTCTTAACCGACGTGGAATACATTCTCCCAAGTCTTACTGAAATTGTCTAGACTGCTTTCAGAAAAAAGGATTCTCATTACGACCCGTAATACAATACAGTAAATTTAAGTATATTTGCAGGACAAACAAGGTCTTCGACAATAGGGCAGGTCAAGTAAACACTACTTAGAGCAGGTTTTACGTTACAGTTAATCAGCAATAAAGCTGCGCTTGTCTAGAGAGGCATTTGTGTGCCGGTGCCAACACCTCTATCGCGCGTAAACAAGAGTTTATTTTTTATTTTTTTACCAACACTGCATTTGAAAAGCTACTGGACACAAGTTTACACTTTGTGATTTAAGACAAAATAACCCAACAATGGTTCTGAAACAGAACGTAAATCGAGAAAAAAATGTCGAGACATGAAAAATATGTAGGCAGATACAGTGCTGGGGTGTAGGTTAACAGATACAGTGCTGGGGTGTAGCTACATCCGATGCATGAATCAGATACAGTGCTGGGGTGAAGGTTAGGGTTGCGATTTACCGCAGATGCAGTGTTGGGGTGTAGGTTAGGGTTAGGGGTTTGGGTTAGATACAGTGCTGGGACGTCCTACACATCTACCTGCTGTCGGCGTCGGCTGAACCGTACGGCCTTGCGAAAAATAACACGCAGAGGGCTTGAATATTTGTGCACTAAGATAAGCGACACGGTGTCGTTTCAGTCCTGTTTGTGAACGTTTTTCTTCGGTCTTTCTTTGAAAATTAAAGTGTCGACTTTTGAGGAATCTGAATAATGTAAATTGTTCTCGAGAACAACCTTTTGTCGTGTAGAAACAGAAACGGCTTTCCAGGCGGGTTGGCTGGCACGCCAGTCGCCACAGCTACACACTCGTATGGGAGTGCATTTAGAGAAGGCAGAAGGTTTAACCCCGCTCTCCCTAAACAGACACGGGCTGTTCTCTGCTCCTGGAGAGCAACTTTATAAGTTTTGAGTCGTCGGGGATTTTCCGTGACACAACAACCCATTCCGGTAATGGACGCACTTTGATTTTCAGATCGCGTGTCTTCTCAAATGGAAGAAATTCACTGGACGGTGGTGTCTGGTTAATTACAGACATTTTTGGGGGCTATCTGTGACGGAAGCATAGTTATGTAAGCGCAACGCAATACATTCCAATTTGTATATTCCACCCACAACCCAATTACGGCAGTTATCCCGCAACGTGTGTTTTAAAACATTTTTCTACGCCTGATTGCCCAATTTTCAGTTTGAAGTATCGGTGCTACTCTGTAATTATCGCACCTGGATCATTTTACAGGGGGGAAAAGCAAAGGCACAACATAGTTATGTGAAGAAGTCATTTTGATGTTCATTGATGTGAGAGCCACCTTCCTTGTTAAATTAGGCTACTCTTTATTTTTCCTATAGGCGTTTGCTTCTGTTGCTCGTTTTGTTCAGGCTGTTTTGCAGGTAAATGGCTACATGGCCTGGAACGACGCATCCGCTTTTACTGTTGTCGTTAAAATAAGAAAGTGAAGCTTTGTAATCCTTTTATTTGCGAAGTGTTTTTAATGGGGCGGGTTGAAGAGGGGACTTGTGGCGTGGACTCACGTGGACGATGAGGGAGAGTTGGAATTTCCACCAAAAAATGAGATGCGAGCAGGGGCGATTCTAGGATGTGACCTTTAGGGGGGCTCAGCCCCCAATGAGAATGTTAGTTGTACACATGCAAAGCACAAGCCTCCATTTTTAATTAATTTACTGTTAAATTACCCCAAAACAAAAACACCACAATGGTGTCGCTCTCAAAACTGAAATACCAGTGGTATTTTTTAAAATAGGTATTAAGCAAAAATGTTTTTTAGAAAAGAATGACAACATTTTCGGGGCGGTCAGATGACAGACAGGGCGGCTAAAGCCCCCCCTACACAGGGTCTGAAATCGCCACTGGGTGTGAGAGCCATGTAGGTAAATAAACAGGGCGACGATCACGTGATCAGCGAGTCAGCTCGCGGCCATGAGCGCGACACTGATAGGATCACACCTCTGAGATCTTAATCACTGTTACGAGTCAAGATCTGAACTACTCTTTGCTCTAAAACACTACCTGTATGTTGCAGAATCTAATAATAACAATAATTACAACAATAATGATAATAATAATAATAATCGAATAATAATAATAGTAATAGTAATAATAATATATGGCTATTTGATCTATTTGTTTGTTTCAATGACACCCAAACCATCCCATTACCAGCTTTGATATGCATGGGTTGTTGTAATGTTATGCACTGGTTACCCCTAGATATGATAAACACGAGATATGATTGAACATGCTCCTGCTTGTTGTTGGCTTCGAGATGTTGCTATTTTGGTTCACTGGTGTTCTCACCCGAGGAGCTGTTTGCATTCTGCCAAACTCAACTGCCAATTAAAATAATTATGAAGGAGGTGAACTGCAGGTGAGGAGGAGCGGCAGTGTATGAGGGAAAGGTAGGCGACTGTGAAGGGCAGGCACTGTGGAGCTGGCTGGAGTGACTGGTTTGGTTTATGAAATCTCCCAACTGTGCTTTAAGGGGAATTCATGGTAAATCCAGCAAAGGAAGAATCCCAATGCACAATAATTCTGTGAATAACTGGGATCCAGTCTGCTAGAGATCAAATCGTATGTTGCGTGGTATACTGTATGTTACATGGTCTTAACTGGTGCCATTGTAAAGAGGAGTTCCTGTTCATTAACTGGTGCAATTATGAAGAGGAGTTCCTATTTTCTAATCACTATCGTAGGACTCTAATGAGTTGTAGAAAAAAATCATATTGGGACACTGGGAGGAGAACTGCAAATGGAGGAGTTTGAGATTCTGAGCATTTAAAAATGTATTTCGTCCCTTTTCATGAAGCATTACTGTATGTGCAACAACTATTTAGTTGTGGAAATAAAGTATTTCATAAAGCCATATTTCATATTCCTCCGTGCACCTGAGGGAACCCGGATAAGTTGCAAAAAAAACCCTCAAAACAAAACAGACACATCTCTTATCTCATGGCGTGTGCAACCTTTTCTCCGGTTCTGTGTTTTGTTCCCCAGTAAGTGAAGAAGGGCTTCGCGAGACCAAAACCTGGGCACAATCGCAGTTTAACACTTGAGTTCAGACGTGAGATCTCTATCTCATGTTACCGTGAGACTCCCGCGCGTGCGTGTGCCATACGGGCTCGCGTTCCCGCTCACCGAGCCAGCGCTATCGGCAGACTCTTCACACGCTAAGAGGCCCGGCTCGCATGCAGCGGTCGCCCAGGGAACCGGGAACAGGGAGGGAGGGGTTGAGCCCCTTTCCAAACGCTCTGCAGTCTGTCATCGGGCAGACAGATACGGCCTACCTCCATTCAGGCGCTGTAGGCCTCCCCCCCCCCCCCTCCCCCCCCTCCCTCTCTCTATCTGTAAGCAGAAACATGAGGCCAATCACAATCCCAATCTCGCCTCTCTCTGCTCTACCTATAGATCGCTGTTTACTTGGCAGGACTTCTGCTTTCTTTTTTTTGTCTGAACTTGAAAGGGGATCCAAACAGCCGACTCACGCATACGGTTTGCACGAGATACAGCGCCTGCCACGGAGCACGAGATACAGGGCCTGCCACGGAGGGGGGTGGGGCCTGCCCCTGAACTTAGGGGGGGCCCCCCTGCTCTATTTTTACCTAGCTTCTGCTCCCTCCGGATCTCCAGGGCACCACCCCACGCCATGGTAGCGTGTGTGTCCCTCCTCCGGAGGAAAGGAGGTGCCCAGGAGGTGCCTCATGCTTGGGGGCTGATTGGCAATTGAGGCATCGCGGGGTTCCAAAGGTCCACTGAGAAACTCAACTTGGAATGAAAGAGAGAAAGAGGAACCAGCTGGAAGGGCGACAATATGAATCAAAAAGTGTATTTATATCTCACCTCTGTTTCAACTGTGCCATCCAAACCGTGGAAGTGGTATCTGATACACGTTTGTTTTTATTAATTTAACAGACTATTCTATTCCAGATTAGTGTGCGTGAAAAGACTAAATTAACTGCAGTTGTTTTCTGCTGGGTTCAGGGGAGCGACCAGCGGTTTGAATAGGAGGGGTTTCAGCCTGCGCCCTGGCGCCTCCTCTGTTCTGAGAGCCGGAGGGTGGTGAGAAGTGGTGAGAAGTGGACCGCTCACCGAATGGCCATGTTGGCGTGGGCCTCGTGGTGTCACGGCCAGACGGCCAGACGGGGTGGTGACCACTTCCACAGCTCCTTCAAAGCCCAGAAAGTGCTTGATTTTTGGGTTGAAATACATGTTATTAACACCCAGAGGGGAACTCCATGACGTCACCAACTGCAGACATGCAGTTTAGACAAGAAAAACGACACAAACTTAACAGGCACAAGACGGAGCGTAAAATCAACAGCTGTCATTGACGACGCAGATGTGCGCTGCAGTCTTTAATGTGGAAGATGAAGGGTACGGCCCAAAGCCCTCTATCACGGAGAGCTTGAAGGTGCTTCCAAAAATATGGTAATTCTGAATGACATCACCCAAAGAGGGCGGGCTTCGGCCTGTCAGTCATCAGGGTATCCAGCAGATCATCGCCATGGTGACGACCTGCTTAGGACTGGGCCTGCAGAGCGCTGTGCGATCCGTCATCACACCTTCACAAAGACAGAGGAGAGAGCAGAGGCCCGTTCCCCTGTGACCTGTCTCCCTCCCTCCAGCCCGAGACAACGGCACAGGAAACCACACCTGTGCACAGGCCCCCCTGCCAGCCCAGGGCAGGCCCGGTCTTAGTGCCCCCGCCAGGCCCAGGGCAGGCCGGTCTGCTGGTGCCCACCCCCCCCCCCCCGCCAGGCCCACCCCCCCGCCAGGCCCAGGGCAGGCCGGTCTGCTGGTGCCCCCTGCCAGGCCCAGGGCAGGCCGGTCTGCTGGTGCCCACAGTGACGTCTGCACGGCTCTTCCCGTTTGAAGCGCTGCCCCCGGGTCAGAGGGGCCGATATCTGCTCCCGAGACAAACTGCAGCCCGAGCGGCTGTAAATCTCCGGCTGCCCGCAGCCCTGACGGTTTAACAATGGCGCTGAGCAAAGAAGGAGTGTGGCTGTAAATCTTACCGCTCGGACCTCTCTCTCCGCCCACGTGAGCAGAGCGCCGCTCGGACCTCTCTCTCCGCCCATGTGAGCAGAGCGGTCTACTCCAGTGCCGGTTTGCCAAATGAAGAACGTGTTATTTCCCTCGCGGTCTCATCTGTGACAGGGCAGAATGACTGGGCCCAGCAAATCTGCTTGCTAATGTCACAATCCA
>JAINUG010000116.1:2842500-2865000 GCA_029706075.1 Aldrovandia affinis
TGTATGGGTTTTGAAATTCTATCCTATCCTCCCCAAGCCCAGCCCCCCCCCCCCACACACACACACACACACACACACACACTCTCTCTCTCACACACACACACACACACCCATACATGCAGCCCCTTTAAAGAACACAAAATGATTTAGGGTATGGCAGCTTATTTATATTAGTCAGGTGATTGACGTTGTTCCATGTCAGTCTGCGGACAGGAATGCTGTTTTACAGGAGAGTGACGTAAGATAACCCAGTTTTCCTCCCATCCCAGATTTCACGCCCAGATTTCAGGATTTTAACCAAGAAACTGTGCCTCTCTGATCTGTTCACCTACTGACACTTTTTGCCAGATATTCATATTTTTTGCTGAAGGCTTATGTTTGAAGATCCAGGTGTTATTTTCAATGACCAATATTTGTTTAGCATACCTGACTGATAATTCGTTTTTAGATGTCTGGAAAAAAGTGAAATTTTTGTGTAAACTTTAAAGACCAGGGGCAAATAGTGTATATGCTGAGCACATCCATTCTCCTTAACTCCTTAAATCTGCTCTGGGCAAATGCTGACTGAGTCCAACTGTGCACCTTATGAAAGAGAAGTGAAACAGGGCAACACATTCCCCAGCTTTAAATGAAATCAGAAAGGAGGGTTACCTGGATACCGCACGACAAAATATGTCTCTAGTAGAGCCTGCAGTGCCGCTAAATGCACTGTTTCAATTCATTCAATCGACTGAAAGAACAGCACAGTTATTAACATGGTCAGAATTCCCTCATTCATGTGGAGTATCCGTGTCAGGGTTTTAAAGAGTGGGCCCTCGATGGGCCAGGGAGATGCCCTTCCTGACTTTCCTCTGTTCTGTAGATTTCTTCAGATTTTTTTGTTTTATATTAGAGAACAGTCGGTGCGCTCAAACCTTTGAATTATCATCAAATAAAAAAAGCTAAAGTATAAGGTCGTTCCGCTGGGCGTTCTGTAATTTCTGGTCGCGAGTTCCTGGAGTTTCATGAGCCGAACCGTGGGGAAACCCCCACCATAGAAGAAGAGATAAAAGCCCCAAGCCCGTTTGCAGAACCTCAGCGCACACAGTCAAGGCCTTCGCCGCTAAGACACACGGCCACGTGAGCAATGTAAGCAGGCGTGTTTGATGTGGTTACGGTCTGCTGGAGGGAGGGTCTGCTGGAGGGAGGGTCTACTGGAGGGAGGGTCTGCTGGAGGGAGGGTCTGCTGGAGGGAGGGTCTGCTGGAGGGTCTGCTGGAGGGAGGGAGGGTCTGCTGGAGGGAGGGTCTGCTGGAGGGAGGGTCTGCTGGAGGGTGTGCTGGAGGAGAGTCTGCTGAGGGAGGGTCTGCTGAAGGGAGGGTCTGCTGGAGGGAGGGTCTGCTGGAGGGAGGGTCTGCTGGAGGGAGGGTCTGCTGGAGGGAGGGTCTGCTGGAGGGAGGGAGGGTCTGCTGGAGGGTCTGCTGGAGGGTCTGCTGGAGGGAGGGTCTGCTGGAGGAGGGTCTGCTGGAGGGAGGTCTGCTGGAGGGAGGGTCTGCTGGAGGGTGTGCTGGAGGGTCTGCTGGAGGGAGAGTCTGCTGGAGGGTCTGCTGGAGGGAGGGTCTGCTGGAGGGAGGGTCTGCTGGAGGGAGGGTCTGCTGGAGGGTCTGCTGGAGGGAGGGTCTGCTGGAGGGAGGGAGGGTCTGCTGGAGGGAGGGTCTGCTGGAGGGAGGGAGGGTCTGCTGGAGGGAGGGTCTGCTGGAGGGAGAGTCTGCTGGAGGGTGTGCTGGAGGGAGGGAGGGTCTGCTGGAGGGTCTGCTGGAGGGAGGGTCTGCTGGAGGGAGGGTCTGCTGGAGGGAGGGTCTACTGGAGGGAGGGTCTGCTGGAGGGAGGCAAGCAGCAGAAATCCCGTCCTTGGTGCCTTCAAAGAGAGAGCTGCCGCTGATTGATGAGGTGCGATGGCGGTCCTCTCACTTACAGCCGGCCTCAGCGTCACCCTTTCAGCACAAACAATGGGCCAGCCAGACAGACAGACAGACAGACGGAGGGATGCCTGCGTGGGCGTTCCCAAACAGACGTCCTGCCAGGCCAGCTTCTCGTTTCTGGGAGACCCAGTTTATGCAGGATCCCTCCCTGCCCTGCAAGCTCACGAGAGAATGAGCTCATTTTACTCAAGCCTCGAGCGGGGGGGTGGGGAGGGGGGGCTTTTAAATAAATAAATAAAACAGAATATATAACTAAACTCAATCATACAAAACATGTACGGTTTCTGAATCCCGACACTACGTGGTTGGGGTAGGAATTTTTGATGGCGCAACAGGTGGCAAATCAAAAACTTTAATTGAGTGAGGCAGTATATTTTTGGAATATCTAAAACTGGATGGAGGAACTGTGTGTGTGTGTGTGTGTGTGTGTGTGTGTGGTGGTGTGTGTGTGTGTGCGTGTGTGGGGAATGTGTGTGTGTGGTGGCGTGTGTGTGTGTGGTGGTATGTGTGTGTGTGCGTGCGTGTGTGGGGAATGTGTGTGTGTGTGGGTGTGTGTGTGTGTGCGTGCGTGTGGGGGAATGTGTGTGTGTGTGGGTGTGTGTGTGTGCGTGCGTGTGGGGGAATGTGTGTGTGTGGTGGCGTGTGTGTGTGTGGTGGTATGCGTGTGTGTGGGTGTGTGTGTGTGTGTGCGTGCGTGTGGGGGAATGTGTGTGTGTGTGTGTGGGGGGTGTTTGGATACAAGTAGAGCATGTTTTGTTCTCTGTAGGGTGTTTGCATGTTGTGCTGTCGTCTCTGGGGCTCCCCTGGCACTGTGGTCCCTGCAGGTGAGCTGGGCTCCTCCTCGTGCCCCACAGGTAGAGTATACCCCTGGCACCGAGGTGGGAAATCATCGAGCAGTCTTTGCCCACTTTCCGTGCACAAGATCCAAATCCACTTTTGGCTGGCAGTGTAGTGTAATGGTTAAGGAGCTGGGCTTGTAACTCAGAGGTTGCTGGTTCAATTCCCAGGTGGGGGCACTGCCGTTGTACCCTCGAGCTAAAGGTACTTAGCCTGAATTGCTTCAGTAAAATATCCAGCTGTATAAATGGATTGTATGTAAAGAAATGTAAACTGTGTAAGTCGCTCTGGATAAGACCATCTGCTAAATGCCTAAAATGTAAATGTAAAATGTTGCTCCTTTTTGCCACCCGATGACAGACCTCTGAAGTGCGAAAGGGCTTTTCAGTGACCTGCCCTCTTCAGACCGTTAAAGAGTTGTTGCTGTGTAGAGAGAAAGCACTGAGGTGTCAAATGTCGTCAGTGGGCATGGGGTGCAGTGGGGGGGTAAGTGCATCTATGTGCTCAACACCTTTCATTCATGTGGTTCCTGTAGTTCAGTTTGTAGAGCATGACGCTGGCAATGCCAAGGTTGTGGGTTTGATCCCACGGGACTACATGTCCGTCGTTCGGGATGGGACGGGAAAAACCGAGGTCCTGACTCTCTGTGCTCATAAAAGATCCCACAGCGCTTTTCTAAAAAGAGTAGGGTGTTAACCTGGTGTCCTGGCCAAATTCCCAACCAAGACAATATATACTGTATATATATATTTTGATTCATTCCCTCCCTCCTCTCCTCTCCACTGTGTATCTGATGTGTGGTGAGTTTGTATTGGCGCACTATGGCTGCCATCGTGTTCACCCAGGTGGGTGCTGCACATTGGTGCTGGTTGAGGTGAGTTGCCCCCCCTATCGTTGTAAAGCGCTTTGGGTTCCTTGGAAAGCGCTATATAAATCTAATGTTCAATTAATCAAATCAAATCAAATTTATTTGTATAGCGCTTTTCACAATTTAATTGTCACAAAACGCTTAACAAAGGGAACCCAGGCCTAGACCCCCCGAAAAGCAAGCCTAAAGGCAACAGTGGCAAGGAAAAACTCCCTTGGTAGGGAGAAACCTTGGGAGGAACCAGACTAAAAGGGGGGGAGCCCATCCTCTTCTGGCCAGCACAGGGTATGTCCAAAAAAGACCATGTCATGGTCAGTCCAAGGTGGCTTAGGGCTGAAAGACTTTGCCCCTTTCGGGGGGCTAAACCACGTGGAGAGGGTCCAGATCCAGGAACTGGGGTAGGCGTGGGGGTGAGGGTTGATGGGGGCAGCTCACACTTCTCGCAGGATCTAGGGCCGAGGCAGAGAAGAGAACATGCAGTCAGAAAAAAAGCAGTGCTATAGCCAGTAGCATTATGTAAGAGCAATTAAATTAAATTAATCTCTACTACAAGTCATCCCCTAGCACAGAGCAGAACCCTGGGCACTGGTCTTGCTGAGCGCTGTTTTAAATGTTCCCGTTCGGCCGCTCGTCGGTGCCTCTCCTCCTGGGACCGTTCTCAGGGAGCCCTGCTCCTCACAGGCGGTAACATTCCGGGCGGTCCCGGCATTCCAGCGCTCTCAAAGACACGAGGTGATGAGCGGTGCCATCGAGAGAGCGCTTTGTGAGAAGGTTACGTTTGGAATTGAATGTCAGGAGCGCTCCCCAAACCCTCAGAGGTGACAGTGCAGCGATCGTGTTCCTTCCTGAAGAAAGGGATTCCTGTGCCCGTCAGCCGAGTGGGAACTGAAACCTGGGGGGTGGGGGGGGCAGAGTTTATTCAGGGTTATCTTCTGATACACGGCTTTAATCATTCCCCTTATCGGGTCTCACCTGTGAACGCTAAAACAGCGTCAGCAGCCATTGAAGGCTTTATTTGACTGCGGTGTATGACTTTGATGAATTCTCCACAAAAACATCTCTCCCTGAAAGAAAGAAAACAGCAGCTAATGCGGTCACACATGCACCAAACCGTGCAAACCTTTCAGATCGATTCTGTGTGCTTGTGGCCCCCCGTGTTTCTGACAGGATACACGGTTCTGTGACTCTTGCCTTTTCCATTTATCTCACCTGCAGATTACGTAAGCGGGTTCCTGCGCTCTGCGCTCCTTTTGAGCCCATGCTAAAGCGGCAGCACTTGCAAAACAGAAGAAAAAAAAATAGTGAGAATGTTTCGCACTTGATTTAATGAACCGTTCCCACACCATCAGATAAGGGAGCGATCAGATTAGCGCTCAAGTCATTCTGTATAAACATTGGTGATGGATTTCCAACACGAAGGAGCAGAGGATGGTCTGGGGACCACGATGAGTCTCTTGGCGCTGGCCCAAGCAGCAGAACGCCGGCGGCCAGATACCTGGCGGCCGCTTTGTGGAATGCGTGTGATTGGCAGGTGTGTACAGGTGTGTACCGTGTTCTCCTCTCTGCCCACATGTCAAAGGAAAATGCTCCACATAGTTCTCTATGAGCTGTTTTTTTTCTCCCCGCCTGTCAAAACGGTGCTGTTCCAGCACATAATCACACAGGTATTTGCACTAAATTTCACTGCAGGGCAAGAGGCGCAGGCCCTCGAATAATTCCCTCCCAAGGGTCCCAGGTGAACTTCAACGAGCTGCCAAATCACGCACCGCGCACACGGCAGACTCCTGCGCCCTCTGAAGGAGCCCTGCAACACCGTACGACACCTGTAACTGCTCGGAATCGGTAAAGATAAACACACTGTCTGATCATGTAATAATGTAATAATAACATATGCCATTTAGCCGATGCTTTTATCCAGTGACCTACAGTAGTGAATGCATCCATTTTTCAGTACATGTGGTCCCAATGGGAATGTCTGTTAAGGTCAGCAATGACCCTTCAGTTGCAGCTTGAAGGGTTTCAAAGTCACCCCCATGTGAGATACACAAATGGCGCGGTGTGAGTCTGTGATGGAGTCAGTGTTCACAGCAGAGTGCAGTCCAGAGAAGTGAGCTCGGGGCCAGCCCAGTCAAATGACGGTGATGTGATGATTGATTTAGCCACCTGTCCGCAGGGTCACACCTGGTTCATAGGGGTGTGGCATGTTCCATGGTGTATCTTGGCTCTTATGAAGTCATCCGGTTTCCTTGTCTTGTTTATGGGGAGTGGGTCACTGGGTGGCCACGGTTGTGGGGCCTAAAGTCCCATACCCTACAGCTGGACTCTCAGAGGATGGATTTTAAGGCTATGGGAGGACAGTGGGTGTGAAAACCAAACATCCAGTGGTGACCATTGTGGCTTGAACTTGTACAGCTCAGCTCAACTAATGTAGCTCAGGTGTGTGAGTGAGCGGAGCTCAGAAGGCGTGAGTTAGAGTTTAGTTCCCAGAGTTGAGTCTTGGGACTTGCAAAGGGTGACGGTGATAAGAGTGTGATTAGTTCCCAGAGTTGAGTCTTGGGACTTGAGTCCTTAGCTCAGTGGGACTATCCAGAGCGACTTACAAGATGTGCATTAATACATGGTAGGAACAATCATAGTATGCACAAGAGGTCAGTGCAGTAATACAGCGATAGACATTGTTGTTGGCAGCTGCGTACCATGCCTGTAACACCGGGAAGGAAAAGGTTAGTAAATGTTTAGTTTTTTGGGAGTAAACAAAAAACATACATATACAAAAATTATTTTGTGGTGATGACAACTGGCTATATTCAGTGGTAGTGGAGTCTGAAAGGGTGGGTTTTGAGTCTCTTGTGGAAGATAGCCAGTGATTCCGTGGTATGGAAGATTGTTCCACCACCGAGGGGTCAGGACAGAGAAGAGGGTACATTAGCCATCCCAACGGCCTCAAAACACGTCGAACTGAGGTGTGGATCACCATCACCCGAGCACATGGTATCCCCCGCCCAGTGGGGCAGCCATTTTACAGTGAAGAGGCACTATTACAGCCCATCACAGCGAGCTAGCGGGCGATTGGGTGGCCAGGTGAATTTGGCCACGGGACCTGAGTCAACCCCTGCATGCCCCAGGGTCGTGAAAGGCCTCGGTGAGTGCTGGATTCATGTCTCATCTGAAAGATGACGACGCCAAAGACTTCACATTTTACTGGGGTGACTGCAGCCCCTTGTGAAACTGTAATAATGTCTGAGACAAATGCAAGGAAAAGCACATGCTTTCAATATGTTGTCGCTGATTGTGTTTTACCCAGTAATTTAAGGTTAAGCATTGGCTTTTATTTAGAATAAACCTTTTTGGTTTCACAGCACGGTAAGGCAATTAGTCCCCACTGGGCCTATCTGAAGCCGGTATCATGTGATGTAAGTAGCCCATATCATCCAGCGCACCCAGATTATTTATAGTAATTGTATTATTTAGGCTCGTTCCCTTTGATACCTGTGCCAGAAGCTCTCCACCCCTCTCCTTGTTAAATACATTTTAGATACAGTTTATCTATTTGGCCTTCCATTATGGCTTGCATTATGCCACATCTGTGCTGACACCGTAATCCATTTACACAGCTGCCTCTTTCAGGAGCACCTCAGGTGAAGTTTTGTTTCCTCAGTGCCAGGGGATTCAAACCCGTAGCCCTCTGCCTGAGAGTCAGAGCATTGCCCCCCCCCCCCGTAAAACCTCCTATTCTGCAGGCCCTGCCCCTTCGATGCCCTTGTTTCCATAACAACAAAGCACCGTGTTTATTTGTGTTCCTCTGGACGGGGTTGCATCACCGGCGTGCAGGTTGGGATGGCGTGAGGATGGGTGTTCCCGTGGTCGCCCTGGCGGTCGGCACGCGGTCGGTCCACGCCCGTGGGACGCTCTGGGTGGGGGGGGTGATCTCTCCTCCATTCCTGTCGGGCGGAACCTGTGTGAGCCGGTTGACGCATGTCGGCAGGAATGCAGACAGAGATTCCAGCCGCCTGACACATTCCGCACGCGTGTAAACGGGCCGGCCTCACGACCGCGTGACTTCGCCACGGACCGCCCGAGAGCGCGCGCTGTGGGGAGAGCAGGGAGCGCGCGCTGGCCGCTCGATTTAGGGCCTGTTCCCATTTCTGTCATCTTCACGGGCAGAGCAACTTTCCGTAGTGTGGAGCGATGAGTCGCTTTATTGATGTTTTCTGTCGAACTTCCCTGTGTCGTAAGGTCTGAGGACAGAACCGCTGGGATTCAGACGGCGTTTAGCGCGAAGCGTTTCAAAAGCACTTCTGAAGGAGCTCCACCTCCTTGCCAGAGACGTGATCAAACAATCGCCTCTATTGCATCAGTAACAGCCTCTGAAGTACCTGAGATCTGGAATTATCACCTTTTCTTGACAGAGCCTCCATTTAGTAATCAAGTGGCACTTTGTGACAGACCCTCTGGCCCCTTATCTTTCTGACCAAACACTCGATGAGGGACCAGGATGTGTGTGAGAGGTGACGGGGCGGACGGGATGGTAACCCCCCCACACACACACACACACACACACCATATCACCATTTTATACACACACACACACACACACCATATCACCATCTTACACACACACACACACACACACACTCCCACATACACACACACACACACACACACTCTCACACTCTCACACACACACACACACACACACACACCTGACCACACTCTTCCCCTCAGCTGTGACACGATGGTTTGGTTTGGTTTGGTTACAGCCAGCACTCAGGGAGCCGAGCCGGAGCGTTTAGCGACGTACAGCTCTGACTCAGTGAACCAAGCATACAGGTACACAGGTACACAGGTACAGGTGAACTAACGGAGTGTAGATATCAATAATTACCCTCCTCCTTCTTCAAGAGACTCCTCCTCCTGGATTCAATCAACATTTGTATCTCAATGAAGACCTTCATGGTTTAGGTTTTGGGCAGGACATGGTTTTTATGCTTAAAGAGAATTGAGGGGTCTGGGGTTCGAATCCCAGAGAGGACATGGCCCCTGTGCTGGGCACATAGCCGGTAAGGGTTTGAATGGCTGGCAACACTGTCAGGACACTGAGTACTGTGATCTTAAGCTGATATCAGGCTTACACACTTCAGGAGTATCACTCGCTTTCACTGTTTATAGTATTTTTATCCAGTTACTTAATTTTTTAAATATATTGCCTACTGTGAAGCACTTTTGGCTGCATGTTTCTTTGTATGAATGTTGCTCTACAAATACATTATTATTATGAACATTGTAATAATTATCAAAAGAATAATAATAATAATCATTATTATTGTAATACATAATGTGAGTATTATGGTTGTAAATCTTGAGAATACTGTATCGTAACTGTAAGTATTGAGTCCTGAGCAATGTGATTTTAAGTAATATTGTATAATATTAGGTATTAATATAATATTAGGTAAGGCTGTTCTAATAATTGATCCCCACTGTTGACGCCATTCCTGGCAGGCAACACATACAGAAATGATGATCCTGAAATATGAAATTATGATAAAAACAGAACGGGGGGGCATGCATCGTGTGAGCCTGAAATCGCGTGGCACCCACTACAGATACAGGAGATTGTTGAGGAAGTGCTTGAATGGGACGTGTATCATTGTGGAGGCAGATCAAGATAGCTTTGAAACAGCTGCCAAGTGCGTCTCCCTATCGCAGCTGGGACTCGAGAGGGGCGGGGGGGTATCTCCCATCAGGGCACCGCTGACAGATCAGAGAAACGTAAACAGGGCGCGGGGCAAACAGCGATCTCACGCACCGCGTGTGGGGCACGCAGCCTGGCAGGGGCACGCATGGCTCCTCTCGAGGAATGTGAGGCCAGCCCGTCACCTCGGCGAGGCGTGAGAGCACATCCTGTACCCAGGTAGCAGACACACTTGAAATTAGAAACTCTTCTTTTTGTCCATCTGTTCAGTCTATACGTCTGCAGAATGATATAATCATAGCAGCTCACGGATAATTTCTCTTTCTCTCTCTCTCTCTCTCCCCCTACGCTTCTTTTCCTTCGTTCTCTTTTTTAATCCCTCATCCCTTTCTCTTTCCCCTTCTCTTTTCTCTCTCCTTCCCCTGTCATCCACAGTCCTCTCTCTCCCTTTTTGCCTCTTTCTCTCTCCTTCTCAATTCATCTCCTTCTCTCCTTCCAATTCCTTTCACCTCTCTCTCTTTCTCCTTCCTTCCATCTTTCTCTTTTGTTCCTTTTCTCTCTCTTTTTCCTTCCTTCCTTCCTCTCCCTCTCTCTCTCTCCCTCTCTCCCTCTCTCCTTCTGTCTCTGTAATTCTCTCCCTCTCTCTCTCCCGTGTGCAGATACGGTGTGCTGTACGCAGGACCCCAGGGACAGTGAGTCAGGCCCCCTGTGTCTGGCAGCAGGAGGTTTTCTTCAGATTCTGTATTGACTGTATTGTACACATGGTGCTCCCTGTGAGAACACAGCAGGTGACCGGGGGGGGGGGCTCTGTCACCACTGCGCCACAGCTGGAGAGAGCCAGTGGAGCCGAGACAAGGCAATACTAAACCATCATAATGGGGCTGTTCCAGCCAGACAACCGTATGTCAATTTTCTTTTTATATATATGTTTTTCCTTTATATATATATTTTATATTTCAATTTTTTTTTGTGTCTAATTTATTATTATTATTATTATTATTATTATTATTATTATTATTATAACATTAATTTAATTTTTTATTATTAATATTTTTAACATTAATTTATTTTATTTTTTTGTCAAATTGTTTTGTCAAATTTTTTTTATATATATTTTTTTCCTTTATATATAATTTTATATATATTAATTTTTTTCAAATTTTTGTCAATTTTCTTTTTATATATATATATTTTTTCCTTTATATATATATATTTTATGTATATTTTTTTTTGTCAAATTTTTTTGTAAATATTTTTTTAATATATACGTTTTTCCTTTATATATATATTTTATATGTTGTTTTTTTGTCAAATTTTTTGTACATTTTTTTAAATATATATATATTTTCCTTTATATATATATTTTATGTATTTTATTTTTGTGTCAATTATTATTATTATTATTAATAATAATAATAATAATTAATATTTTAATATTAATTTATTTTTATTTTTGTCAAATTTTTGTCAAATTTTTTATATATATATTTTTTCCTTTATATATATATTTTATATATATATTTTTATGTCAATTTTCTTTTTTTAATATATATGTTTTTCCTTTATATATATATTTTATATATGTTTTTTTTGTCAAATTTTTTTGTACATTTTTTTAAATATATATATATTTTCCTTTATATATATATTTTATGTATTTTATTTTTGTCACATTTATTATTATTATTATTATTATTAATAATAATAATAATAATTAATATTTTAATATTAATTTATTTTTATTTTTGTCAAATTTTTTTTTTTATATATATTTTTTCGTTTATATATATATTTTATATATATATTTTTTATGTCAATTTTCTTTTTATATATATATTTTTTATATTTATATATTTATTTTATATACATATTTTTTTTGTATAACATTTTTGTAAATATTTTTTTAATATATATATTTTTCCTTTATATATATATATATTTTTTTTTTTATCAAATTTATTATTATTATTATTATTATTTTTAATAATCAAATTATTTTTTTTATTTTATATATTTTTTTCCTTTATATATATATATTTTATATATTTTTTTTTGTAAAAAATTTTTTAAAATTTTTTAAATATATATATATATTTTCCTTTATATATATATTTTATATATTTTTTTTGTCATTTTTTTGTTAATTTCTTTTAATATATATATTTTTTTCCTATATATATATATTTTATATTTTTTTGTTACATTTTTTAATATATATATTTTTTCCTTTATATATATATGTTATATATATTTTTTGTTTTTGGTCAATTTTTTTGTTACATTTTTTTTATATATATTTTTTTCCTTTATATATATATTTTATATATTTATTTTTTGTCAAATTTTTTTAAAATTTTTTTATTTTATTTATTTTTAATATATATATATTTTATTCCTTTATATATATATTTTATATATTTTTGTCATTTTTGTACATTTTTTTAATATATATATTTTTTCCTTTATATATATATTTTATATATATATATTTTTGTCAAATTTTTTGTTCATTTTTTTTATAGATTTTTTTTTTTCCTTTATATATATTTTTTTTTTTGTCAATTTTTATATATATTTTTTTTTCCTTTATATATATATTTTAAATATTTTTGTCATTTTTTTAACATTTTTTTTTATATATATATTTTTCCTTTTATATATATTTTATATTGGGGTTTTTTTGTCAGATTTTTTAGTTAATTTTTTTTAGATATATATATTTTTTTCCTTTATATATATATTTTATATATATTTTTGTCAATTTTTTTGTCAATTTTTTTATATATATATATTTTTCCTTTATATATATTTTTTATATTTATAATTTTTTATATAATTTTTTTTTCCTTTTTATTTTTATATATATTCTTTTTCTGTCAATTTTTTTTATTTTATTTATTTTTTATATATATTTTTTCCTTTATATATATATTTTATATATTTTTATATATTTTTTATTTTTTTTTTTTTGTTAATTTTTTTATATATATATTTTATTTCCTTTATATATATTTTAGCCAATTATTTATTTTTTTTTCAGATTTTTTTGTCAAATTTTTTAATATTTATATTTTTTTCCTTTATATATATATTTTATATATATATTTTGACCAATTTTTTTGTTAATTTTTTTTTTTTATATCCGCCAGCCCTTTTTTTTTGTCAATTTTTTTTATATATATATTTTTTCCTTTATATATATATTTTATATATATTTTTTTTTGTCAAATTTTTTTGTTATTTTTTTTATATATATATTTTTTTCCTTTATATATATTTTATATATATTTTTTTTTGTCAAATTTTTTGTCAAATTTTTTTAATATATATATCTTTTTTTTTTTATTTTATATATTTTTTTTTTTGTCAATTTTTTTTAATATATATATTTTTTTCCTTTATATATATATTTTATATATATATTTTTTTGTCAATTTTTTTAAAAATATATATTTATTTATTTTTGTCAGATTTTTTAGTTTTAGGAGCCAGGCCCGGGGGTAGGGCTCGAGGGCGAGCGCCTGGTGGCCGAGCCTACACCTATGGGGCTCGGCCGGGCACAGCCCGAAGAGGCAACGTAGGACCCCCTTCCCATGGGCTCACCACCCATGGGAGGGGCCAAGGGGGTCGGGTGCAGTGTGAGATGGGCGGCGGCCGAAGGCAGGGGCCTTGGCGGTCCGATCCTCGGCTGCAGAAGCTAGCTCTAGGAACGTGGAATGTCACCTCTCTGGCGGGGAAGGAGCCTGAGCTGGTGCGGGAGGTCGAGAGGTTCCGGCTAGATATAGTCGGCCTCGCCTCGACGCACGGCATGGGCTCCGGAACCAGTCTCCTTGAGAGGGGTTGGACTCTTCCACTCTGGAGTTGCCCCTGGTGGGGGCGCCGAGCAGGGGTGGGAATACTTATTGCCTGTACTTTGGGGTTCACCCCGGTAGACGAGAGGGTAGCCTCCCTCTGCCTTCGGGTGGGGACGGGTCCTGACTGTTGTTTGTGCTTATGCTCCAAACAGCAGCTCAGAATACCCACCCTTTTGGAGTCCTTGGAGGGGGTGTTTGAGAACACTCCTTCCGGGGACTCCCCTCGTTTTGCTGGGAGACTTCAATGCTCACGTGGGCAACGATAGTGAGACCTGGAGGGGCGTGATTGGGAGGAACGGCCCCCCCGATCTGAACCAGAATGGTGCTTTGTTGTTGGACTTCTGTGCTTGTCACAGATTGTCCATAACGAACACCATGTTCAAGCATAAGCGTGTCCATATATGCACCTGGCACCAGGACACCCTGGGCCGCAGTTCAATGATCGACTTTGTGGTCGTGTTGTTGGACTTGGGGCCGCATGTCTTGGACACTCGGTGAAGAGAGGGGCGGAGCTGTCAACTGATCACCACCTGGTGGTGAGTTGGCTCCGATGGTGGGGGAGGATGCCGGTCAGGCCTGGCAGGCCCAAACGTATTGTGAGGGTCTGCTGGGAACGTCTGGCAGAGTCTCCTGTCAGAAGGAGCTTCAACTCCCACCTCCGGGAGAGCTTCAACCATTTCCCCGGGGGAGGCGGGGGACATTGAGTCCGAGTGGGCCATGTTCCGTGCCTCTATTGTCGAGGCGGCTGACCGGAGCTGTGGCCGCAAGGTCGTCGGTGCCTGTCGCGGCGGTAATCCCCGAACCCGCTGGTGGACACCGGCAGTGAAGGATGCCGTCAAGCTGAAGAAGGAGTCCTATCGGACCTTTTTGGCCTGTGGGACTCCGGAGGCAGCAGATAGGTATCGGCGAGCCAAGCGGAGCGCGGCTTCGGCGGTCGCTGAGGCAAAAACTCGGGCATGGGAGGAGCTCGGTGAGGCCATGGAGAACGACTTCCGAACGGCTTCGAGGAGGTTCTGGACCACCATCCGGCGTCTCAGGATGGGGAAGCAGTGCACTGTCAACACTGTGTACAGTGGGGATGGGGCGCTGCTGACCTCGACTCGGGACGTTGTGGGTCGGTGGAGGGAATACTTCGAAGACCTCCTCAATCCCACCGACACGCCTTCCAGCGAGGAAGCAGGGTCTGGGGACTCGGGGGTGGGCTCTCCTATCTCTGGGGCTGAGGTCGCCCGGTGGTTAAAAAGCTCCGTGGTGGCAGGGCCTCGGGGTGGATGAGATCCACCCGGAGTCCCTCAAGGCTCTGGATGTTGTGGGGCTGTCTTGGTTGACACGACTCTGCAGCATCGCGTGGACATCGGGGCAGTGCCTCTGGACTGGCAGACCGGGGTGGTGGTCCCCCTCTTCAAGAAAGGGGACCGGAGGGTGTGTTCCAACTACAGGGGATCACACTCCTCAGCCTCCCTGGTAAGGTCTATTCAGGGGTTCTGGAGAGGAGGGTCCGTCGGATGGTTGAACCTCGGATTCAGGAGGAGCAATGTGGTTTTCGTCCTGGTCGCGGAACTGTGGACCAGCTCTACACCCTCCGCGGGGTCCTGGAGGGTGCATGGGAGTTTGCCCAACCAGTCTACACATGTTTTGTGGACTTGGAGAAGGCTTTCAACCGTGTCCCTCGGGAGTCTTGTGGGGGTGCTCCGGGAGTATGGGGTACCGGACCCCTTGATACGGGCCATTCGGTCCCTGTACGACCCGGTGCCAGAGCTTGGCTGGCAGTAAGTCGGACTTGTTCCCGGTGAGGGTGGACTCCGCCAGGGCTGCCCTTTGTCACCGGTTCTGTTCATAACCTTTATGGACAGAATATCTAGGCGCAGCCGGGCGTTGAGGGGGTCCGGTTCGGTGGCCTGAGGATTGGGTCACTGCTCTTTGCAGATGATGTGGTCCTGTTGGCTTCATCGGGCCGTGACCTCCAGCTCTCGCTGGAGCGGTTCGCAGCCGAGTGTGAAGCGGCTGGTATGACAATCAGCACCTCCAAATCCGAGACCATGGTTCTCAGCCGGAAAAAGGTGGAGTGCACTCTCCGGGTCGGGAGGAGATCCTGCCCCAAGTGGAGGAGTTTAAATACCTCGGGGTCTTGTTCACGAGTGAGGGAAGGATGGAGCGGGAGATCGACAGGCGGATTGGTGCGGCGTCGGCAGTGATGCAGACGCTGCATCGGTCTGTCGTGGTAAAGAGGGAGCTGAGCCTAAAGGCAAAAGACTACCCTCACCTATGGTCACGAGTTGTGGGTAGTGACCGAAAGAACGAGATCGCGAATACAAGCGGCTGAAATGAGTTTCCTCCGCAGGGTGTCTGGGCTCTCCCTTAGAGATAGGGTGAGGAGCTCGGTCATCCGGGGGCTCAGAGTAGAGCCGCTGCTCCTCCGCGTCGAGAGGAGCCAGATGAGGTGGCTCAGGCATCTGGTTAGGATGCCTCCTGGACGCCTCCCGGGTGAGGTGTTCCGGCACGTCCCACTGGGAGGAGGCCCGGGGAAGACCCAGGACACGCTGGAGAGACTATGTCTCTCGGCTGGCCTGGGAACGCCTCGGGATTCCCCTGGAAGAGCTGGACGAAGTGGCCGGGGAGAGGGAAGTCTGGGTCTCCCTGCTTAGGACGCTGCCCCCGTGACCCGACCCGGAGAAGCGGTAGAAAATGGATGGATGGATGGAGATTTTTTAGTAAATTTTTTTTTAATATATATATTTTTTCCTTTATATATATATTTTATATATAAATTTTTTGTCAATTTTTTTGTCAAATTTTTTGTTAAATTTTTTGTCAAATTTTTTTTTGTTAATTTTTTTTTAATATATATTTTTTTTTCCTTTTTTGTCAAATTTTTTGACAACTTTTTCTTTTTTTTTTTTTCACTGAAATTTGGAGTAATTTTTTTTGTGTCTGCGTGATGTGGTCTCTGTGTGATGGAGGAGGAGCTGGGGCGCGCAGGGCGGCCTGTAGGTGAGGGAGAGCGGAGGAGCTGGGGCGCGCAGGGCGGCCTGTAGGAGAGAGAGAGCGGAGGAGCTGGGGCGCGCAGGGCGGCCTGTAGGAGAGAGAGAGCGGAGGAGCTGGGGCGCGCAGGGCGGCCTGTAGGAGAGAGAGAGCGGAGGAGCTGGGGAGTGCAGGGCGGCCTGTAGGAGAGAGAGCGGAGGAGCTGGTATTAATTTTTTTCTTTTTAAATTTTTTATATTTTTTTTTTTTTTGTCACATTTTACTGTCAATTTCTTTTTTAAATTTTTTTTTATTTTAGAATTTTTGTTCTTTTTACATTTTTTATATATATTTTTTTTGTAAAATTTTTTAGTACATTTTTTTATATATATATTTTTTTCCTTTATATATATATATTTTATATATATACTTTTTTTGTCAATTTTTTTGTTAATTTTTTATATATATTTTTATATATATATTTTTTCCTTATATATATACTATATATATATATTTTTGTCAATTGTTTTTTTATTTTTATATATATATTTTTTCCTTTATATATATATTTTATTTTATTTTATTTTACTTTTTTTTTTATAATATTTTTTTCCTTCATATTTTTTTAATATTTTTGTCAAATTGTTTTTTGAATTTATTTTTATATATATATTTTTTCCTTTATATATATATTTTATATTTATTTATTTTTTTGTCAATTTTTTAAATTATTTTTTTCCTTTATATTTATTTTTATATATACTTTTTTTCAATTTTTTTGTTAATATATATTTTTTTCCTTTTATATATATTTTATATATATTTTTTTTTTGTCAAATTGTTTTTTGACTAATTAATAATAATTAAATTTTTAATATTAATTTATTTTTATTTTTTGTCAAATTTTTTTATATATATTTTTTTTTCCTTTATATATATATTTTATGTATATTATTTTTTGTCAAATCTTTTAGTACATTTTTTTCTAAAAAAATTTTATATATATTTTTTTTCTCCTTTATATTTATATTTATATTTTATATCTATATTTTTGTAAAAAAATCTACATTTTTTTATATATATTTTTAATATATATATATTTATTTTTTTGTCAAATTTTTTAGTACATTTTGTTCTAAAAAAAATTTATATATATTTTTTTTTTTATATATATATTTTATATTTATTTTTTTTGTCAAATTTTTGTACATTTTTTTATATATATTTTTTTCCTTTTATATATATATTTTATATATTTTTTTTTGTCAAATTTATTTGTCACATTTTTTTGTACATATTTTTTTCCTTTTATATTTTTTTTATATATTTTTATTTTTATTTTTATCAAATTTTTTTTATATATATTTTTTTTTTTCAAATTTTTGTCAATTTTTTTTTTATATATATATTTTTTTTTCCTTTATATATAGTTTTTATATATATATTTTTTTTGTCACTTTTTTGTCAATTTATTTTTTTATATATATTTTTTTCCTTTATATATATATTTTATATTTTTGTTTTTTGACAATTTTTTTGTATATTTTTTTAAAATATATACATATTTATCCTTTTTTATATAATTATTTTTTTCTCAAATTTTTAGGGTTAGGGTTAGGGTTATAAATATATATTTTTTTAAAATTTATATATTTTTTTCCTTTATATATATATTTTATATATATATATTTTTGTCACATTTTTTGTAAAAAATGTTTTTATATATATATTTTTCTTTATAAATATATTTTTATATCATTTTTTTAATATATATATTTTTTCCTTTATATATATATTTTATATATTTTTTTTTGTCAAATTTTTTGTCAATTTTCTTTTTTAAATATATAAAAATGGTTTCTCTGGTTTGTTTTGGTTTCTTTTCTACGGACTCCTTTTTCACAACAAACAAACAAACAAACGCCAGTGCAGGAGTCCTGACCCCCCCCACCCTCTCCCTGTCAGTCAGAGAGGGGCCCCAGCACACCACGGCTCTGTGTGAGTCTCAGAGTGAGTGAGTGACGGGTGGAGACGCTTCCTTCGAGACAGAATTCGCCCCCACCCACGTTCTGGAGACTCCCTTACGTGCTTCACGGCGGACCTGAGCCGGCTCACCCTCCCCCTCCCCATGGGGTGGACAGACAAACGCCGCCCCCGATCAGGGCTGATGACCAGGGCCGGTCTGGTAGAGACGGGTTTAGAACCGCGTCCCTGACAGGCAGCGCACACCGTATCAGACCAGCCAAGACACGGTTAGATCCCTACGCTATCTGCTATGCTATCCGCTATGCTATCCGCTATACTATCCGCTATGCTATCCGCTACGCTATCCGCTATGCTGCTATCCGCTACGCTATCCGCTATACTATCCGCTATGCTATCCGCTATGCTGTCCGCCGCCCTGCGTGTGCAGAGCTCCCTGCGTGTGATGCTGTCTGGGAGAGGAGAGGGTCCCGCGAGCCCCACGGATTCCATTCATCACTGCGGTTACTGAAGTATGTCACTGTCCCAGATCCCAGAGGAGAGGAGGGGAGGGGGGGGGGGGGAGGGAGGGGTTCGGAGGTCACAGCACGGGGACAGCATGGTCAACAACCCTCTGCCCTGCCCCCCACCTCTGCGCAGAAAACAAAGGGGGCAGGAAACAGCTGATGGCTCGCTCCAGCGTCGGGCTCCACGGGTCAGTCTTTGATACAGTCCCGCGGCCCGTCGGAGATAAATCACAGCCCAAATACGCCCCCACCCCCACCGCCCCACCCCCACCCCCACCCCTCCCTCCCCCCCCAGCCCCATCGACGGGCCCGCTGTTTTTAAAACCGGGGAAGTCCAATCACAGACAGATTCTACCTTTTGAGAACACTGGCAGTGGGACAGGATGCGAGGATGTTTTCTTTGCAGGAGGGGGGGAGGGGGGAGACTGGGGGGGGGGGCTGCTCTATTTCTGTCCCTGGGAGGGAACAAGTGTCTGTCCCAGGAGGGGGGGCTGCGCCCCCCAGCCGCCGAGCACCGCGTCACCGGGAGGAAGTGCGCCCAGCCGGGCTGGAAAAGGGAAGGAAAACCTTGTCGTTATGACGACGTCCCCCCCCCTCGACCCCCCCGGTATCAGATAACCGTCCTCCCTCCTCACTGAACTCTGTGCCATATAATTCCAGGAACCTGGCGGCTCTATTATTAAAACGCTTTCAACTGCCGCCGCACCGTGGAGAGGGACGGCCGTGGACATGGCCCGCGGCTCCCAGACACTTCCTGTTCCTCTTCTCCCCCGATCCCAAACCCCCCTGCTCACCTGGCATGCCACCTCCCAGGGGGAGAGGTCACGGAGAGGTCGGAGCGAGGCGGGGCGGGGCGGGGCAGGGCAGGTAGGGGGCGCTGCGGGGGGGGTCGATCGCGTTCGACTCCAGTTTGTGACACACCTTGTTTTGGGCACATTTTAAAAGTTCATCCCAAGGTGAAAGACAGACACAGATTTGATTGGGACTTGGCTTTGAGTCTGTTTTTACATTTTGGCACCATCTACCAAGCAGAGCAGCTTAAGGTGTGCCAATTGAGATCCCCCCCACCACCACCACCCCCACCCCCCACCACCACCACCACCCTCACCCCCCATTGCTTACTCTTTAAAAAAGAAGAAGAAATTCACATGATGTGATTCTACTGAATGATCCTGCAGCAGGACTGGACAGCCAGCGCGAGGGTATCGTTATGTTTAGGGGGCATTCTGACTCAGAGGCATTCAGTTATAATCCCAGGGACATACGTTCCTTGAATTTGAGCTGGCTTCCTTGGATTGGGCTTCTTCTTTTTTTCTGTTGCTTTTTCCTCGTTTTTACTATCCAATTATACCCTCCTTTTTCACGTCAATTACCCCCCTCCTGAGCCACACAGAACCACACTCTACCTACTGAGACACACAGAACCACGGTCTACCTACTGAGCCACACAGAACCACAGAACTCTACCTACTGAGACACACAGAACCACACTCTACCTACTGAGCCACACAGAACCACAGAACCACGCTCTACCTACTGAGACACACAGAACCATGCTCTACCTACTGAGCTACACAGAACCACGCTCTACCTACTGAGACACACAGAACCACGCTCTATCAACTGAGCCACACAGAACCACCTGTTGTGTGAAATGTGTGGAACAGTGAAAGTGTGTTTTTGTACGGAAGGCTGAACAAACTCTTGTTGCGTGAAGATCAGGGAAATGGTGCAAAAATCGAAGTGAACAGATTTCAGCCAATCAGGGGCAAAGACCAAAGAGAATTTAACTGATTTCCGCTGAAATACAAATGGTGGGAAAACAGTGACAGAACCCCACCCCCCCCCGACCAATCACATCGCAGCGCTCACAGACTGGAGCAGCGTGGAGGCTCACACGCACGGCTCGCCCCTCGAAATGTGTCTTCCCGGAATCGAGAACGCGAAACGAGCCCAACGCTGAGGTCATTAGCGAGTTATAAACAGGATCACATCTCCTCTGGATGCCAAGAAAAATAGTCTTCAGGGTGAGGCGAAGGTCACGAAAACAACGCTGTTTTCTCGTCTTTAAGTGTTCATGACGAGGTCAACAAGCAAGACCGAGCACGTCCCCTTCTGAAAGTCGTCTCCAGCAGTGAGATTGCATGACATTTATTAAGAGCCATTGAATTAGACCACATCCCAGCTGACTGGTGACTCGTGACCGAACAGTCTCATTGTCTCCCTTCTGTGTGGCTCAGTTGGTAGAGCGTGGTTCTGTGTGGCTCTGTAATCCATCTGTTGATATGATTCTGGGTTGCGTCGGCTACGATGTTAGCGCCCGCTCATTTGGCCTAAATCTTACGACCTCATTCTGCTCTCTCTATTACATAATGGAAAAATGTTAAAAATAAAACCTGTTGCGGTTGTCCCCCAGTTGAACATAACTGTAGGGCTTGTCAGGGTTTGAAAGGAGGCTCCGTCATTATCCAGTGTTAAAAACACCGGCAATGTGGGCCGGGGGCTCAAACCATTCAGAATTCACAGCAGTATTAAACTGCATTTCACGGCCAATTAGAGCGTGTTTGCCTTTTTGAAGCAACGGCAGAAACGGCCGTGTTGGGACCCCGTGCAGCCCAGCGCTGAGAGGCAAACCCCGGGGATCCTGAGGTAGGGTTCGTTTGAAAGGTGAACGTGTAAGCAAAAGCCCAGAAAATATTTACACAGTCCATCAGGCTTAAAACAAGAGAGATAAAGATTAAGTTTCTGTGAATGCTTTGAATTCCTTTCAGGCTCAGCTTGTTTTAAGTGCTGCAGGTGCACAGGACTTGAGCATGTGTGTGTGCGTGTGTGTGTGTGTGCGTGTGTGTGTGTGTGTGCGTGTGTGTGTGTGTGTGTGTGTGCGTGCGTGCGTGCGTGCGTGTATATGTGCATGTACATGGACATGTACGTGTGGGTGCGTGTGTGCGTGTGTGTGCGTGTGTGTGCGTGTGTGTGCGTGCGTGCGTGCGTGCGTGCGTGCGTGCGTGCGTGCGTGTATATGTGCATGTACATGGACATGTACGTGTGGGTGTGTGTGTGTGTGTGTGTGTGTGTGTGTGTGTGTGTGTGAGAGAGATTGTGTGTGTATGTATATGTGTGCTGTGTGCTTCAACACACAGACTCTGAGCTGAAAACGCCCAGGATAGCCTGGCCTGACAGAACTCAGGTCTGCTGGCTGTTCACTCCCAGGTTGTACACCAATAATTCACACTCGCTCTGACATCACCCTAAATACACACAGTTGTGTCCGTTTCCCCTGGAGAATAGGCCCCTCGATGTAGGCCTGTTCCTGGGCTCTAGGTAAGCAGACTCACCCATGTTTACACAATTCATGTAATAATAATAATAATAATAATATATGCCATTTAGCAGACGCTTTTATCCAAAGCGACATACAGTAGTGAATGCATACATTTTTCAGTATATGTGGCCCCAGTGGGGATGTTAAACACCTTGCTCAAGGGTACACCAGCTATGGCCCATGCTACATTTAAACCTGCAACTCTGCATCTGCAAGCCCATGTCTGTAACCACCTCCCCACACGCCCCACAATGCTAGCCTACCCAGCCTCCCCACACGCCCCACAATGCTAGCTTACCTAGCCTCCCCACACGCCCCACAATGCTAGCTTACCTAGCCTCCCACACACCCCCACACGCCCACCCCCACTACTACTCCCCACACGCCCCCCCACACGCCCCACAATGCTAGCAATTAGCCTCCCCACACACCCCACCAGCCTCCCCACATGCCCCACAATGCTAGCCTACCTAGCCTCCCACACGCCCCACAATGCTAGCCTACCTAGCCTCCC
>JAINUG010000116.1:2870000-2935000 GCA_029706075.1 Aldrovandia affinis
AAGCTTTCATGTGATATGCTGCTACCTGAGTGTGGCTTGTGTAATACTGTACTTGAGCGCAAAGTGTTCATTTGCTTCTAAAAATACTGTCACAATATTATCAATCCATCGAAATGCGCAGAAGGATTAAAGACAGCAGGGCATTGAGAACTCACCTTTTTCCAAATATGTTTTTTTTTTCTTTAAAAAAAAAAAAAAATTATTTCTAATTTTTCCCCGTTTTTCTCCCAATTTGGTTGCCAATTATACCCTCTATTATCTCAATTCCCCCTCCCCCACGAGTCCGCTGCCCGTTCTCCGGGTCGAGACACTCTTTTCTGGGCCGATAGATAGATCAGCCAAGTGTGGTGCGTTAGACCACTATGCCATCCGCCGCCCCCTTCCAAATATGTTTTACTTGTTTACAAAACAGGGTTCATATCGAGCCGAACAATCTTCTTAGCTCTGGGGCTTCCGAATGAATCCTCCCTCCAAGGTGTACCGATGCAGTCATCCTGTCTAGTAAATGTGAAGTGTATCAAACGTTTTTTTATGGTTTCTTTATCACCAGTAATGTTGCTGTTGACATCATTTGACTTGTTACACTTCCGGTACGAGCGCATGGAAACGATGGAGCAGGATGAGAAGAAAGAAGAGTAGTTGTTGGTTTTCATGCACGCCCTTTCCCTCCTGTCCAGGGCTCTGTATTGTGCAGTCCTCCTATCTTGTGTTGCACAGTAAGGTCAAAGGTCAAAGCTACTTGACTTAATATGTATCAAAGCAGGATTAGTTCTGTCATATTCCTGGAGGTTCGGCTGTGGGCTAGGGAGGGTTGTGCAGTGAACAGTGGGCTCGGTGTGCGGTCATAAAGCTGTTCTGGCTGCTCGTGGTGGCCCAAACCATATTAAGATGCATTATGTTGCCATTTCCTTTATTTTGGCAGTCACCTGTACATAATTCTACCGGATTGCATTTCCACACAGGTTTGGGAAGCGATGGCGTGTCTGTGAATGAATGAGTGGTGTGGTGAATGAATGAATGAGTGCTGTGGTGAATGAATGAATGAGTGGTGTGGTGAATGAATGAGTGGTGTGGTGAATGAATGAGTGTTGTGGTGAATGAATGAGTGGTGTGGTGAATGAATGAGTGGTGTGGTGAATGAATGAGTGGTGAGTATATTTGAGCTGCTGTGCACCTCACCTGTATCCCCTTTTATTTTGTCAACACTAAACTGAGGTGCACTGACGAGGCATGCAAACCAATCAACCAATTAATCAGTCATTCAGTCGATTGACGCTCGCTCACCTGTAGCAGGTGACAACCTTTTCCTCCCTCGTTGTGTTTCACATTTTAGACTTATCACCAGTGTGGGGCACCCAAGAGAGACAGCCTTTAAAGACGGCCTTTTTAGAGACTGTATTTTTTATCCAGCGCAGCCACAGGGGCATGTCGGCCCGGCCCTGCTCATATTTACATGTCTGTCTGCCCCCGTTCCAGGCCTGTGCTCGCTATCTCCCCAAACCCACGCACGCTGTCACAACACATTTACCATCAGAGTATTTCTGCTCCGGCCGTACCTGCCCAGGGTTTTGTGGGGATGAAAAATGCCAACGGCTCACATATTGTAGCGCAATGATTGTTAGATTGTACATACCCCTTTCATAGCTGAGTAATTACGGCCAGTAATGAAGGAAAAACTTTTTTTCTGGGGGAGTTTCTCTCTTTAGGTAGAGTGCCATGTCATCAGGTCTGAGCCCAAACTCTCCTTAACTGATTGGCCTGCTGGTGTCACATGATCTCTTAGATTCATCCCTTTATCTGGTGATAACCCTGAATGGGAATTAAAGGTGGCTGCCTGGTCCTGGGCTTCAGTGTGTGATGTTCCCCAGAGCCTGGGGTTCAATGCTGTTCATGACAGTGTGTGCGTGTGTGTGTGTGTGTGTGTGTGTGTGTGTGTGTGTGTGCGTGTGTGCGTGTGTGTGTGTGCGTGCGTGCGTGCGTGCGTGCGTGCGTGTGTGTGTGTGCGCGCATGCGTGTGTGTGTGTGTGTGTGTGTGTGTGCGTGTCGTTTGTGTGTGGGTGGGCACACACTTGGCACAATCTTGCATCTTGTCTTACATGTTTCGAGCTCTGAGGTGTCGTCCTGACCATAACAAGATTCCTGAAGCTGTGATATCAGCGGCAGACAAAACAAACCAAATCAAGGGGAACAGAACATTAAATACGTCTTCCTGTACAAATGTGAACTGTGTACAAAATATGTACAAACAAACATGACAAGGGCATAACCACATATTAAATATTGGGGGGGACTTAATAAAAGGGAATGTTTTATATCTACAAATTATTGGGGGGGGCAGATATGACTGTTTTGAGTATTGGGGGGGGCATATTTATGAAGAAAACATAATTCATATTATGAATTCGTAATTCATATAATTAATCCTTATGGTGTTCAATAATTTTTTTCATTAATTATATTTCATGCTATAAAATTCAAGGGACATATTTTTGTGTGTTCTTCACTTCAGCAGTAGTTGCATGCGTTGAGATTGTATTGATATTTTATTTGATTATGAGTGTGATTGTTTTTGCCTTGAAAGGTTCCTCATAAAGAGCAGGCGTGGCAGCATAATGGCCTTATTAATATGATTTGAACCTGCTGTTCTCGATCCTCTGGAATGTAGAAAGAAAACAAAAAAACAATTTGCTCCTCCTTGCGTGAAAAAAAAGTGCCACCCCTGTAGAATATGCTGTCCTCTGTTTGCACCGAGGGAAGAATTATGTCAGATTTACAACGTGCCTGAATAGAGTGCCATACTAGGCCCGTCTGTTTGATGCATAATGTTCCCGTCATTAATTACAGGCCGCGTATCGTTGTGTCGTTTCTCGTAGTGGAATATGCCGAGGCACACTTTTGTTTTTTAGTTTTTGGGGTTTTTTCGCCACGGATCCTTATATCACCCTTTCACCCCGCGCCCTCCCACTCTCGGCTAGCCGACCTTTCACCGATCCTTATATCACCCTTTCAGCAGGTTATCACCCTTTCACGAGCAGGTTAGGGTCACGAGCAGGTTAGGGTGCGAGCACCCTTTCACCCCGGGTGCGAGCAGGTTAGGGAGCAGGTTAGGGCAGATTAGGGTGCGAGCAGGTTAGGGTAGGGAGCAGGTTAGGGTACGAGCAGGTTAGGGCAGGTTAGCAGGTTAGGGTGCGAGCAGGTTAGGGTACGAGCAGGTTAGGGTACGAGCAGATTAGGGTGCGAGCAGGTTAGGGTACGAGCAGGTTAGGGTACGAGCAGGTTAGGGTGCGAGCAGGTTAGGGTACGAGCAGGTTAGGGTGCGAGCAGGTTAGGGTACGAGCAGGTTAGGGTACGAGCAGGTTAGGGTACGAGCAGGTTAGGGTACGGGCAGGTTAGGGTACGGGCAGGTTAGGGTACGAGCAGGTTAGGGTACGAGCAGGTTAGGGTACGAGCAGGTTAGGGTGCGAGCAGGTTAGGGTACGAGCAGGTTAGGGTACGAGCAGGTTAGGGTACGGGCAGGTTAGGGTGCGAGCAGGTTAGGGTGCGAGCAGGTTAGGGTGCGAGCAGGTTAGGGTACGAGCAGGTTAGGGTACGAGCAGGTTAGGGTACGAGCAGGTTAGCCCGCGGCCGTCTGTCAACCAGTAGTGACTCACCTGGATCTTAACAGTCCAATTAATGTAGCGAGGCGCACGCACACACACACACACACACACACACACACACACACACAGCCCGACCCACTGCGCTTCCTCCTTTGTGCGGGAGTGTGGCGTGGCTTTTTGGAATAGCAGCGAAGCCAACCGTGATTAACCTTGAAATAACAACACAAGACGAAAACAGCCTCTCTCTGGCGTAAGAGAGACATGTGAGTAATCTGCAATGCCAGAGAAACATGACTGATGTGTCTGTCTGTGCTTTCTCAGGGAGTGCTCTTGGGCCTTGTATCAACACACACAGACGACGCGCTGTTTCGCATTTTTTTAAACAACTGATTACTGTTAAATATTCTCAAGAAAGGTAGGTCACGGTCAAATGTATTTTCAGTCAATATTATATTATATATATATATATATATATATATATATATATGCTCTTGTAAAACATTTGTATACAAGATGTACACATGTATGTTTCACTTAATGCTTTCTGAAGAAGAGTACTTTGACTGAAGACCTTGCCCTGGCACCTAGATAACCTATTCAAAATATTTCCTTTCAGGTACTTTAGTTAGGTCGTACAGTATCATCATTTCATGATTAAACCATTATTTAACTTCACGCAACAAAATTTTAAACGGCCAAAGTTTTACATCTCGCACGCTGTGTGACACATTTACACAGCACCATTGAATTGGGCCAAACGAGGTGAAAACGCTTCATTCAAGGGGTGCTCCACCAGCCCCCCCCCCCCCCAGGTAAGAGCCCTTTAGTACTGAGGTCTGGGCTCTAGCCCCCTCTCCATATCAGTGGTGAGGGGGGCGAGCGGATGTGGTTGTTGCCAAAGCTACCTGCACATCTATCACATAATAATGATTGACTGTATGTGAGAGGATGGCACGTTGGATTAAAGGTGCGTGTGCTCTTGGTGGTTATTTAGCTGAAGTGTTTCAGCATTGCAGTGAGTGTGTGTGTGTGTGTGTGTGTGTGAGAGAGAGTGTGTGTGAGTGTGTGTGTGTGTGTGCGACTTGTGTGTGTGTGTGTGTGTGAGTGTGAGTGTGTGTGTGTGTGTGTGTGTGAGAGAGTGTGTGTGAGTGTGTGTGTGTGACTCGTGTGTGCCCAACCTCCTCCCGTTCGGCTCTGCTCTGTTACCTCTTTGCTTCGCTCTTCCAGAATATTCCGTTTCCCGTCCGATTCCTGTAACATCGTGAAGGGGAGTTCCTCCAATGACCAGAAAAATTCCAGTAAATTGAAACCTGACTGATCCGTAATGTGACCTGAAAGGTGATTAATCTAACAAAAAAAAGAGGTGATCATTGCTTGTGAAGAATGTGTCCTCTCTAGTCTGTGTCGTCAGAATCAAACTTTTACAGAAAAAAAGGAAATGCAATTCACAGCCGTGGAATTGGCCTTTCCTAGTGATGCCAAAGGTCAAAGGTCACCACTGGCTCTGCTTCTGCAATACTGTTGCTCGATTCTTTGAATCCTTACAGGGAATCACGGAGAATGCCTAGTTTGCTGATAGACCAACAGGGAAAACCACTAAAACATCCTGGTGAAGTAGTGATCTGGCGTTTGCAATGTGGATACACCGTTTGCGTTTTCACCTCTAAAGGTTGAAGTGTCACTGAACCTTTTGTCTCGTTGTTGTAACATGGTTTCTGAAGCGCGTAATGCTGTCTGGAGAGGAGAGCAGTGAAAAGGGAATTACACAGGTCATTTTTATGACGATACAATAACCGCGTGCACGCTAAAGTGATATTTATCCTCCTGGACCCCCCACACACACTCACACTCACACTCAGACACACACACACACACACACACAGACACACAAACTCACATACACACACTCACACACACACAAACACAAAGACAGTCACACAGACACAGTCACACACACACGCTCACACACAGACTCACACACAGACTCACACTCACACACACACACTCTCACACACACACACACACACACACACACACACACACACACACACACACTTACACTTGCATAATAATCAACGGCTCAAATAAAGGTCATTACATCAGAAGGGGCAGTGGCTCTCTCTCCCTCACACCTGTAGGGACTGGTGAAGGACAAAGGGTTTCTGGGGGATTACATTTCACCAGCATATCGTGACCTGTAATCTAAAGTGGGACTGGATGTTCTCACCAGATACATGAGAGGGCAAGTGTACCGAGAGCCCACTGCAGGTGATGCTTACGGCTGAGGTCATTGCTCATTTGAAATAAAGTTGTGAGAAAACTCATCCAGGCGAGCGCGGTCGTGTTTGTGTGATCTAGTGATCTAAAGAGCGAGCGCAGGACATGGCAGATCACATCCCATCCTGTCCATGATACGGCTCTGATATGTTTTTATTTAATTTAGAGAGTTGGACTGGGAAACGGCAGCAGGGAAACGGTGGCTCTTGAGTCATTCTGTGTGCGGGCCGCAGATGGAAAATGAATAAGTCTGTGGCAGTGTTCCACCTCGGTTGCAAAACTTTGTGGTGTGTGTGTGTGCGTGTGAGTCTGTGTGCGTGTGAGTGTGTGTGTGCGCGTGTGTGTGCGCGTGTGAGTGCGTGTGTGTGTGCGTGTGTGTGTGTGTGTGTGTGTGTGAGTGTGTGTGTGTGTGTGTGTGTGTGTGTGTGTGTGTGTGTGTGTGAGTCTGTGTGCGTGTGTGTGTGTGTGCGTGTGAGTGTGCGTGTCTGTCTCATTAGTGCTAGTTGTGTGTTGCATGTTGGATCAGGGTTTGTGTAAAGTGTGTTAGTCCTGCAGACTCTGGCAGTGTTCCTCCCTGCAGGCTGCTCCCTGAGGCTGCTCCCTGCAGGCTGCTCTGTGGAACACCTCCTGCTTCTCCTGAGCGCTCTCTCATGCTCGTGGCTCTCTCCCTGTCTGCCCCCCCCTAACCCTGAGCTGGGCCTCGCACCCCATCCCACCCCCTGTCCAGTGCCAGACCCCTGTGCATCCTGCCCCGTCCAGCCAGCACCAGGAAGTTCACCCACGTCACCCCTCTACTCTCCTCTCTGCACTGGCTCCCCATCGCAGCACGCATCAGATTCAAATCACTGGCGCTTCCTTTTCCAGCGGCTAGAGGTACTGCTCCCCCATACCTCCAGTCACTGAACTCTGTGCATTTAGCTAGTTGTCATCACCACTGCCTACTTACTCAACACTATGTATCCCTGCTTACTCCATTTGAAAAAATAGTGATTTGGTCGCTAGTGAAATGACCGGGCCCCAGAGGGGGCAGCCAAGGCCCCGGTTATGAGCAGGAAAATGATCACAACGTGTTTGAATGATCGCAGTCATGGCCAGGATACACACGCCACACTGATACCTGATGGGTGGAGGGTGACATACGCTGCCGTGAGTCCTGTTACTGATCAGTAGCAAGGCCGTATTGAGTTTTATGATGTGTCTGCTGTAATCATTACATTTCTCTCATTTAAAAATCCTTGAGAAGATGAATGAAACAGACCAGTGCTCGGTTTCTGAATTTGTGTTCCCCTTATGGCTGTACTGGTTATACAGGTGGGGGTTTGGGGATTTTTGGGGGTGTGGGATTGTACCTTGTTTTGTGCTTTGCCCCCCTTTTCTCCCCATTTGGAATGCCCGCTTGTATTCTGTCCTCTGTCCCGGAGAGCACAGACGAGCGCACGCTCTGCTCCAGAACACACCGTGTCAGCCGCTGCTTCTGTTCACGTCGCAGTCGACAAGCTGAGCAACGCAGACTGGAGCTTATATACCGTGGGCGTCCCAGTGAGCGCTGTTGAGCAATGTAATGCGGACAATCCGGCCAACTGCTTCCCTCCCTCCCTGGACTTCACTACTGCCAATAATGCGTTGCCTGGTGAGAGCGCTGGCCGTGGTCTGGATTCGTTACCAGACCGTGGGGCTCATCTGCACACGCGAACCAGCAGCCCCTTGGGTTTGGAGTTTTGTGGTGAATTGTGGCGAAACTCGACACAGACCAACAGAGCCTGAATAGTTTAATGATAAACTGAATTAGGAACTAAATTAGAAAACTGAATTTTAATGATAAATATGTTCAAATTCAGTTCTCAAACCATTCGGTTCCTCTTTGTCTCAGTTCCAGCAGACTTTAATTCTCTAAACACAATAGCAGTACTAAGATTTATTTTTTTTATTTTCAGAAATTATAGCCTTTGATATCTTTGTACATATTCTATATTTATTACAAAGTGTTAATCTTCCTCTTATGCATATACAATTTAAATTCAAATTGCAAATGCAATTCATTTTCAGCATTTTCATTACAATTGACTGCGTAAATTTTAATTCAGATCCAGAATTTTTACTACATTTACATTTTAAGCATTTGGCAGACGCTCTTATCCAGAGCGACTTACAAGATGTGCATTAATACATGGTAGAAACAATCATAGTCCGCGCAAGAGATCAGTGCAGTAATACAGCGACAGACATCATTGTTGGCAGCTGCACACCATACCTGTCACACTGGGAAGGAAAAGATTGGCCACATAATTTCAATTCAGTTCTAACATTTCCTTCAGAATTGGCTGTGTAATTTTAATTCAGTTTTTTTCATTTTATTTACAACTGGCCGTGATGTTTTGACTCAGTTCCAGCGTCTTCCCCAGGATTGGCCGTGTTCCTCCAGTTCAGTTCGGGACTGACTCCGCCACGTCAGTGCAGGCCTGCTACAGCTCTCCAGGTTTTTCAGAAAACCCTCCGTTTTAAAAAACCCAAAATGCCTAAAACTGAGTCAGGGAAAAAAACAGCTGTCTGCGAATGAAAAGAGCCTCCAACTAATTCACCCGTTTTCAATTTACATTCCTGACCCCGGCATAAACACGGCAGATTGAGCTCTCTGTGAAGTCATTCAAACCAAACTGGATGGTTTTTGGTGTTCCTTGCCTGTGGCTACTATTGCTTACTGGTGTCAGTCACAATTTGTTCTGGGTTTTGAGAGAAGACAAAAGGGAACTGAACATGAACAGGTGTGGCGCTCTGCTGACAAGCTGAAACTAAGATAAATCATACATCCGTCTGCTCGAAAGCGTTTAAACGTCCTCAAACGGTCATGGCCCTAATGAAGGAGAATGTGCCCCATCGTGGTTTATGGTGCTTATTTTCATAATTCGCAAGGTGTGGAATTGAAACCAGACTGTACGGACAAAAAAAAATATCAAGGGAGTGGAAAAACCAACAAGGGAGGGAGAATCCTGGGTACTGCATTGTTGGGATCACACGAAACCATGACCTGTTCTTGATGTATAGTCACCAATAACAATACGACAATAGATCTCCAGTTACGGGCTTTATATTAATAAGAGTATCTACCTATGACCTGACCCACATCGGACCCAATTAAGCACACTCTTGCGTAACAGGCCCGAGAGTTCTGCTGTGATGGAGTCTCTTGTGAGCGAGAGAGTCTCAAACAGGAGGCCACAGTCGTGTCGTGCAGGTAGTTTGGGAACTGTACCTCAGCAAAGCCATGGGACAGAGAGGTAGCCAGCGTGATACGGATCGAACCCTGACTCCTCCCCCACACACAGGCTCACTGCACTAATAACCCACACCTGTACCTGTCCGTTTATGTCTCATCAACACCATATGCTTTTTCATCGGTTTTTCTTGCTGGTTGGATTTCCGTGACCGCTCTGGTTTGGCAATGCACAAGGCACAGCACTGCAATTCCTGAAGAACTGCACAGTGTTTTAAAAACGTTAAAAGAACAAATGAACACTGTGACTATGTAATAAGCCTTATTAGTAAACATTATTATTAAAAGTTTTCCTGCGTATTATTAGACACGTTTTGGACTAACACGCCTGATCAGGTGTGCATTCAATTATTATAAATTATTGGTAGTTAGATATTCAGAGCTTGAAAATATTATATATATACATACATATAATAAGACATGTTTATGGCTTTGGTCCAGTAACTGGTTGTTTCTGTGGTGATGCTTCAATAACAAGAGGATCCATGCTTGCAACTGGTTTCTGGCAGGTTATTTACTTTGAGGCATACTGGATATGCTTGTATTTCTACAGGGGCATCAAAACATTCTGTTCCAGGGTTGCTGGAACAAGTCTGACATAGAATGATCAATGACATTTAACCTGAAAATAAAATAATCAAAATCGGTTGGCTGAGTATTAAAACAAACTTGGAAGCAGCTCGGACATCAATTGCACTGCAATAAATGTATTAGTGAGAGCAATAAGTGCTTTATCAAGCGATTGAGCAATCTGCTCTT
Source organism: Aldrovandia affinis (assembly GCA_029706075.1). Lineage (NCBI taxonomy): Eukaryota > Metazoa > Chordata > Actinopteri > Notacanthiformes > Halosauridae > Aldrovandia > Aldrovandia affinis. The sequence goes on from JAINUG010000116.1 coordinate 2,879,907, forward strand.
TTATTGTGCGCGCCCATGGCCAAGCTCATGGGTCGTATTTCTTTGTTTGACACTGATAACTGTTTCACAACCGGAGGGGGTACTCCACGGTTTGTGTGCAGCTAATTGGGCGAAATACTGGAAGTGATTGTGAACCGAAGTCAAATACAGTGTTGAACCCTGCAGGTGATAAGCCATGGAGGTAGTATTGATTTTAATTGATAGAAAACATTATTCTCCAGTGATTATTGGAGTGCAGACGGACGCTGAAGGGCTGTTGGTCTGATCAGAGAGGCTGTGGGAGAGATTAGAGATTCTAACACCAGTGTCATAAAGAAAGGGAGGAGAAAGTATCCATGCATCAAAGATTTCATCACCGCGATATATTCTCCCTTATTTTAAACATGAAACAATTATACAACCCAATATAAACCACTGCTTTATTCATAAAACATACTCTGAGCAGGAGTAATGGCGTTCACTTTCCAAGACAATAATTACAAACACACATGCACAAACCCACACATGCACATCACATGCATGCACGCACACACACTCACACGCACATGCACACACACATCGCACACACACACACACACACATTGGAAACAACAGGTATCACAATGGTAAACACACCCCATCAAAGATAGCGAATAAATAAATAAAAGGAGATTAAATGTGATTCTGTGCTTTTGTCCTTTTACCTGCTATAAAGCTTTAATACCATGTGAGATGTAAGCAGCAAAGAATGAGCCCCTTCAGAGGATCATATCCATGTTATATTATTTGTATTATGTTCAGAAACGGTCTGGGTAGTTCCAAAAGGATTAATGCCATATATTAATAACTAATTTATTGTAAATGTGGAGCACATACAATGGAAAGGTTTTGTCATATACCAAAGTTCACACACATATCTGAATCAACTGTCAAGTTCATAGATTTATATCATAGCTTTAAATGTACATGAATGGATTTAACCCAGTTAACCTTACAGTAAATGTCTTTATGAGGTAAAGTTCACATTTGCGTTGATTAATGACTTCATTGCATTTTTATTGATCGGTAGTTTTATTGACATATCACCGGTAACTCCTGCATGGACTTAGGACCCCGATCCAATGGTTGTACAGAGGTGCTTTCTTCTTCACATGAAGTAACTAAAAAAAGTGTTTCATTAATTGTAACATAAATAAGTCAAATCTCATATAAACTATATATAACGATATAAACGGGACAATATAAATCTCATCTCTATATAAACAAACAAAAGTTATTTTAAAAACAACACCAGGCTAAGTTATGCGGAGTACATGTATATGTCAGGACAAAGAAAATGTCTCCAATGTGTTTTTGAAGGTCACCTTCTGTGTGTAAGCAATGATTCAGGCCCTAAATATTCACATTAAAACAAGTAAACAAACAGGCAGAGGCGTAGAGATGGACGATCACACGAGCCTGCTTAAGGATGGAGTCCCCGCAGGGAAACTCCTAGGTTTCACAACGCTTTTGTAAAAGAATAAACCCTGTTTCTGCGTCAGAGAAAACCTACCGCCGCGTGAGTCAAGTACTGCTGCAGCCTGCTGGACAGAGCGAGAGGGGGGCGCTTAATTAATGATCTCTAATTATCATTAGCGGTATTGCAAACTTAAGACCACTTTAGGCAAACTTAAGAGCACTTGAGAAATACTTAAAGCTGGCCTGCGTTGTCTGAAATGCACAAACACACGCCCTCTCTCCGTTCTGAAATGCCTCGGTCGATTTCATTGACGAAATGTCTGTCTGCGGGTCAGTGTTTCCTGAGTCACAGGTTGGGAAAGTAATTGGGGGTGGGAGGGGGGTCATTTCACCAAAAAATGATTTGATTTTGAATAGAGATTTTATTCAAAGAGGGAGTGTACTTCTTCCTGTACGGGCACGGTGTAAAGACAGTTCACACATAAACTGTGTGTTTATTTGCTGCTCACAAGAGATCTGGCTTGTTTAAACAGAAGCCTCCATTCATGTGGATTCTCAACAACCGACTTCTGTTTGTGTGGAAAAGTAATCTTCTGGCAGAACCTCTGCAGCACATCTGACAGTTTTACATGTTAATAACGGGCTGTTAATACCAGAGTAGTTTATTCCCTGATCCGTATGGAGACATATTTCTGCACCTGGAATCTGAAAAAAAATAAAAACCCTGTTACGTTTATTTTTCCATCCTCCATTTTAAAGCTTTCAGGAAACACAAACACAGGGTCAGGGAACCAGCCCATCCTATCTCTACAATGACAGGTTAGGATTGTATGTGTCACAAACCCTCTAAGGAGTGGTCCTGTCACCTGTGTGTTCTTCCCCAAACTAAGCTTCTAAACTTTTTTTATTAGGAAAGGCCGAGTCAGTCACTCACAATGTCATCAAACATGAGTCATCGACGTGCTCTATTGTCCTCGATCTGTTCAGTGTGTCAACTAAAATGGCTTTTATATAAATATATATCAAATAAAAACCGTACTCTATGGAGCGATAGATATACTTCAGAAAGTCCTTGAAAATATGCATGTATATATAACTTTGTGGTTTTTGATTCATAGAACAATTATGCGAGACACATGTTACACATCAGCAGTGAGACGTGACGCCACACACACGGAAACTTCCAGCATGAAATATCATCCCTGCTCCTGCTGGCCAGAGCCCTTTCACCGTAAGATCTCAAACTGTTAATAATGTCCTAAATGGACTGAATGCACTGTATGTGTCTGTGCTGGCTCAACAATGTGTGGGCCCTATATATAACCATAACCCTAACCCTATATATATATATACTGTATATATACAGGAGCTAGCTTCAGCTTCAATCCTTCTTGGAATTCTGTCTTGAGCTGTTTTTAGTGGGACATTGGACCATTTGTCTAGAAGGAAAGGTTCTAGTTCTTTGAGGTGGTGGAAATCTCTACACTGTTCATTCCATCAAGGTTCAATGATGTTTACATCTGGTGATTGGGGAAGGCCATGGAAGGAGTTTGACTTCATCCTGGTGTTCATGAAACCACTCCTGAATCTGTTTAGCAGTGTGTATGGGGGGGCGCTATAGTCTTGGAACATCTTGAGGAAACAATGTTTGCACCACAGGGTGCACCTGGTCACCTATACAGCTTCATATTCCTCGGTCGTAATTCTACCACGCAGAGTGATACTCGGGCCCAATGACTCCCACGAGATGGCTGCCCATACCATAACAGATCCAGCACCATGTTTAACAGTTGGGAACAGGCAATGTGGGTTGAAGGCTTCATTTGGCTTTCTCCAAACATAAACCCGTCCAGATGTAGGAAAAAGAGTAAAACCCGGCTCATCAGACCAGATTGCTTTCTTCCACTGCTCAGGGTTTTGTGCTCATTACTCCAGGTTATGCGTTGTTGCACATTGGCCTTAATTACAAGCGGTTTCCGAATGGCAGCCCTACCATAAATATCAGCTTTGTGAAGCTCACGATGTACAGGTTTTGTCCAGACTGGGTCTATGGAGGCGTAGATTCAGTTCTGTGGTCATATTTGAGGCCGTTGTTTTGTGGTTTTTAGCAACTGTTAAGTGTCCGTCTATCCCTGCCGGTGAGCTTTGACCACTGTTCCTCTTTCCTGATGCAGTGTTTCCTTGTTTGGCGTGTGTCGTCATTTCCCTCAACACATTCAATAATTTTTCTGTTTCCTTGTGAAATCCGGGAACTATTTGACCTCTTTCAAAATCTAGAACTCTATTAGATCTCTCATGTTGTTTTAGTTGTCATAGTAACTCATATATATATATACACACACACACACACACATAAGTATGTACATATATATACATCTATAAAGCTGTAGTTCAAAACTGAATCAATATCAGCTGATATTTCTGTTCAACATTAGCTTCCATCCTAACAATTGCTAACACAAAGGGCTGCGAGTGTACTCCATTAAATTCAGCTCTCTCACGTCTTGTGAAGGTGTGTTGTATTGTTGCGTGCAGAATGTTGTATGAATAGTCAGATACAGGGGCAAGAATAACAGAGATAACAGCTGAAATAGCTATCACACCCTGCATTGAGCTCCCATGCTTACACACACACACACACACACATCTCAGGGCCCTCAGCGATTAACCTTGATATGCCATGACTAATGACTGTAGATACAGCTGAGGTGTGTGCTTTTTCATACAATGCACCGTTTGCCATCTTATTCAAACGAATCACTTTCAAGCATGTAAACAAATGATCTGCCTGAAATTGAACATGACACTGAATGGCTCTCCCTTCTTTGAAATCCTGGTAATGTCGTACAGCTCTCCACGCTACTTCAATCTGCATGTCGTTTCACTATTTATTATGCAGAGTATATTTAAGTGTGACAGTATCCTCTCAATATTGAATTTAAACCTAACCAATCTGGGTTCAAGGCAGGCCACTCCACAGAAACTGCTCTGCTTGCGGTTACTGAGGCTCTTCACGTGGCTAAGTCCTCATCCCTCAGCTCCGTCCTCCTCCTCCTCGACCTGTCAGCTGCATTCAACACCGTGGACCACCAGATCCTGCTCTCATCTCTCGTCGAGATGGGAATCTCTGGATCTGAACTGACATGGTTCAAGTCATACTTGGCTGCCTGGTCCTACCAGGTGGCCTGGAGAGGATCCCTCTCCTCTCCCCACACCCTCTCTACCGGAGTCCCGCAGGGCTCAGTGCTAGGCCCCCTCCTATTCTCCCTGTACACCAAATCAATTCTAACCTTTTCCTTCCCAGTGTGACAGGTATGGTATGCAGCTGCCAACAAAGATGTCTATCGCTGTATAACTGCACTGATCTCTTGCGCAAACCATGATTGATCCTACCATGTATTAATGCACATCTTGTAAGTCGCTCTGGATAAGAGCGTCTGCTAAATGCCTAAAATGTAAAATGTAAATGTAAAACGGCCGAGAGACCTAAAACATTCAATGAATGGATGAATCAGTTAAAAGAATGACATTTTTTACTTAGGTCATGAGTATATGCTTCAGAAAAATATACATTTTTTTATGAAATTAGGATGAAAGAATAAAGCCTGTTTTAGGCACCATCTGATGTTTTCAAGGGCTGCGGCAAGTCAAAGGAGAGATAAATATTGTAACAAAAAACTGTTAAAACCACAAGACAGAGACTGCAGTCAGAATGCCAGGGGACTCCAAGGCAAACAGCAACATTGTTCTCCTTTTGAAAACAGAAAAACTGTCCTTCTTTGAACGCCTTTAGAGAGAAGAATGATACTTCGTGCCCATTGTGGTTTTGACGAAAGAATGACGTTGAGCATAAATACAAATCCTTGTGGCCGATGCGAAACCTTTGACACCAGGCACACACGGATTAGGCTAAGCCCCGAAACTACACAAGAGTGGGGTGATGGAGACATTTCTGTCCTGTGTTCTCACTCCCACAGCTGAGGAAACTTCATGAAGTCAGAGCATGAATCAGCAAAAAAACAAGAATACCATCATGTAAAAAATAAATGGGGGGAGAGGGGAAATCTTGACTGAGCCAAAAACGACCTTTGGAGGGGTAAAACTGAAATCGTTTTGGGGGATATTGAGAATCCAAACAAAGGTGCTAACCTTGTCTTTCTTTTGACTATATTGCTGTACAGTAGCTGCTGTTTTAACCGGGAGCTTGAGCAAGTCAAAGTAGGGACGGCTGGAGCGGGTTGAGTAAGGCGTTGATCAATACTGCGGCCGAAGGTAATTAGACACGCAGGCGTTGCGTCACAGTGCAGTTTGGGATTTAGTTTAAATGGCTCTGTAGCCACAGAGGGATCCTGGTCAATTTCGTCTGTCCACACAGTAATTAAGTTGTTATTGCTATTTACTTGTTATTGTGTGGTGTGCGTGTGGAGCTTGTGTGGGCTTGGAGTGGGGGGGGGGGGGGTTTGGTTTAAGACCCTGGGGAGGCTAAGTGAATGGTCCCCCCGCCCCCCACACACACACACCTCCTCAAAAGGCAAGACGGGGATCATGCTGCATCTTTCAGGAAAAGTAGACATGTATTTGTAATGCTTAATGTTCAAAGTTATGTTGCAATAATTATATAGCCTGGGACGATAGATCCTTGTGATCTTGAGACCCCCTGTTAGTGTTCAATATTCTGCATATCTAGTGGTGCCACCTGGTGGTTGGAGGTCTTATGTGAACGCCCTTCTTTTTAACTCCTGACACCCATTGTTGATGTAAGCGGGTGGTCTCCAAAACGTAATAACAAAACAGCCAATGTGTTCCTGCGGGCATCAGGAATTCCAAGGGAAATATACTATAAATTGCTCACAAATTCTAGTGGTGCCACCTGGTGGTTGGAGGTCTTAGGGGTACCAGTGTTCAGGTGAATCTGTGGTTGGCCTCCAAAACATAAAAGTGAGGAGGTATTCAGCAGAGCACCAGTAATTCCAAGGATAATGATACCTGGGTCTTCACATTCTGTGGCAAATCTTGTGAACATCAAACTATGGTTCAGAAAGCGACTTTGCTATAGGTAGTAGCCATTGATATGCTATTGATAATAGCCAATGCCCAGTAGATATAGCCATTGCTTGTTTGTTCACTGGCTGTCTGTGTGGAGTGCTCAGGTATGCCACATACTTCTGGTTCCACCTGATACACTTTGCTTGCCTCATTTTTCTATAGACCTTTTCTAAGGAAATATTATAAAATGATCAACAGGGTTTTCCCCCAAACACACTGATCAGTGAATTTCACACTTTCACAAGTTGTTGAATTATAATTATTATAATAATTATTAATTTTTTTTACATTTCACTGACCTATGGAGCAGAATGAGACCAAGCGACTTGCCTCATTGAACTGAATTCCTTGACTTTGAAAAGTTGCCAGCGCTGTCTGTGTCAGCGAAGCGTTTACCAGTTACATCCACGGCACAGACAGGGCGACGCACGCAGGAATGTTCTCACCTGGGCTAATATCATAACAAGCAGTTCATCAGGTTCATTTTTGTTTTCTACGGTTCAATGTTGCTGTTTATTGTCAAGAGTTCAAAAGTTGAGGAAACAGGTGGGGTGTGGGGAGGGGGGATGGGTGGATCGGTTGACAGGCAGCGCGAAAAAAAAAAAAAGCTTCATTTGTTTATTCCCGAAAGCTCATGCCCAAACACGGTGAGGTGGAGGTGAGGGCGGGTGTGTGGGCGGGGGGGTGTGTGGGGGGCGGGGGGAGGGGGCGGGCTGTCGTAGGAGCGGGGTTGCTGTGTCTCACTCTCTGGGGAGGCTGCTTCGCGTGCTCCTGCTCACGGTGGCTCAGAGGCTGCTGAGGGGAGGGGGGGGGTCATATCAATCAAGCTGCCTTTCAGCTTCTGGCCTGTCGTGCCAACCAGGAGGAGTGACATGCTCTCTCTCTTTACACAGCTGGGAACAGCAGGCATGCAAGACATGGTGAGAGAGACAGGGAGAGAGGGAGAGGGAGAGAGAGAGTGATGATGGAAACAGACAGAGAGCAGAGGAATAAAGAGAGGTAGGAAAGGATGGAAAGATGGAGAGAAAGAAAAATATAGATGTGGGAAAAGGAGAGAGAAAGGGAGAGATAGAGATGGAGGGACAGAGAGAGGTGAGAGGAAAAGAGAGAACATTGAAGGGAAGGAGCGAGAGAGACACACAGAGAGAGAGAGAGAGAGAGAGAGAGAGAGCTTTTCCACACCTCTCTGCACAGCTGGCTCTCCGTGCCTCAGCTGGCAGGATGGTAATGTGCTCCCACCCTGCACCTGTGCCGGGGTCTACTCAGGGTGGGGCCCCCAAACGCCCAGGGGCCCTTTATCACCTCCCTCACTCTGGGCTAGGGGGGCCGTGGGGGCCCCCAGGGAGGGACCACCCTGGAGGAAGTGGAGGAGAGGTGACAGAGGAAAGAGAGGAGAGGAGAGGAGAGGAGAACACTCGCTCCATGCTTAACCTTGTGGCCCCATTAGAGTACTGCGACACTCTGCTCTTTGCTGGCTCCTGCAGTCTGAAGGGCTGCTGTTAGGTGCTCACTGATGGCTAGTGCTCGTATCCCAAACATATTTAGGAAGACAGAATAAGTAAATCCAAAAGAGATGGGTTTTTGGAAGAGCTGTGCTCTAAGATGTATGAGTTACTCTGTGCTTCTGGTGTTCTGTGTGTCTACGAAACTGTGGTCTCTGGAACATTTGTTCCAATTGGTGTCATTGTGCACAACAAAACGAATCATTGTGTGGCTTGTCCTTAACTTTGAGTAATGAAATCGAGGGTTAAGATTTTTACATAAATATATATATTTTTAATATGTAAAATATATGAATTTCAGTGGCTTCCCAAACTAAGGTGGTGCAACTCCGTTACTGCGACTAGGTGCCACTCAATTGAAGTTTGGGCAAGCGAAGCTATTCTGGAGACCCACAAGTAAAATGGCTGCTCCTGTGGAAATCAAATAACCAAACTTTGACACTTCAATAAATGCAGATAAGAACAAAACAACAAAAAATATTACAAAATATCACTTGAATATTGTTGGTTACTTGATAAGTTTAACAAAAAGTTAACAATATACTTAGCATATGCTAAAAAAACATGTGTATCAAATATGATAAATAATAAAGGTAGCATAAAAGCCTAATGATTGCCATACCAGCTTTTGCTACTTTTTGTTTATTTAACTAATTTTGAGGGGTATACATTTTTGATACATTAAAGTTTTTAAGGGATTTAAATGTTTTGGAGGTTATAAATTGGCACCAATTAAATTGGTTTTGCATTCATCAATGGGGCAATGCTGAAGGGCATTGGCTAATACATAAGCTAGTGACCTCATGCTGCATTCCCTAACTACGCTGTCATGGTGTAATTGATTATGCTGTTCTGGTCTGTTTGTCCATCCATGTTTTCCTCTTACACACAGCTGAGAAGGCTGTGATCTGGCCTCTTAAATAGGCTTTGGGTCTCTCCCACATCTGACTTGAGCTGATCCCCTCTGCCAACTTCTGTTGGATGTAGTTTTTAATCTCTAAGTCTGGAATTCTGAATTGTTTATTTGCTGTTTCCTATGCATTGAACAAAAATGACTGAAATTAATTGTTATTCCCTAACATGTGAGAGAACATATTTGTTAAAGCCCAGTGTATCATATATGATACAAGAAATATCTAAAATTTTGGACAGGTTAAAAAATTTACTTTTTTTTTCTCTCAATTTTAGTTAAGTCCCAGATCCTTTCTTATTTGAATAGAACCAGCACTTTGTGGAAGATCTGCTTCATGCTCATCACTTTCAGTGATGGATTCTGCTGGACCAGATCAGATGTGAATACACAGGTAGATTCAGGGTATAAATGCGTAAATTATTTTATATGTGAGGCCTGTCGGCTTCATTGAAATTAACAGGAGCAGTCAGGGGTGTTTTGAGGCCAGACGTGAAAACTGTACCACGTTTTGTTTTAGCAGTCTGATACAGTCTGACACAGTCTGATAGTCTGATACAGTCTGACACAGTCTGATAGAGTCTGATACAGTCTGACACAGTCTGATAGGGTCTGATACAGTCTGATAACAGTCCGTGGATGGGCGAACTGGCATGGCCTTTCAGTCAGCCCCGCACGCCACAGGAACACGTCAGGACACTGCCCGCTACATTAATCTTCCCTCTCTCTGCCTGGTCATCTTAGATTCACCGCCCGTTTCACCCTTCAAATAAATTAGATCGTCGCCCATCGATAACATAACGTTTGTCGCGATCGCCATCCAGCAGATCTCCTCGGGCGATCACTCTTTTGTTCTGTTGCCTTGGCGATGCTTCACCGCTCAAGTTATTGAAAAGAAAACGGCGTTTAGGCGACTGCGTAAACAGTTGACTTTGCCTCGGCCCGTAAATTGAATTCTGCCGACCGAACATCAGATAAGCGGTTGGTGTATGCAAACGTGTGCATTTGTAGCCGAGTTACCCTATCTCAAAACGCTGATAACAATTCACAAAGCTTGATATCAGAATAGTACAAAGAACAGTAAATTGATTTGTAGTGGAGTGTGTGCATGCAAAGCCTGCCTTTGTGTCCTTGGTGGTTAGTTTATGCATCGGTTAAGTGCTCTCTGCCACCGTTCCACGACGTTTAGCTCATTAGTTTTGGGTGTTTCTGCACAACATGCTGTGTTGTAATGACTAAGCGCCGTATTAACAAAACGCAGTGACATTCTCGGTGTCTTTAATAGCAGTTTAAATAAGTACATTGAATGGGCGTAACGGTTACCTTTGGGGAAGGCTAAGCTCTCCATTAAGTGATAAGGTGATTACCTAATGCGATGCAATTGTGCTGTAGGTGCATGTCAGTGTATTACAATGCAACAGGCAACAGAAAAACATTTTGTGGTTCTTCCAGTGGAGGACTGGCAGACAGGAAGTTCCTTTAAAGTCTTTGATGTTGAAAAAAATATTCACTGTATTTTAAAACATTTTATATATATATACACCGTATGGATGCTTTTAAACCGGTTATGATGGTGGGCATCATGAAATAAACTTTTATAAAAATGAAATAATTGTATTTTCTCCAGGTGAATTATTGTTGTGATCACAATGGACAGTGGTAGAGGTGTTACAGTAACTCTTCAAAATTGTAGGTATGGAAGAAATGAAAGCGACATTATTTAAACTCTCTCTACAGCTCAGAAAGAATATGGTCTGGGGCTCTCTAAAGAGTTCTGTCTCTCTCGCCAGTACAGACAGCAGACAGGAGGGGACAGACAGCAGACAGGATCCTAGTGCTGTTTCTACTGGAAGGGACAATGCTGAAGATTGTACAGGTCACATGACCACCGCTACATACAGAGAAAGAGGAGAAACTCCACAAGCTGCTTCTGAAGAAGATGATGATGATGATGATGATGATGATGAAGGCTATCAGTCAGTGATGATGAGTGAGAGAGTGATGATGATGATGATGATGATGATGATGAAGGCTCACCCTCAGAGTCGGCTCTGGCCGGTAGTGCCACCGGGCGCGGCAATTGGCTGTCTGCCCCAGGGAGGACAGTGCCCTGAGTCCTGCATGGGCCCCTCTCCCCCTCTCCCCCTCTCCTCTCTCTCCTCCCCCTCTCCTCTCTCCCCTCTCCCCTCTCCCCCTCTCCTCTCTCCCCCTCCCCTCTCTCCCCTCTCCCCTCTCCCCCTCTCCCCTCTCCCCCTCTCCCTCTCTCCCCCTCTCCCTCTCTCCCCCTCTCCCTCTCTCCCTCTCTCCCCCTCTCCCTCTCTCCCCCTCTCCCCCTCTCCCCTCTCTCCCTCTCTCCCCCTCTCCCCCTCTCCCTCTCTCCCCCTCTCCCCTCTCCCCCTCTCCCCCTCTCCCTCTCTCCCCTCTCTCCCCCTCTCCCCTCTCCCCCTCTCCCCCTCTCCCCTCTCCCCCTCTCCCCTCTCCCCCTCTCCCCCTCTCCCCTCTCCCCCTCTCCCCTCTCCCTCTCTCCCCCTCTCCCCTCTCCCCCTCTCCTCCTCTCCTCTGCCAGTGACCCGGGGGGCCAGCATCCTGCACTGAGTCATGGGGGTAAGTGGCAGGTACGGGAGACACAGAAACGCCCTCTGTGCTGGGAATCAACCCGCCAGCTTCCTACCAGTTTCACAGGCTTTGTGCATTCATGTGTGAGCGTAGGGTGTGTGTGTGTGTGTGTGTGTGTGTGTGTGTGTGTGTGTGTGTGTGTGTGTGTGTGTGTGTGTGTGTGTGTGTGTGTGTGTGTGTGTGTGTGTGTGTGTGTGAGCATAGGGCATGCGTGTGTGTGTGTGTGTGTGTGTGAGAGCATAGGGCATGCGTGTGAGTGTGTGTGTGTGTGTGTGAGTGACAGCAGTTCAGGAGTTCACTGAAGTTTCACCACAGCCAGGAACAGAGGTGCCAGTTTTATAGCAGCGGCCGGGGCGACGACAATAACAACAGGCAGTGCATGTGAGCGTTACCCCCAGGGCAGCCCGGGGGGGGCAGCGGGAGTTCACCCCGTCATAACGCTCACTCACATTAATCGCTACACTGTGAGAGAAGGTGTTCCAGTCTGGCACGAACCCGGGGCTTTGGCACAGAGAGCGGCCCTGTCTACTACCTGAGATTCACACTCACACAAACACACTTTCGTCTGGATCTGCTTTTTCTGCTGACTGTAAAGAAAAGGAGAGCTTTGTCTTCTTCAGCTGACAGGTCACGGGTAGTTCACCAGGAATACGGTGACCCTCATGGTCTCTGGTTTCAGATGAAAGCCCGGAAACGATGGAGCATGGGCCTTGGAGTAAGGCAAAGCAAACTTGTTTACCTAAGGAAGAGAGAGAGAGAGGAACGCTGCATCTTAACAGGCAAACCAAAGCTCTTCGGGGGCAAAATGTGCCCCTCTACAACTAGAGCGGGGCACTGTGGAGTGCGGGTGAGCACTGTGGAATTGAACCCCAGCTATGGCACTGCTGTCACCCCTACAAACAAGATACCCCACAACACACCTCAATAACAACCCAGAGCACATGCAGTGCTCCTTTAAAGTCTGCACCCGTCTCTCTCTAAACTAGCTTGAGGGGAAACTAATCACCTTCCAGATCACACACCGAGCTATTTGGCCTCCACCTGTGTTGAGTTGTAGTGATTCTGATTACTTCAGAATAAAATCAGCTGTTCCTGGAGGATTCCACTGCTGGGTCATGCATTTCAGAGTAAAGAATCCACCATGAGCAACAAGGAGCTTTCAAAAGAACTCTGGGATAAAGTTGTGGAAAGGCACATATCAGGAAATGAGTATAGAAAGATTTCAAAGGCCTTAAATATCCCTTGGAGCACAGTCAAGACCATAATTAAGAAGTGGAAGGTAGATCATGGCTGGATGACCAAGAAAGAGACCAGCCACCAAGAGGCCAATGGCAGGTTGAAGGAGCAGGACTTTATGGCAAAGATCATGTGTGCATGTGTACAGAAAAAGTGTTGTGGCAAAAAAGAAAGTTTTTAAATCCTGTTTGGCAAGAAAGTTTAAATCCTGTTCGAATCCTGGCCGGGGGCCTTTCTGTGCGGAGTTTGCATGTTCTCCCCGTGTCCGCGTGGGTTTCCTCCAGGTACTCCGGTTTCCTCCCACAGTCCAAAGACATGCACGTTAGGCGTTGGAGAGTCTAAATTGCCCTGTAGGTATGAGTGTGAGTGAGTGAATGGTGTGTGTGTGTGTGTGCCCTGCGATGGATTGGCGACCTGTCCAGGGTGTATTCCTGCCTCTCGCCCCAATGCATGCTGGGATAAGCTCCAGCCCCCTGTGACCCTGACCAGGAACAAGCGGCTTAGATAATAAATGAATGAATGAATTTCAGGCTGTCGAGCAACCAAAAGTTACATTTTTTAGACGAGGTGTAGATTTTAAAGGGGTACTGTATTCATCTCACTCAATTGTAGAATGTCTAAGATATAAATCTTAGATATTGGAGCCCTGAAAGTCCCCGTGGTTAGAAGTGTTTACTATGAAAATAAATAAACAGGGGGAAATGTTTATGGCATCCATGGCAACTTGTGTGTGGTGGAAATTCGCCATTAATAAAAAAACAATCAAGAGTTCTTCGGTACACAGAAACCTGGGCGGATTCATTACAATTTAATTCCTCTGCTGTTCAGCTTCGTCATTCACAACTTTCCCCCAACTTCTGTTTCTGGCCTTCCTATTACTGCTATTTCTTTGCATTATTTATGACAATATAACTGCGCAGAGTTCCTGCTCGGTAGACAACAAACTTCACACTTACAGGAAGATAACTGTGTCCTACCTGTTAGCATGAGGTCCAGCAGAGGTGTCAAAAGCAATACACAGAAAACAGAAGACTATTTATTATGACTATATGATCTTACAGAAAGAACATTTTGACATCAGTTGCTCAACTGGATATTATTTTTAATACCATATTATGCAGTATTGTTTGGTGGCGGTGTGGTGTACCGGATAAGAGGGGCACGTTTTGCATGCTTGGTTCCCAGCCGGGGCACTGCCGTTGTACCCTTGAGCAGTAGCCTACTTAACCCAAATTGCTTCGACCTACATTCATTTTCAGATTTCTAAACGGATGGTATGCAAAAATTTAACGTGTTCACGCTGCACTACACATAGGCGTTCACTCCGCAAATAAATGCATTACGCTATGATTGAATGATTGAAACGTTTTCAACGGGGCGTGTAAGGTGAGGAACAATGCAGAGGAGAGCTAGTAAACACATATTTGTCACGCCGATTATGTTCCATAGTTTTATCGGAGAGTTTATATGTGACTCAATCACAGAGCGGTCCTGCGGAGGGAGGAGGGGAGCGTAGCGTGCCACACGAACGAGCGCAGCGTTATCGGCGCTTTAACAAGGTGTGAACAGGCCTTGTGCCATCGCTGCTGGCCCTGTTTAAACTAGATAAGGGGCCTCTTTACCAGAGGTGTGCTCCGTTTGTTTCAGAATGAAGTCAACATAAGCTTCGGGAGCCCACATCGCGATAAGTGCAGCACTTAGAAGCTGTAACAAAAAAACGAAAAAGAAAGAAAAAGAAAAGGAGACAAGGGCCGAAACCCGAACTAGTTATTTATTTGTGAAGGTGGAACGTTATCGCACAGTAGTGTATATTCTGGATTCCATGGCAACCACCTGGCCATAGCCTGTGGATGGAGATCCCCCAGGTGGGACTTCTCAAAACACCTCTTTCGGGTCTCGAGGGCTTACAGTCTGTCCATTGTAGGTCATTGCAATGACATTTTTTACATTACATTTTAAGCATTTAGCAGACGCTCTTATCCAGAGTAATCTTATTAGTAATCATTTTAATTTTAACTATTTTTGAGAAAGGTTTAAGCAAGGATACATATTACAAGAAGCAGTATTGAACATGTAAGCAGTAGTGATGAATGGCAATGAAAGCCCCAAAATACTCAGTGATTCAGAAGAAAGACGTCAGCCTTCAGTTGTGGCGTGCGTGCAGGAGTGCGCGTTTCCACCGCAGACCGCGTGCGGAAGGGCTTAAATATGCGAGCGGCATTGTTCTCTACTGCATACTTTTTGTCTGTCTTGGTGTTTAAAAGCTATATCCACTAGGGGGCAGGCCAGAGCCCAAACACAGTTGTCTCTGGCCGGCATACGTTGACAACTACAACTTGTTTTTTTGTTTGTTTGTTGTTGTGTCATGTATGGTTGTCGTTGCTGTTGTTGTTTTCAGTCATTATACATTTTGATGATGATTTTTAACTGTAACAATGTAATTTTATTATTGTATTGATTGATTGAACTATCAATGCCCATCAAGGGACTTGGAAATGAGCTTCGGCTACATACACATGTCCAGTGCATCGGGCACTGCTTCTGCGGCTGTCAATGTTCTCTGTGCTTGTCCCGTACAAATAAACTAATAAATTAATAAAATTAATAAAATATACAAACGATGAACATTTGGTATAAATACAGGGTGATTAGAAAAGGCAGCTCATAAATAAAGAGGAAGTTGTTGAACAGCTTTTATATTCAAAGTGTTACATTTTATATTCAAAGCGGCTCCTGCCTGAGGAAGATCGATGTGGTCTCACCTTACTGTCATAAACTGTGTGTCTCAGTAGGTAGAGCGTGGTTCTGTGTGGCTCAGTAGGTAGAGCGTGGTTCTGTGTGGTTCTGTGTGGCTCAGTAGGTAGAGTGTGGTTCTGTGTGGCTCAATAGGTAGAGCGTGGTTCTGTGTGGCTCAGTAGGTAGAGCGTGGTTCTGTGTGTCTCAGTAGGTAGAGCGTGGTTCTGTGTGTCTCAGTAGGTAGAGCGTGGTTCTGTGTGGCTCAGAAGGTAGAGCGTGGTTCTGTGTGGCTCAGTAGGTAGAGTGTGGTTCTGTGTGGCTCAGTAGGTAGAGTGTGGTTCTGTGTGGCTCAGAAGGTAGAGCGTGGTTCTGTGTGTCTCAGTAGGTAAAGCGTGGTTCTGTGTGTCTCAGTAGGTAAAGCGTGGTTCTGTGTGGCTCAGTAGGTAGAGTGTGGTTCTGTGTGGCTCAGTTGGTAGAGCGTGGTTCTGTGTGGCTCAGTAGGTAGAGTGTGGTTCTGTGTGGCTCAGTAGGTAGAGCATGGCTCTGTGTGGCTCAGTAGGTAGAGTGTGGTTCTGTGTGGCTCAGAAGGTAGAGCGTGGTTCTGTGTGTCTCAGTAGGTAAAGCGTGGTTCTGTGTGTCTCAGTAGGTAAAGCGTGGTTCTGTGTGGCTCAGTAGGTAGAGTGTGGTTCTGTGTGGCTCAGTTGGTAGAGCGTGGTTCTGTGTGTCTCAGTAGGTAGAGTGTGGTTCTGTGTGGCTCAGTAGGTAGAGCGTGGTTCTGTGTGGCTCAGTAGGTAGAGTGTGGTTCTGTGTGGCTCAGTAGGTAGAGCGTGGTTCTGTGTGGCTCAGTAGGTAGTGTGGTTCTGTGTGGCTCAGTAGGTAGAGCGTGGTTCTGTGTGGCTCAGTAGGTAAATGGCGTGGTTCTGTGTGGCTCAGTTGGCTCAGAGCGTGGTTCTGTGTGGCTCAGTAGGTAGAGTGTGGTTCTGTGTGGCTCAGTAGGTAGAGCGTGGTTCTGTGTGGCTCAGTAGGTAGAGCGTGGTTCTGTGTGGCTCAGTAGGTAGAGTGTGGTTCTGTGTGGCTCAGTTGGTAGAGCGTGGTTCTGTGTGGCTCAGTAGGTAGAGTGTGGTTCTGTGTGGCTCAGTAGTTAGAGCGTGGTTCTGTGTGGCTCAGTAGGTAGAGTGTGGTTCTGTGTGGCTCAGTAGGTAGAGTGTGGTTCTGTGTGGCTCAGTAGGTAGAGTGTGGTTCTGTGTGGCTCAGTAGGTAGAGCGTGGTTCTGTGTGGCTCAGTAGGTAGAGTGTGGTTCTGTGTGGCTCAGTAGGTAGAGCGTGGTTCTGTGTGGCTCAGTTGGTAGAGCGTGGTTCTGTGTGGCTCAGTAGGTAGAGTGTGGTTCTGTGTGGCTCAGTAGTTAGAGCGTGGTTCTGTGTGGCTCAGTAGGTAGAGCGTGGTTCTGTGTGGCTCAGTAGGTAGAGCGTCGGTTCTGTGTGGCTCAGTAGGTAGAGTGTGGTTCTGTGTGGCTCAGTAGGTAGAGCGTGGTTCTGTGTGGCTCAGTAGGTAGTGTGGTTCTGTGTGTCTCAGTAGGTAGAGCGTGGTTCTGTGTGGCTCAGTAGGTAGAGCATGGTTCTGTGTGGCTCAGTAGGTAGAGCGTGGTTCTGTGTGGCTCAGTAGGTAGAGTGTGGTTCTGTGTGTCTCAGTAGGTAGAGTGTGGTTCTGTGTGGCTCAGTAGGTAGAGCGTGGTTCTGTGTGTCTCAGTAGGTAGAGTGTGGTTCTGTGTGGCTCAGTAGGTAGAGCGTGGTTCTGTGTGTCTCAGTAGGTAGAGTGTGGTTCTGTGTGTCTCAGTAGGTAGAGCGTGGTGATGGGGACACTGTGCTATAGGAGGTGCTACCTTTCAGATGCGACATTAAATGGACATAACTAAGCCACTTATCACGCAGTCTAAGGTCCTGGAGAGCCAGGGGGTCAGCTGGGTTTTGTTTTCACCAAGCAACCGATTTAGACCCAAAAAACCAGGGGCCTCATTTATAAAAAAGTTCCGTAGAAACCATCCTACATTTGATCTAAGATCATTTCTGAAATGTGCGATTCAGAGAAAATGAACGTACGCACAAAAAAACTTGCGTATGCCACTCCCCCAGATGTGGCCCAGGCTGTGAATGAGGTAGGGGGGGAGGTGGGCGTAAAGAAAAAATGGTCTGATTTAAAACTGAGGTCAAAATCTCAAATAACTCGTTCCCTTCTTATTGCGCGGTTGGCGATATCTTCGAGAAGTGACAATGCTGCCATTCTTCCACTTGCAGACATTTTATTGATCGAAATGTTTTACACGTGTGGAACCATAATATGTATATGAAATAAATGTCCTTCAAGGATGTGTCAATTATGCTAATATGGGTAGTTTTGGAAAACCAATGTTTTTATTTTATTTTATTTACCACAGAATTCAGTGGTAGTGGAGTCGGAAAAGGTGGGTTTGAGTCTCTTGTGGAAGATCGCAAGAGAAGAGACGAGACCGCGAATACCTGCAGTACTCCAACATTGCCACAAGGAAACGTGCGTACGCCAAGTTGGAACCTGACGTGGAGCTGAGTACCTTTACACGTCAAAGACCGTTTTTATCAATCTGAACTTTGGCGTGGATTTGAGCGTATGCACGTTCTAAGATCAAATCTGTGCGTAAGGCCCCAGGTGAGGTGAGTTAACTGTTGAATCGCCTGCTTGAATGGGTTGATTAAGTGCTGAGGACACCAGCGCACCCTGCAGCCCTCTGGGACCCTCTGGGACCCCTGATCTAGCGCGTTCTCTGGGGTGTCCTCACACTGTTCCCAAAATAGCTGTATCAATAATATTATTATTTATTTATTTATTTATTGTTCTCTTTTAAATTTGGTGTCTGATTTTATCCCATTTTCTCACAATTTAGTAGTCAATTACACCCTCTCTTTTTCATGTCAATCCCCCCTCTCGTATTGTGAGCTCGCTGCCGTAGCTCTGAGACCGGCAGTGACAAAGGCGATGTACCGCCTCCTCCGAGCCTCCGAGCCGTCGACTGTAACTCCGGTACACACAGAGCCTCTCCTGTACGCAGCGAGCTCATATCGGCTTCCCTTCCCCCACCCTGGGGCGGACAGCCAATTGCTGCCGACTCTGGCGCGGCCGGTGGAACAAAACCCCGGTCAACCTTTGTAACCGCTAGACCACCCAATCTTATTCTACCTTTATTTAACCAGGCAGGTCAACCGAGACGCCATCTCTCATTTGCAGTGATGAGCTGGGGAACCAATAAGGGTAGGAAAGGCAAGGGATTGTGTAGCCAATCAGAGATAATTACGTGGCCCGAAGGAGAGAGCCAGGTTTGTGAGAATTTGGCCAGGACGCCAGGTTTTAAAACCCCCAACTTTTTCAAAATCATTCCGTTCCAGTTTACGATGTGGTGAGCGTTTTAACCCAAAATGGCTGCCTCCCATCGTCCAGGTAGACATTACACACTGATGGTGGCTGAGGCCTGCGTGAGCCCTTTTCATGAGCACTTCATTATTAATGCAATTTGTCACTACTATCAAATGACAGATTTTGACCAGAGTTCCCCTTAAGTCACACAGGTGAGTCACGCAGGTGAGTCACTCCCCAGACTGAGAGATTGTTGTAGTGGTCCTGAAGTGTTGTTATCAGATAAAGGTATTTCTTGAGTGCATTCAAATATTAATTAATGATTTCATTTTTTTATTGACACACACACACACACACACACACTCACACACACCTTGTGGGAGTGGCAGTGTATCATTGCTCTATAGCTTAAGTGTTGATTCACACGAAAATAAATGTTTTTATTTTACATTTTACATTTTAGGCATTTAGCAGACGCTCTTATCCAGAGCGACTTACACAGTTTACATTTCTTAACATACAATCCATTTATACAGCTGGATATTTTACTGAAGCAATTCAGGTTAAGTACCTTTAGCTCAAGGGTACAACGGCAGATGTGTCCCACCTGGGGATTGAACCTGCAACCTCTGAGTTACAAGTCCAGTTCCCTAACCATTACACTACACTGCTGCCCTATGTGCAGTGCAGGTACAGTGCAGTGTAGGTGTGTAAGCAGTAGAGAGGGTAAAAAATATATCAATATAGAAATCTAGAATATAGAAATAATATCATATAAATATATACAAATACATACATACTCACCTGTGTGAGGCCCTCTGACCCCCTCACTCAACTGTGTGAGGCTCTCTGACCCCCCTCACTCACCTGTGTGAGGCCCTCTGACCCCCCTCACTCACCTGACCCCCTCTCACCTGTGTGAGGCTCTGACCCCCCGTGCCCCTGCCTCCTGCCTCCTGCTCAGAGAGAGACCTGTTGGAACAGTGTTAGCGTGATTGCCACAGCACCAGAGCTTTGTGGTCTGGCAGCCTCTTCGGCTATTTTAATCAAGCCCCCAGGCTCTCTCTCTCTCTCTCTCTCTCTCTCTCTCCCTCTCTCTCTCTCTCCCTCTCTCTCTCTCCCCCTCTCTCCCTCTCACTCCCTCTCTCTCTCCCCCCTCTCTTTCTCTCCTCTATCACTTTCTCTCCCTCTCTTCTCTGTCTTTCTCTCTCTTTCACTTTCTCCCCCTCCCTCTCCTCTCCTCTCCTCTCTCTCTCTCTCCTCTCTCTCTTTCTCTCTCCTCTCTCCCCCTTGCTCCTCTCTCTCTCTCCCTCTCTCTCTTTCTCTGTCATTCTCTATCACTTTCTCTCCCTCCCTCCCTCTCCCTCTCTCCCTCTCTGTCTTTCTCCTTCTCTCTCTCTCTCTCTCTCTCCCTCTCTCCCTCTCTCTCTCTCTCTCTCTCTCTCTCTCTCCCCTCGCTCCCTCTCCCTCTCTCCCTCTCTCTCTCTCTCTCTCTCTCTCTCTCTCTCTCCCCCTCGCTCCCTCTCTCTCTCTCCCTCTCTCCCTCTCCCTCTCTCCCTCTCTCTCTCTCTCCCTCTCTCCCTCTCTCCTCTCTCTCCTCTCTCAGTCTCTCTGTGTGAAGGAGAGGGTTGGAATGCTGGCCTCAGGCATGGCAATAGGTTCAGTGTTAACTTCTGTAAACAAACTAATATCATGAGACCACACAGTGTCTAACTACTGCTTTGAGCAGGCAGGCAGGCAGGAGATAAACTGGAGGAGCAGCGGCAGTGAAGCTCCCGGGCCTACAGCAGCGTCCCGCTCTCCTGTCCCTGAATTACGCTCTCGCCATACACCACACAAGAGGAAGCTGTCGCTTTATCATAAGCACATGAAATCATGTTCATGCTACAGACATCCTGTCTTGTGTACCGTAGCGTTCTCTTCATCCAAAACGCATTCATCTCTGATTAATTCATTGATGCGTTCAAAATTTCACTTGAATCAAGTGAACTAGTTTTCATTCATTTTTACTGGGCTCCAGTTGCACAGGAAGTGCGTTGTGATGAAGGGTGATGGATCCATGTGTGGCATCTGCATCACTGCTCTATGATGCTTTGTTGCACTTCATAACACTCAACATAATCATTTATAAATTGTTTTAATTGCTTAAGACTAAAATGCCTGTTAGCTGTCCTAAGCTACGGCCTCCTGGGTGGTCTAGCGGTTACAGCGCAGCCGGTGGAATGGAACCCGGTCACAGTGGCTAGAGTCAGCTCTGGCTGGGAGTGCCATTAGGGGGCAGTGATTGGCTGTCCGCCCCAGGGAGGGGGGAAGGGGAAGCCAACATGAGCTCACTGTGTACAGGAGTGGCTCTGGAGTACCGGAGTTACAGTCGACGGCTTGGCGAGTGCCGTCTCGGAGGAGACAATACTTCACCTTTGTCACTGCCAGTCTCAGGGCTACGGCAGCAAACTCACAATACGAGGGGGGGATTGACATGAAAAAGAGTGGGTGTAATTGGCTACTAAATTGGGAGAAAATAGGATAAAATCTGAAACAAAATGTAGTAAAAATCAAAGTTCTTGGCTGGGAGTCAATTAAGCTGCAGTTCAGTCATTTCAGGAAATCATTGAAATTCCATTCATGAATTGAAATAGTGGACAAAATGCTCAATGAGGATTTTTCAATGAATCAACTCAGTTCAATTAAATTTCCTAAATTTCCTGAATTGAAATGGACTTGAGCCCAACTCTGCCCCCCTGTATGTACAGTGTTAAAAGCCCCCCCTGCGTGAGCATTCCAGCCCCCCCCCCCGATCCTCAGCCTCGGCTCAAACAGCACAACCTGTTTGGAGAGGTCCGTGAGTCACACGTCAACCTCTTGGATCTGTCCGTGTCATCCTGTCTGTCTGTCTCTCTCCACAAACATTCCGCGTGTCGCCGTCTCGGCCGCTGTGAGTCATGGCTCTGCGGGGGCCGCCCCATCAACGTAAACATGTGATATCGGTCTCGGCGCGGAATCCACCACAACCTGAAAACTAAACATTTAAACAGTTGGTACCCTGCAATACCCCACACTTTAATAGATTTTTTTGCATTGTAAATTTGTGTGACTTTCAGTAATTTCTGCTTGTTTATACAACTGAACACTGAATCTGTATTTGTGCTTTTATCTCTCTGGCACTTCAGAGTGATATATACATATACGGTGGCTGCCAGTTTACGTGAGCCATCATGGCCGTCTCTTTGTGCAAAGGGGAGACGATTAGCCAGGGGCCAGTTGAACTTCAGTTCAGAAAGTGGCTGCAGAGTTCAATCGGCCCTTTGTTTTCCACTTTCGATAACAATCCAACTGTCAAATCATTAGGGTTAGGGTTAGATCATTATCTCTCTGAACAGGTTTTATGGCATGTTCTGCATCTAAGAAACCCTTCCCCTGCACTTTGCTTGAGCACAGCGATCGCACGCGATGGCCATGTTTTGGGTAGAGGCAGAGACGGCACAGAGATGGCAGGCTGTGCTAGCGGTGTGTGTGTGTGTGTGTGTTAGTGTGCGGGCGTGAAACATCAGCGCTCTGAAACTGTGCTCCACTGAAACATCGGCACACTGAAACATCGGCACACTGTGGGGAGAAGCGCTGGTCTGTCTGAACCACTGAGAGAATCATTTTTTAAATGAGCCGATGTGATTGTTGACATTTTTTTATTATTTGTTTTATACAGCCTTCTTTGCTCATCTTTATCAAGGGTGTAAATGATTTTGGAGGGCACTGTATGTGTGTGTTCTTCCTTTCCTATGTGTGTGTGTGTGTTTGTGTGTGTGTGTGCGTGTCTGGATATGTGTGTGTGTGTGTGTCTCTCTATGTGTGTGTGTGTGTGCGTGTCTGTATATATATATGTGTGTGTGTGTGCGTGCGCCTGTGTGTGTGTGTGTGTGTGTGTGTGTGTGTGTGTGTGTATATCTCTATGTGTGTGTGTGTGTGTGTGTGTGTGTGTGTGTCTGATATGTGTGTGTGTGTGTGTGTGTGTCTCTGTGTGTGTGTGTGTGTGTGTGTGTGTGTGTGTGTGTGTGTGTATGTGTGTGTGTGTGTATATCTATGTGTGTGTGTGTGTGTGTGTGTTATATCTCTATGTGTGTGTGTGTGTGTGTGTGTGTGTGTGTGTGTGTGTGTGTGTGTGTGTGTGTGTGTGTGTGTGTGTATATATGTATGTGTGTGTGTGTGTTTATGGTACTCTGTGTGTGTGTGTGTGTGTGTGTGTGTGTGTGTGTGTGTGTGTGTTTATGTATGTGTGTGTGTGTGTGTGTGTGTGTGTGTGTGTGTGTGTGTGTGTGTGTGTGTGTGTGTGTGTGTGTGTGTTTATGGTACTCTGTGTGTGTGTGTGTGTGTGTGTGTGTGTGTGTGTGTGTGTGTGTGTGTGTGTGTGTGTGTGTGTGTGTGTGTGTGTGTGTGTGTGTGTGTGTGTGTGTGTGTGTGTGCGTGTGTTTATGGTACTCTGTGTTCTGTGTGTGAAAAACGGTTGCTCTCTCAGACAGGGAGGTTCGTTGACTGCTGGGTGAACTCTCGCCGTGATGAATGCACATTGCGGAAATCGTTACTTCATAACGATGCCCTTATTGTTGTGCTTATGAAATGTGTTACTGATGCAAATTCTACTATTTCCATTTCCTGCTGAATGGAGGGCAAATTAAAGGCAATTAAAAAGTTCTCGGTGGATTGATTCCCAATTTCCTACGGCGAAGGACACGATGTCCCAGAACACCTGCGGGACGGGGAGCTGAGAGCGCCTCTGCATCTTGTCGCTTGAGTAAAGCACCTCGGTTCGTTTTTAGCTCCAAACTGTTTCAGTTTTACTTTCTCAGGTCAGTTTACAACTGTAGCTTTAAAGTCTGTAAAGGAGTCAATAAAGGTTCACAGTCAGTCACAGTAAAAAATAAAAAAAAAAAAGACAAAACTTGTTTGTTTTCACACACAGAGCCCTTTGGCATTTTCACATTTTATTTTCTTACTTCATGGAATCAAAATGGACTTAATTGGGATTTCTTGCCATTGATCAACACAAAATGCACTATAATATAAAATAAAAAGCAACTCTAAAGCTTTTTCTTAATTACAAATAAAAAAACAGACAATAATTGATTGTTTTCATATATTTCCAGTAATGCACAGTGGCAAATTCGAGCAAACTGTCACAGAGTAATTACTAAACCTGAACTTTTTATGTCTCTTTTGTGTCTGATTCTGTGAGACTGGATTTCGTCTTAGTAAATAAATGCATACATAAATATACAAATGAAATAAGAATATCATGGTAGAGAGAATTAGAATTAGTTGTGTACGAGTCTCCCATGTCCATATTCATGCATTCTTACCAGTGCATTCGTCCATATCTTAATAACTACAAATGATATTAAGCAGCTCTTTTTTCCAGTGATTCTTGGTTCAGCATGAGATCTGATATTATGCAGGGTACACTGTCCTCTTTGGCCGGGGGTTGAACCCAAACTACTTCATTCACTGGGGGGTGGGGGGTCATCTAGAGTCTATCCCAGCATGCATTTGGCGAGAGGCAGGAATACACCCAGGACAGGTCACCACCCCATCGCAGGGCAGAATATTATATAATAAAAATATATAATGATAATAATAATAATATTCCACCCTCTAAATGAACAGATCTGACAATCAATGCAGCCAGACAAAACAATATCAATCCCACACGTTTGTTTTGTATTGATTTTGTCAGGGATGTGCTGTCGGGGGAACCTGGCTGCGGGCGTGTAGCACGGCCACCTGACACCTGAGGCACTGGCCCCTGGGTCTGCCTCACCTGCTGACACACATGATCATCACCCCTCACCTGTCTGCAGCATACCTGTTCACACAGCACCACGGTGCCCTCCGCTGTAGTGCAGGTGTTCACGGCCTGTGGTGGGACTGTGACCCTCCTAAGTGTCAAGAGAGAACCCTAAATATCCCAGTGACAGCCGCTGTCTGCTTCTCCACAAGAGACTCAAAACCCACCTCTTCAGACTCCACTACCACTGAACTCTGTCCATCTAGCTAAATTGTCTACTTGTTCACCACTCACTAACTTCCCAGTGTTACAGGTACGCAGATGCCTGCAATGATGTCTATCGCTGTATTCCTGCACTGATCTTGTGAGCTAACTATGATTGTTCCTACCATGTATGAATGCACATCTTGTAAGTCGCTCTGGATAAGAGTGTCTGCTAAATGCTTAAAATGTAAAATGTAAAAATGTAATGACCCTAACAATTATTGTCAGAGTTCAGATTTTTGTAACAATGATTCAGTACTTTCCTCACATCTCTGTTTGTTGCTGTAGGTGACTGCAGTGCTCCACACACAGTGGAAATAACCTGTCAAATCAAAACCATGATAAAAAGGTAAAGTTTCATCCACGGAAAACTGTGCACGTTATGCAATGAGCTGAGGACGCTCGCGATCGTTTTCGCCGTGTTTGCACAGCGGTGTTTTCGCCGGCGCATTGTGGAGGTGTCACGGGGGATTCGCCGATAAACCCGCAGATTAAGAAGCGTTGAGACACGTCCCGTTACGCAACGTTGGCACCCGGGTGCCACGCTACAGACTTTAATTCTTTCAAGTGTGAAAACACTAAATACATTTTACCTCATATTGGTTCTATACAAATAAAGTAATGTCTTAACCTGCTAATACCACGTTAACCCTTACAGTCACGCGATGATGTTTACTCTAGAACATGCCATAAACTTAGTGTTGATTCTAATTGATGACATCATGAAGGGCTGCTAATGGCAACCTCAGAGAACTGAATACAATTCCAGAATAGAACTCACTCCTTAAAGGGTTTATACGTAATGCTTATTATATTTTCTTGGGTGTCAGAATTTGACATTATTTCGTGCATATTATTTCACCACAGTTCCAAGTGGCATCATTCGCGTGTGCAACTGAGCGTGCGTCGAGGTCAGATCGCAACAGACACTTGGCCGTGGTAATTAGCGCAGAAAAAGAACGTGAACGTGAAATGAACTTCAAAGTTCAAAGAAAAGTCACAAGGCGTTCAATTAGCATTACATTTATTATAATAAATAATATGGAGAGTGTGCTGCTAAATATTAAATGTAAAAGAGGTCATGATCATTCCATGCTAGGTTAGCAGCAGATTATCTCGCAGATTTCTCCTGCCAGTGTTTCATAAAGTCCACATTTGCATCCTCCTACTGTTGTCTAATGTTGTTCTGATCAAACAGCTCCAGTTCAGCCACCAATGTCCCCTCTCACGCCCCTTGTGAAGGAGGAAATCAATTTTACTGTACTGTACGTAAGCCATTCTCGTGCTTTGTTCCTTAGACCTATAGCCGTAGTACATTTAGCGTTTCCATCACGTGTGGTATGTTCTTTCCATTATCATCACCAAGCTGCATTGTAAAACTGTAACTTTGAACTACTGCTGCCATTAGCTATTATGAATGCCTTGTGGAGACAGAGAGGAAGGAGGAAAAAAGATTTATCATCGAGTGACAATAGGCTCCATAAAATGAGTCATGCCTGCCAGCCAGGCCGGTAGTGGTCTGCGCCGTTTGATCGCGGAGCGACGGGAGCGTGACAGCGCCCAGTTACGAAGCGCTGCGAGCCACGGGACGCGTCCTCCAATCACGCGCTCCCGAGAACAAGAGTCTCAGACTCCTGAACCGAACGCGTGGGAAACGTTCAGAGGGACCGCGCTGTTCGTTCTCCACGCGACTGGAGCGCCAGCATCCTGCAGGAACCTTGTGGAATCACCGGGGGCTTGAAGGTTCTCATTGGCAGGTGGTGGGCGGATCAAAGCCCAGATTTCTGTCCGGGCCTAAATGTCAGCGCAGGGCCGTGTGGCGAGATAAAGGACGGGGGCTGATGGAGGATGTCACTCAGGCCCTCAAGATTTATATTAGCAGGAAAGAAAAGGGCTGATTCACAGAGACGTGGGCGCAGATGTTAATCAGCCATTAACCCCAAAGATTATCAGCATTGAGCTGTGCTTCTGTGGAGGTTTCCTGGAGCACAGTATGTGTGTGTGTGGGGGGTGCATACAGCAGTGTGTGTGGGGGGGGTGTTTGTCTGTGTTTATGAGTGTGTGTGTGCATGCATGCAAGTGTGTGTGCATATACAGGTATCTGTCAAAATAAAGTAAATTAGTAAATGAAGGGTTCTGGTGGCTCTGTTATGGTGTGGGGTGCATTTCCCTGACATGGTTTAGGTCCACTCGACCCCTTAGAGGGCAAGATAAACGCCAATAAATACAAAGTCATTCTGAGTGATCACCTCCATCCTGTGGTGAAGCATTTCTATCCTGATGAGAGTGGTGTCTTCCAGGATGACAATGCCCCCATCCACAGGGCACGAGTGCTCACTGAATGGTTTGATGAGCATGAAAACGATGTAAATTATATTCCATGGCTGTCTCAGTCACCAGATGAACACTTATGGGAGATTCTGGAGCAATGCCTGGAACAGCATTTTCCACCACCATCAACAAAACACCAAATGGTGAAATTTCTCAAATCTTTGTCAAGGCACACTGAAGCTGTTCTGGTGGCTTGTAGTGCCCCAACACCCCATTAAGACACTTTATGTTGGTGTTTCCTGTATTTTGGTAGTTACTTGTATGTGAGTGTGTGTGTGTGAGTGTGTGTGTGTGTGTATTTGTGCTAATGTGTGTGTGTGTGTGTGTGTGTGTGTGTATTTGTGCTAATGTGTGTGAGTGTGGAGTGTGTGTGTGTGTGTGTGTGTGTGTGTGTGTGTGAGTGTGTGTGTGTGTGTGTATTTGTGCTAATGTGTGTGTGTGTGTGTGTGTGTGTGTATTTGTGCTAAGTGTGTGTGTGTGTGTGAGTGTGTGTGTGTGTGTGTGTGTGTGTGTGTGTGTGTGTGTGTGTGTGTGTGTGTGTGTGTGTGTGTGTGTGTGTGTGTGTGTGTGTGTGTGTGTGTGTGTGTGTGTATTTGTGCTAATGTGTGTGAGTGTGTGTGTGTGAATTTGTCTGTTCCCTCTGTGAGAGCACTGTAGAGCAGGCAGGATGTCTTTTATCCCGGCCTGGTGTGGATCAAAGCAGCAGGCAGTTCACTGAGACTGACCCCAATCTGCCCCGCGACTCTGGGGCAGGGTCTGTCACCTTCCAGCCCGGCGTCCCGGCGGGACAGAGGACACGTCCGCCTCCTTCCTGCGTCTCCATGGGAACGGCCAGTCTCACCAGTGCTGCCGGACCCCCACATACAGAGAGAGAGAGGGGAGAGAGAGAGAGAGAGAGGGAGAGAGAGAGAGAGAGAGAGGGGAGAGAGAGGGGGAGAGAGAGAGAGAGAGGGGGAAGAGAGAGAGAGAGAGAGGGAGAGAGAGAGAGAGACAGAGAGGGGAGAGAGAGAGGAGGGAGAGAGGAGAGAGAGAGGAGAGGGGGAGAGAGAGAGAGAGAGAGGGAGAGAGGGAGAGAGAGAGAGAGAGAGAGGAGAGAGAGAGGGAGAGAGGAGAGAGAGAGAGGGAGAGAGAGTGAGAGAGAGGGGGAGAGTGAGAGGGAGGGAGAGGGAGAGGGGGAGAGGGGGAGAGAGAGAGGGGGAGGGGGAGAGTGAGAGAGTGAGAGTGAGAGAGAGGGACAGGGAGAGAGGGAGAGAGAGAGAGAGAAAAAAAGAAGTAATTTGTTTACGCTTGTTTAACATGGTAAGCAGCGTCACTGACATGTGTCAGGTGATTAGAGTGCATTCCTTTACGGACGTTTCCAGAAGAAGGTTTAGTAAAGTTCAGCTGGTGGGGGGGGGGCAGTTCTCAGCTCCTGCAGAGATGGTAGTATTTGTTAAGAGAGCACGGTTGCCATAGTTCTTCTCACTTCAAAGGCTGTCAATTGTTTTTCTTCCTTTCTAACTACTGAGCACTCGTATTTTCAATACAAACATTTTCTGCTTCGTGCCACCCCCAGCCAGCCACACACGCACATTTACAAAAAACAAAAAACGCAGAAATTTGAAACCGCCATCAACATCAAACACGACCCATAACATGAACTCATCCTGTCAAGAATTATGACATTATAGTAACATGTAATGACAGCTATTGTGATCTCAACAAAAACGTTTTCAATGTAAAAAAAAGAAAAGAAAAAAAAGCTTACTCACATAGCAGTGTATGGCTCTGTATGTATAAAATACAATCAAAATGATTCTCCCCATATTTCCCTACATTCGTTCAAGTAACTAGGCCCTGTGTTTTTCATCTTATCTTTACATGTGTAATGATACAAAATAATTTCAGGAATATATATTATATATTTCAAGGTGACGCCTGAAGTGTCTCTCCACCTGCACACACAGCAGTTTCTCTCAGGAGAATGAAGGATCAAGCACCACACGTTTTCAATAGGATGTTATACTACATACTGGGTTGAATGAGGTGAAATGATAAACACAAATACACACACACACACACACACACACACACACACTCACACACACACACTCACACACATACACACACATACTAACATATACACACACACTCACATACACACACTCACACACACACACATACTAACATAAACACACACACTCAAACACTCATATAGACACACACTCACACACACACACACACACACTCACACACACACACTCACACACACACACTCACACACACACATACTAACACACACACTCACACACATGCACACACACAGTAGATTCGATAAACAGGTCGGCCACAGTGATTGCAGACACAGTGTCGACAGTATTGCTACACGTGTCTCGGGGAAGAAGCGAAGTCCAAACTTCGCTCCTGGAGGGAGTGAGCCAGGAAGTGTCCTGTGCTCTGAGGTCACGGTTTTGGGCCTCCCCCCTCCCCCGTGAAGGATGTGGTTAGTTTCAGCAGGCTGCTCCAAGGAACTCACTGCATCCCTGAGCCTCATACTGTGTTCTAATGCGCCCCCTGCTGGTACAGCGTGGTAATTACCTATGCTGCTCGAGAGCTCATCTCCCAGTACCCAGGACCAGGGCAGACCCCCTGTGTATTCAGGTCCGCCATTTTGGACTGAAATGCCTTCAGGGGGAAAAAGTTAATATTTGCTTGTTTGACTTGATTCATAGACGGATTGACGGTGCTTACTTTAAAATGCTTACTTTAGGCTTCGCTGTCTTCTACTAAGCAGACACAAGAAACAGAACTTGAGGCAGAACATGAGACAGACAGACAGACAGACAGACAGACAGACTGATACACGTATCAGAGCCTCTGAGTCCAGTCTGCCCTCAGTATCAGTGTTTGGCGTAAGAGTTTGCCTGAAGGAGACAGGTGATAAATTATGTGGAAAATAACATGTTGTACAGACGGCACTCCTCCTGCACATTTACACAGTGAAGATAAAGGACAGGGCGGCACTGCTGCTGCACAGCGAGGAGGGCCGGGGTCGGCCGGGTTCGGAGTTTGCATGTTCTCCCCGTGTCCGCGTTAGGCTAATTGCCTTTCGTAGGTATGAGTGTGTGAGTGTGTGAGTGTGGAGTGTGTTGCATGTTCTGCCCCGATGGATTTGTGACCTGTCCAGGTGTATACCTTCCTCTCGCCCCAATGCATGTGTGTGTGAGCGTGTGTTTGTGTGTGTAATTGCGTGTGTGTGTGTCTAGTGTGTGCATGCCCGTTAGTGTGTGTGTGTGTGTGTGTGAGCATGTGAGTGTGTGCATGCGCGCGTTAGTGTGTGTGTGTGTGTGTGTGTTAGTGTGTGCATGCGCGCATTAGTGTGTGTGTGTGTGTGTTAGTGTGTGCCCTGAGAGAGAGTGTGTGTGTGTGTGTGTGTGTGACCTGTCCAGTGTGTGTATGTGTGTGTGAGTGTGTGCATCGTGCGTTAGTGTGTGTGTGTGTGCAATGCAGTGTGTGTGTGTGTGTGTGTGTGTGTTAGTGTGTGCGTATGTGTGTGAGAGAGTGTGTGTGTGTGTGTGTGTGTGTGTGTGTGATGTGCGTGCGTGTGATGTGTGTGTGTGTGTGTGTGTGTGGGGAGATTGCGTGAGGGGGGATTTTATTCTGTGCTGAATAAAAAGCTCATTTATGTTCTGTGCTCTGAGCCCGTGGAAGGAAGGGGGGGGATGTGGGCTGACTGTGGCCCAGAAAGGAAACATTGCTGCTCAGCCGCTCTGTAAAGATACACACCATACTGATGCGATCAATAGGATCAATGTGCAGACTCTGGCCTGCTGATTCAGAGTCCTCACCATGTTGAGTGGAAGGAGTGCTGATCTAGGATCAGTGTAGCCTTTTTGCTCATAATGGACAAGGTTAGGATATGGACAACCATATGACCCTATATCACCTGATCCTAGATCAGCAGTCCTACGGCCCCAGATCTTTGTGTTGTGCCTCTCCCCTTCATCGCTCTCCGTCTAGCACAGAAACAGAGGAGGGAGCGGTTATTTACCGCCACCAATTTACCCCCTTGCTCGCGATGACATTCATTTGCTGAATATGTTTGAAGTGGTGTTGAAAATGTCTATTAATCAGAAAAACTAAAAAATCATATTTATCTCTCCACACGTGGGGCCAAACTACCAAAGCAGACCATGATTGTGACCATGATTGTTCTATCAAGGCCATGATTTTAGCTTTATGAGGTCATGATTTTAGCTTCATGAGGTGATGATTTTAGCTTTATGAGGTCAAAGTTCTTTAAAACATTTTTTTTTTCAGAGGCATTGGGACTAAGCGCAGTGTATGTATATTGACATTTCAATCTCCTGAATGTTTGTGTCTATCAGCAGCAGAGTTGTGACAGAACTCTGTAACATGAGGCTGTGTTGGAAATGTATATTTAATCTCATACAAAGTGGTTTAATTCTGCAGGCATGGCAAGCGGAACACCTGTCCGTCATAACAAAAGTGCTCCGGTCCAAGTTTCTGTAATTATGCGCATGCTTAGCAGAGAGACAGCGACTACCCTTTACGCAATCCTCAGTTTGAACCCAGAACCCACCGGTCATACGTGCTGAGACCACAACCGCACAGCCAGCCTCCTCCTAATAACCGTTAAGAGGAACCTTTCAGGGTGAAACGTGATAGCAGACTTAACAGACACTGCACTAAATAAAGATACGGTTAGGGTACACTTTTGTTCCTCAGGGTACAAATGTGTACCCTACAGTTTATTCTACCTTCAAATGTACACATGAGATCCATCATGGCATGGATCTAACCCTTTCCCAGTGAAAAGGGTACAAATTGAGGAAAGGTACAGATATGTACCCAGGTAGGGTAATGAGTCCTTATTCACACTGGCATCCATATTGGAATTAAAATAAGGCTTGTACTGCAAGTGATATTATTTTTTTCACAAGGGTTCAATTATGTTCTTCTGATGAAAGGTGCAATTCAGTTCCCTACAGGGGTACATGCCACAGTGACATGCATTGGTGCTTTAATATGTACAACATGGTCTCTTTCAGTACATCCCTCTTAACAGTGAGGCACTAGCCTGACGCTCAGTGAATCAGGGGATTATTCTTCTAACCCAGGTTTTTTAAATATTTTGTTTCTGATATTTGTTCCAAATTTTTCTCCCAATTTAGTAGCCAATTACACCCTCTCTTTTTCATGTCAATCCCCCTCATATTGTGAGTTTGCTGCCGTAGTCCTGAGACCGGCAGTGACAAAGGCGATGTACTGTCTCCTCCGAGCCAGCACTTGCCAAGCCGTCGACTGTAACTCTGGTACACAGAGCCACTCCTGTACGCAGCGAGCTCATATTGGCTTCCCTCCCTGGGGCGGACAGCCAATTGCCACCCCACAGTGGCAGTCTCGGCCAGAGCCAAAACTGGTGCGGCCAGTGGAATCGAACCCCAGTCGCAGTGGCCAGCATCGGATGTTGTAACCGCGAGACCACCCGGGAGGCCCCCTAACCCAGGTTTTCAGACCCCCGGCTGCTCTGGGGCTTGAGAAAGAGGCCCCAGCTGGGGCACAGTAAGCCCTCGGTAATGGAGGGACAATATTAGTGTAAGCCCCTCCGTCGCTCCGCGCCCCGTCGCTCTGCGCCCCCAGGGGCTCCTGTGTGGTCCGGGCTGGCGGTGACGCCTGCGGGGGGGTTTGGCGGTGTTCGTCTCCGGGCCCCGTCTCGCCTCTCATCGATGCTCCGGTCTGTTCCGGGCCCAGCTGAACCCTCTGGCAGTCCCGCAGTCTGCTGATGCGTACGGAGTCATTTCCGACTGTGAGATTATCGTATGTTAATATCAGTCATGATTTTCACTGGCTGTTTATAAATCTATGTATATATATATATATATATATATAAATATATAAACAATATCAATGGTTTTAAATCTAAACATAATGTAATCCAATCCAAAATGTCAAATCCAATCTTAAATGTTCCTGTTTTCTGATTAAATGTGTACTTTTCTCTCCCCCGTCCCTCCCTTTCTCTCCCTCTTCTCTTGTCACTCTCTCTCTCTTCCCTGTCCTTTCTCTCTGTCACTCTCTCCCTCAGTTGCCTGTCTCCCTCTCTCTCTCTCTCTCTCTCCTCTTGTCTCTCTCTCTCTCCCCCTCTCTCTCTCTCCCTCTTTCTCTCTCTCTCTCTCTCTCTCTCTCTCTCTCTCTCCCTCTCTCTCTCTCTCTCTCTCTCTCTCTCTCTCTCTCTCTCCTCTCTCTCCCTCTCTCTCTCTCTCTCTCTCTCTCTCTCTCTCTCTCCTCTCTCTCTCTCTCTCCCTCTCTCTCCCTCTCTCTCTCTCTCTCTCTCTCTCTCTCTCTCTCTTTTCTCTCTCTCTCTCTCTCTCTCTATCTCTCTCTCTCTCCTCTCTCTCTCTCTCTCTCTCTCTCTCTCTCTCTCTCTCCCTCTCTCTGAATGGCGTTTGCCTGTGCATGGTGAGGAGGGATCTCACAGTGCACACATCCCCAGGGTCACACAGTGTGCCCAGTCTCTCTCCCCTCCCATCTCCAGCGCAGAGGGAGAGGCTGGTGTCCCAGTAGCCTCCCTGAATGGGAACTTTGTTTTCACCCATTTCGCCCCCTTTTCCATCGTATCCATCCAGGGTTTTCCAAGAAAACCTTGACAAGGTTTGGATTTCCTCACGGCAAGTATGCAGCCTGCGCACAAAGGCCTGTCAGGCCTGGGGCTTTGAGGTAGAGGGAGGGCGTTCAAAGAAAAACAAATGAAAGTATTGAAGGTTTATTTAAATCTCTCAATCCTACATTAACAGTGGTAATACAAGCTAATGATTAGCTACACATGGGTTGTGTGCTTTGAGATTCTTTTTTCCATTCCACTGGAATCTTTCACTTTGTATTTTTGTAGGTCACCAGTTAACATTTCGACAAGACCCCAAGGTCTTATAAAATGCATCTGGGGAGAATGTACACTGAGGCCTTGTCATGCTTGGTGTACGTCAAGCTGAACTCATTGACTGTTGAAAACCGCGGTGCGTAATTGAACAAGTTCACTTAACGAGTGAAAGAGTTAGGATGTAAATTTTGGTGCGTTAAGATGTACCTGTTAGCCTGCTGTTTAATCTTGAAATTTACACTTGATCCTGTTTTCCACAGAATTCAGTCCTGATTTGTGTGCAAAAGGTAATGTAGGGGCGTGTTCACTAAATAAAAAGGACTGTTCAGGTCCTGTAAAATGAGGGATATTATTCACTCAATAAATGGGTCTTCATAAGTAAATGTAGTAAAATAAATATCTTTTTATTTATTAAATTTTTTTTTTTTCTAAAATTTGTTTCAGATTTGTTCCGTTTTTCTCCCAATTTGGTGGCCAATTATACCCTCTATTTGCCCTCCCCCCAGAAGTCCGCCACTCATCTCTACGAGGCAAGCTAATTCTCAGAGGGCAGCGAACTCCGCTTCCTTTGAGACGGAATTCGCCCCCACCCATTTTCTGGAGACTCCCTTATGTGCGTCACAGCGGACCCGAGCCGGCTCACCCTCCCCCCTCCCCCTGGGGCGGACAGACAAACGCCTGATGACCAGGGCCGGTCTGGTAGAGACGGGTTTAGAACAGCGTCCCTGACAGGCAGCGCACACCTTTTGGATCAGACAAGATACGGTGCGTTAGACCGCTAGGACTGAGAATACGGAGCATTGTATGCTACCTGTTCATCACTCACCCAATTCAGATTATTGGGGAGAAACAAGGCTTGTATCTTTTGGGTAGTTAAACCCTCATATCCTTATTTGATTTTTGAGCACATTCTACATCTGTGTAGTTCCTTTAGGATGTGTGTATTTCCTGAGAAGGTCAGGAATTTGTTGCTGGACGACTCTGTGGCGCAAGCATTTGGTAGGCTGAATTTTTGACCCTAACAAGGCAAAAAAAAAAAAAAAAAGGACAATTTCATTACACAGTCAATCGGTTTACAGTTGTTTCAAATCTGTTCTCCTGGACATATCGTGTTCAGTCTAATTAGGTGCACATGACATCACCAGAGACACCGTGAGGAGAAATTACTCATCCAAGGGATGCATCCAAACATCAGTGAACATTCAGGGGGGGAAATGAG
The DNA here is from genome assembly GCA_029706075.1 of Aldrovandia affinis. NCBI lineage: Eukaryota > Metazoa > Chordata > Actinopteri > Notacanthiformes > Halosauridae > Aldrovandia > Aldrovandia affinis. Next base: position 2,915,238 of record JAINUG010000116.1, read on the forward strand.
AACAATATGGGGACGATAATGAGCGTTTGACATCATGCGGTCTTTCGGCGGGGTTAAGGACCCCTGTGCCCGCGTTGGAGCCAGCCCCCCCGTGTCCGGCTGCAGCCCTCTGCTTCAGCGCACCGCGGCGAGCTCCTCTGAGCTCGCGCCACGACGCCCTGGGCTGTCACGTCTCCTGAAGACAAAGCAAACTAAAGAGACTGACAGTGATTGATATCCCCCCCCAACCCCCTCACTGAGACGGGCCAGTTGGATCCAAACTAAAGAATTCCTCCAGGAAGGAAAAAGTCTGCCTCTGTTCGCAAGCCTGCTTTGGGTCTCTCAGAACGGCTCGAGCAGGATTCCCAGCTCGGTATTTACAGTGACCGCTTCCCCTCGCTGGCAGGTGGCCCATGGGAAAAAAACTGCAAAGACAAACACTGAACAATGGGAGTTTGGAGTAACGGGGAGTTTTGGAGTAACAGGGGTGCCACGGCACAATGGGGGCAAAGCTTCCCAAGTCTGCGCTCCGTGATGATACCCCCCGCGTCCAGACCACTGGACACACCTGCTGGGAGGCGGGGAACACCAGGCCAGACACCTGCTGGGAGGCCGGGAGCACCAGGCCAGACACCTGCGTATCGCTGAGTCCTCCCTGCACTGCAGGCTTGCTGCGACGGTGGGCAGCTGTGTGCAGCTGAGGTCAGGGCGCTGGTCCTGTAATCACGACTGTGGGTTCATGCCGTGGGATACCATGTGATGCAGCAGCTCTCAACCGATGCTGTGGGTCAGAATCTCAAGTAGGACACTTTTATTCAAAGAACATTTTATTCCCTTTTGTTTCCCTTCCTAATCATTAATTGTAGGCCTGTCCCATCACTATAGTGCCTTCCAATTTGGGGCGGGCGCACATCTTCACAGGCATTCCTCCTAAAAGAGGTACGACCATCACCTCCACCGCAATCCAACTGCAGACAGCCGATCGACCAGCAGAGTCTCGACACTCTCAGAGGAGTCTGTACACTCTCACTGTCACTGTGGCATGTACCCCTGCAGGGAACTGAATTGTACCTTTGGTCAGAAGAACATAATTGTACCGTTGCGAGAAAAAGAATGTTGCTTGCAGCACAAGCCTAATTTTCATCCCAATATGGCTGCCCGTGTGAATAAGACTTCATTACCCTACCTGGGTACAGATCTGTACCTTTCCTCAATGTTTAACTTTAAGATTAACTTTACTCCAAAAACAAAGAACAGTTTTCTGAATTTTAAGAACCATACAGTGCAGCACAGTACAGGGCACTTAAAGAGGGCTCTGTTTGTAAACACCCTCCTCTCAGGCCTTCACACTGTATCAGAGTACTTCACATCAATCGCGAGCACACAGCAGTCTCCCTACAGGAGTCAGCTGACCTGGGAAGTGGTAATGAAACCCAATGGTGCGTGAAATGGAGGCCCGCTGTGGCCTTGGCTTTACTGGGGGTTCTTTACCAGGTCATCATGCCATAACGCTACAGTTATCCAGAGCCAGGAAGCTGGAGAGACAGAGAGAGAGAGAGAGAGAGAGAGAAAGAGTGGGAGAGAGAGAGGGAGAGAGAGAGGGAGAGAGAGAGGAGAGAGAGAGACAGAGTGGGAGAGAGAGAGAGACAGAGGGAGAGAGAGAGAGAGAGAGGGGAGAGAGAGAGTGAGGGGAGAGAGAGAGAGAGAGGGGAGAGAGAGAGAGGGGAGAGAGAGAGAGAGAGGGGAGAGAGAGAGAGAGAGGGGGAGAGAGAGAGAGAAACAGAGTGGGAGAGAGAGAGAGAGAGGGGGGAGAGAGAGAGACAGAGAGAGAGAGAGAGAGAGGGGGAGACAGAGAGAGACAGACAGAGAGAGAGAGAGAGAGAGACAGAGAGACAGAGGGGGAGAGAGAGAGAGGGGGAGAGAGGAGAGAGGGAGAGAGAGAGAAAGAGAGAGAGACAGAGTGGGAGAGAGAGAGAGGGGGGGAGAGAGAGAGAGAGAGAGAGAGAGAGAAAGAGAGAGACAGAGTGGGAGAGAGAGAGAGAGGGAGAGAGAGAGAGAGAGAGGGAGAGAGAGGGAGAGAGAGAGGGAGAGAGAGGAGAGGGAGAGAGAGGAGAGAGAGAGAAAGTGAGAGACAGAGTGGGAGAGAGAGAGACAGAGAGAATGAGAGGAGGGAGAGAGAGAGAGCAAGAGGAGAGAGAGAGAGAAACAGACAGGCAGACAGACAGTCCTGGATGCCGCCACTTCGTCATTGATGTCATGGTTTAACGCGGGTGGTGGTTTAGCATGCGCGGCAAATCGGTGCAATTCTCAGCGTCTCTGAGCAATAAAGCCAATTCTCAGGAGTAATTACGCTAAGCTACATGCTTATGTTAACTAATAGCCCCTGTAGCAATTTGGCATTAACTACAATCATTCGCCAGGCAACACTGAACCTGATGGGGCGATAGCCAGGCGGCCTATCTGAGTCTGATCCACCAATTACCAGATTAACCCCGCATAATGGGAAAGTACAGGTTCCCTGGAGATTCCGTTCCCCTTATCAAAGAAATGTCTGCCTTGGACAATTTCATGAAATAAATATATATTTGCGTACACTTTTGTGTGGGTGGTCCCTGCCTTGTGTGCATTCCCAGAACAAGTGGAAATACTGTAATGATGCACCGTGGACTCCCAGTTACAGCCCAAACTCCCAGTAAATCCCAGCCCAAACTCCCAGTTACTCCCAGCCCAAACTCCCAGCTGACACAACATTCTCACAGAGTTTCTGAGGTGAAGCCCGGCCTCAACATCACATCACAGATCTGCTCTTCAGGCCGGCATCCATCAGAGCTCACTCATTTAGACATGAATTCACTGGCAGGGATTTTAAATGACAGGGTTTTCATTAACAAAACTTTGTTAGTTCTGGATTTGCATGGTGACATGATAGTATTATTTTATTATGTATCTGTGTTAACAACAACAACATTAATACCAACAAAAACAATAATAATATTATGATTATGGTTATGATTATGATTGTTATTTTTATTATTATCAGAACTCCAAAATAAACATCACATTTAAATTTAAATCCACACATTTTTTCTTTTTCTTTTATCATTAGCTTTTTTTCACAAATATTTTTTTAGAAAGCATTCAAATAATTAATGCAAATAATACTGAGAAATCCAACAAAGAAAATATGAAATTGTGACAAAAAACACATTGATCGGAATGTTGTGTCGTCAAACAATAACGGATGGATTCAGAGTTTGCATTTTTTAGTTTCAAACAGAAAGCCCTACAAGAGCCAATCAGAGCCGCAGGATGTTTACCGCGTTTACCGCCTCGCGGAGAGCTGTGTTAAAACGGGGGAAAGACCGAGAGCACAGTAACATGCTGTAGTTTTATATCATATATACGCTTTAAGTTATAAGTTATATAGGTTTTATATCATAGTCTTTGTTTCCTTGAAATCGAAGGCCTGTTATCCCCCCCAAAGTTAAGACTGCTGTGGAGGCTGGTACTAAATAGCGCATCCAGACCCAGTATCTAAAGGTTTGACACGTGAGTACACTTTCCTAACGTGACTGCGCTTCAATGTCTCAACAAAAAAGATGCAAAAGTAAACATTTTTAGCAGATTAATATTAATTTAATATATTTTCCCCCAAGCTATGATTGCAGTGTAACTGAAATTGCTATGAATGTAGTAGTCCTGGAATCATCTTGAATTATGAATAAAACAAAAACGGCTCACAATACTGAAAACACAAAGGTTTAGCTGCTCTGCTTGATAGTGGGCTAAAGTTGTAGTGAGCCTGTAATCGATTATGAAAATATGATTAACAATGCTAGTGTAATATGTGCTTGGCCAAACTTGTTAAAAAACGATGGAAAAAACCAATTCTAGCATAAACAAGAATCTCTTAATTCATACATCTAATTTACAATAAAATATGACCCACTACTTATTTTAATGAGACACCTTTGTATCAATACATATATATTTGTCATGTACACATTCTTGTACGTGTTGAATAATCGTTTATGTTGCTAATCTGACCAAAATTGTGCATGACTCTGCCTTTCCTCGTTATTAAAGCATAACATATCGTAGGAAATATAATTTATGAGGATATTCAAAATGAGAAATAATTGGGGAAATGTATTTGCCTACAGTCGCGCCAAAAACATACTGTACTTAATATAGCCTACGAAATATGTGTTTTTATTTTCTGCAATATGCGCGCATGCAGCAGTTTCTCGTGTGTTTGGTTTCCTCTGTAACACGTGAGGCTGGGATATGACGTCAGTCATTCTTATTGGCAGGAAACCGTAACCCGGAAGTTGATGCTGTTAGCTTGCTAGCTAGTTAGCATTAAAGGTCAACCGGAGGCTCCCAACATCCTGCAGCTGGTCGCTGTGAGTTGCTCTTTCTTGGTTCGTGAGATAATTGTTACAGAATTATGTTCATAAACCGCTCGTGATAAGATGTGAATTTAATGACCCGTGACCAGTGAGCCGTTGCGCTGCCAGTCGCGAGGAAGAGCCGTTGGGTTTGTTGTTAGCTCGCGAACAGGCTAGCTCACCACGCCAGTGTTGACAGATATAACTTCCTAGCTCGCTGGATGAAGAGCTCGTCCTGTTGTTGCGAACTTTGAATATTTAATTGCTGGGTATTTGATTAAAGGACATCGTGAGAAATATCGCACATTCTCATAAAGGTAAATAAAGATACTCATTTAGCTAGGAAGCGAGACGTCGTGGTTTTTCACCCCAGAGTGGAGGACCAGAGCCAGCCAGCAGTTATAACGGCACAGCGATGCTACAGCAACATATACCTCACGAGTAACGTCAATAGTGTTAAAATACTCGTATGGATGCGTTATAACCCCGCTAATGTATAGCTGGTTAGCTAGTTTGCTAGTTAACGTTACTGGTTGCTAAAGGTATCTACGTTAGCGGAAGTAGTTAGAATTTGCGTTTAATATCCGTGGATAATCAAACAGCACAGTTTCTTAGTTACTCTAGATGTCTCGTCATGACTCGTTACTAAAACCCTTTCACTGAGTTGTCGTTAACGTGAAATGCTAGCTGTGGTAGAAATAAGGTGTAGCAGACGCGATGTCTTGGGTATGTGGCGTAGCTACTTGTGAAACGATTTTCGGACCAAATGATTACTATGTGATTTTTTGTGTGTGTACGCGGTACATAAAGATATTAATGAGAGGAGAGTCCTTGCAATTGCCTAGAGGCACGCAGGTTGCTGGTTAAGACTTGGGGTATTTAAATACTGCACCATTTCCAACAAAACCAGATCCCTTTTAGGGTGATATCTGTCGTTTTGGACACACATAATGGTGGATTTTTGGTCGTGAACTGGAATTTGCATAATAGAATCCAGGGTTGGGCACTGCTGTTGCTCCCTTAAGCAAGTTGAGATTTTCATGATCAATTTATGGAGTTAATGGTCAACTACATAAATTAATAATGTATCATTTTAGTCTGATGTATGTAAGTCACCTGGATGCTGGGGTCTGTCTAGCAAAGCATTCTATGAGATGTGTGAATTATTTATATTTTGATTAATCATATGGGCTGGGATGCATGATATATTACATATTCATATATTTTGCTGGGATAAGCTGATAGTGATTTACAGTAGGCTCCATTTTTATTCGCACCCTTGATAAAGATGAACAAAAGAGATTGTATAAAATAAACTATATAAGTAATCTGGTATATTTTATGCTCAAAAAATGCAGAAAATTCCAAACCTATTTTTCCAGAAAACATCTGGATCATAATTATTCATACCCCTAACTATTATTTTAAATGTAATTCAACAAAAACAAATCTTTAAAAATATACAAATTATTTGAAGTCCATTGGAAGGTTATGGAACTATACAGTGGTCTACAGTGGTCTCCTGTTTCCCTCGGGTATAAAAATGAGGGAACACTCGTTTGAAATACTGTGCTCAGGCATCGTCATGGTGAAAGGCAAAGAACTCCCTGAAAGCATCAGACAAAAGGTTATTGACCTCTACAGATCAGGAGATGGTTACAAAAAAGTTAAAAGATACCGCTTTCCTGTTGTGTCAATTATTAGGAAGTCTGGCTAACCTGCCAGGTAGATGATGCAAGTCTATCTTGCCCCCACGTGTAGTGAGACGGATGGTTTGAGAGGCAAAAAGAAGTCCAAGGGGCACAGTTCAAGATTTCCAAAACAACCTGGCATCTTGGGGTTACAAGGTGTTTTGCATCCACAGGCCCTGGGGCCCTTATTAAAATAGATTGAACCATGAACTCCAGCATGTACCAACACATTTTGTCCCAAAATCTTGTTCTCTCTGCCAAGAAGCTACACCTTGGCCGCAGATGGACCTTCCAACAAGACAACGATCCCAAACATACGTCCAAAGAAACTAAGAAATGGTTGACAGAGCACAAAATCTGTATCCTGACATGGCCATCTCAGTCTCCAGACCTGAATCCAATTGAACATTTGTGGTTTGAACAAAAAAAACCAGTCCACAAATGTCAACTCAAGAATCTGAAGGAACTATAATAATTCTGCATGGAGGAATGGTTGAGGATCCCCCCAAGACGTTCCATAACCTCGTACGACACTACAGATGGTGACTACTTGCTGTTACAATGGCCGAGGGAGGAGCCACAAAGTACTGATAACAGGGGTGTGAATATTTGTAATTCTTGATTTTTCTGGGAAAAAAATAATAATTTGTTAACTGTTTGACTGTGGTTCGTTTTTAGGAATTTTTTGAGCATAAAATATATCTCATTACTTATATTGTTTATTTTATACGATCTAATTTGTTCTTCTTTATCAAGGGTATGAATAAAAATGGAGCCTACTGTAAATTAAACAAATGTAAACAAGTTTAACAATGTAAATTTAATGGGCTGATTTGTTGAATTTTAGTTTGAATGTCAGGCGAAATGGGAAACAAACAAACTACTTTTATTGCCCGATTCAGCTTAGCAGATGAAAACTGAAACACATTTTCATAAAGAAATAGATTTTTTATTTTATGAACACACATCTGTTTTGTAGGCATTGTGTAAAATAACTTTGTTTTCTTTGGGGCATGTAAACATTTTCTGAAAACCGTTGTTCATTGGCAGTATGAAAGCTATGGAAACTGAGCCATCAGACGTGGAAAAGACCTAATCGCGCGCTATTGCGGGGCTGGAGAGGTGTAATGTTGGGGAAATATATTAATCTCTTTTTAATGCGCCAAAAATGTGTTTACAGTCTGAGAATTACAGGTTCTCAGTGTGACGTGTGGAATAAACCACCTCAAAGCGTTATCTTTGAAACGCAGTGGGGGGCGTTCTGTTCTGTCAGACGAGTAAAGCCGTACCCAGAAGCCTTTGCGGGTGCCAGCTCTCTGTTCTCCTGTCGACTCCGTCATCACTGCAGGTAATGTGCCGCAATGCCTTAGAGTGGTCCCATTATGCCCAGCACAATGGAGACAGATGAAAGCAGTTGACTGGTTTTGTAAGCGGCGGTACCTGTCGCCCTGTTCCTTCGCTGGGTTCTGGAGGGTTTTTCCGAGCCGTGCGTTTGCCCACACTGGCCGCGCTGAAATGAGACGATCGCTCGCGTGCCGGACGGGACCGGTCAGTTTGCCGTGTGAGATGAAGTGCTTCGCGCTAAACTGCTGAACCTCGGAAATAAACAAGAATCTGTAGAGCTGCTATTTTCGCATTCCCTCATTTTCGTCTGCGTGCCGTGGTACGTTGTTAATATATGCATTTAAAGCAAACGTTTGTTCCACAGGTATACAGCGGGAGACAAACGTATAACCAACACATTTAGCGCTGACAGATGCACATAAGTTGCCCTCATTCATGATTTAAAAAAAAATTGCATTGTGTGTTCGAGGCTTAAAGTAAGCCAGCAATAGCACGGCCAAACTGGCACTGGTGATTGATGATGTTACCGGCGTTGCTTTGCCAACCCTCAATCGAGTTATAGGCCTTTGTACTGGTCTATAAGGAATAGTTTCTTACAAAACTTCAGGGTGAAACATCTTTGGCCCAAGTTTATTTGTTTATGTATTTTTTACTAACCTTATGCTATCTTTACCATGGTGGGAAGCAGGAGACTGGCTGTATGGTTTGTAGTGGAGTGTAGTATTAGACACGGCGTATGAAACTGTCAGATAAATCCAAATGGCACCAAAACAAGCTTCATTCTACTCTGTGAGGCACAGCAGAGGTTGTGGGGCTGGGCCAGAGGGTGAGGTGGATAGTCACTGCCAGTGTAGTGTAGTGGTTAGGGAACTGGGCTTGTAACTCAGAGGTTGCTGGTTCGATTCCCAGGTGGGGCACTGCTGTTGTACCCTTGAGCTAAAGGTACTTAATTTGAATTGCTTCAGTAAAATATCCAGCTGTATAAATGGATTGTATGTAAAGAAATGTGAACTGTGTAAGGTGCTCTGGATAAGAGTGTCTGCTAAATGCCTGTAATGTACTCTCACATAACCCTGGCTGTGTTTATTTTTTATTAGTTTCTAATTTGGTTGCCAATTATACCCTATATTTATCTCAATTTACCCTTCCCCACGAGTCCGCCGCCCGTCCTCCGGGTAACGAGCCAATTCTTCCTGGGCCGGTAGATCCGCCTCCTCCGAGACGGAACCCGACCACAGACGCCCTTCCTGCTCCTCGACAAACCCGAGCCGGCTCACCCTACCCCCTCCCCCTGGGGCGGACAGTCAAATGCCGCCCCCGATCGGGGCTGACGGCCAGGGCCAGTCTGGTAGAGACGGGTTTCGAACCGTGTGGCTGGGTGTGTTTAATCTGATGTCTTCCCCCCCACACACACCTCTTGCCCTCTTGCTGGCTGTCTGGGGCTCATGTGTTGGTTATCCACGCTCAGCGCGATGCAGTCCTGCAGTAGGGGAACACTCCAGTACCTCCCAGTATACAGTACCTCCCAGTATACAGTACCTCCCAGTCAAAACAAATAAGGATTATGAGTTCTAAGCTGTCTTTAAAATGTAATGTCCCTCTGAGTTTGACAATTCAGTCTCGCTGAGAATGGTGTCTGACAGAACTTCATGTTCATTCACGATGTTGATTGAACAGCTGTCTCTCTTTCTGTTTGGATTAGTGCTGCACACCTTGGACACAAAGGCAGGTAACCAGAGGAGCCTCAGCTGTGTGTGGCGTTGGTCTTTGTTGTTCACGATCTCCTGCATTAAAAGCCTCGATGTGCGATGTGGATAATCTGCCCCCTCTCTCTCCTGCTTTGAGGTGCAGTCAGAGCTGTCTCACCCATCAGCCGCCCTAACTGTGGTAATTATCGAGATCGGCAGGTGGCGGGATCGCCGGAGTGGCGTCACTTTTTGGCATGGACGGTGGCTGGGCGGGTTTCGCTTCAGCTGCAGCGGCCAATCAGAGACGGCCTTGTTGTGAAGTTGTGAGTGCGATTACCAATCCCCTGCTGCACAGCTGGAGACAGCCCAGGCCGTTCAGCCCTCAGCCCACCTGCTAGCACCCTCTCTGACCGGCACGCTAATTACTGCAGGGCTAACAAGCCTTAGTGGCCAGTGAAACAACCTAACCAACGCTGCTGTTCACTTTGACCTCCTGGCTGCAGTAGATCCTGGATCCTGGACCAGTAGCAGACGAGCAGTAGAAGCGCGAGTGCTGTTACAGCTGGAACAGGGAAATTTGCACTGTTAGTGCTTTCCACGGTTTTCAAAGCTTAAGGTATAATATCATTAATGTGGCTTAAGCCGGGTGATGTTGTTGCTCGTAAAGATATGCCAAACAATAATAACATCTCCTCCCCCACCCCTCCCTCTTTCTGTTCTGTTGTTTTTTTGGTGAAAATCCATGATTCCACTTCGCAGTGGCCGAGCTGGCGTGTCCCAGGAAATGTGCATTAAGCTGTTAGAGCATTAGCGTTTGGGTTGGAGGGGCGCCATCCTCGCCGCGTTCCCGCTCACGGCCTTCCTGTCACTGTTCCGTGTCGCGCGACCCGGCCTGGGGCGGCCCTCTGACGGATCGCTGGCCGCTTCCTGCCCTCCGCGCCGCCTCTAATTGGACGTTTGGGTGGCCCTGCTTATTTACTCTGCTGGAATGCGGTGGGTTATATTTTCATGGCACTTTCTCAGCAGTGCAGCGTTACAGATCCCAGCAGTGAGCCTCAGAGGAGCGGAGGGAGGAGGGAGGCGGAGGGAGGGGAGGGAGGGGGGGTGGGACTGATACCCCCTCCCAATGCTGCGCTGCCGCCCCACCGCCCCGCACCCTGCCACCCCGGTCTCTCACACGCTAGGGCCCACAGTCAGGACCCTCTCATGTGGACGCACCCTCAGCCGCAACGCAACAAATCCACTAGCGGCCGGTTCCCCCTACACTCAGCATTTCTTACATTTTGTTTTCTGATTTTATCCCAATTTGGAAGCCAATTACACCCTCTATTTTCAGGTCAATCCCTCACTCATAGTCCCGCTGCCGTAGCCCTGAGACCGGCAGTGACTAAGGCGAAGTATCGTCTCCTTCAAGCCGGCACCCGCCATGCTGTCCACCGTACACTCTGGTACTCCAGAGCCACTCTTATGCGCAGCGAGCTCATATCGGCTTCCCTCCCCCTCCCTGGGGCAGACGGCCATTTACCGCCCCCTAGTGGCACTCCCGGGCCAGAGCGACTCTGGCGTGGCCGGTGGAATGGAACCCCGGTCCCAGTGGCCAGCGTTGAACGTTGAAACCACTACACCACGCGGGAGGCCGTAACACTCCACATCTTACACCTTTTACTGCTGTAGTTATGACTACACCTTACATTACACACTTAGAATTTACTCCTGCAGTGAGTACACTCTAGAAACATAGTATGTACAACTGTATGCACATTTTGCAGTTAGCATTTACTACTTTAGCTATGAATTCTGTTTACATTGAACGAATAGCACACTGCTGTAGTTATTACTGCGCTACATTGTGTTCTTTAGAATAGTGTTAAGACATGCCTTGTTGTCTCATTTTGTCGTTTTGGTTTAACACTCCCTTTTTTTTGCGCCAGTGATAACGTAGAACTTGATATTGATAGTAACCCGTTCAGTCGACTGGCCAGTCCTTTACTCTGAGGTTCTTCTGTATTAAACAGATTCACAGACAACAGACACAATTTCCATCCTTGTTTGATCTGTACCAGTACGCAGTTCACTATGGAACTTTGTTTGTGTGGGCATTTCATACAATTTCACTGAGAAATCTGAAATGACAAAGATAGATTACACAATAGAATAACCAATAGAATAACACAACCCAATAGAATTACCAATAGAATAACACAACACAATGGAATAACCAATAGAATAACACAACCCAATAGAATAACACAACACAATAGAATAACACAACACAATAGAATAACCAAAATGGAGGTCCTCATTGTGCTGCTGTCTCCATTTTGGGTCCTTTAATATAAACCCTTTGTAATGTTTCAATAGTTAATCCTTTAATAACATGTTCACTAAATTAATCTTCCATGATATTGGGATTGTGTTTATTGTTCCAGTGTTAAATCAGGAGTCAGTGCCTGGCCAGGGAAGGGGGAAGAAGGAACAAACAAACAACCAATCAAACCATAACAAACAAGAATGAATAATGCGTGCACTTGACCTATGCTGACTCCACTTTCTCATACGCTCGAGGGATTAGCTCTGCCACCGAGCGAGAGTGCTGACTCATCGTGGTTTAAATGACCGGCCACTGGAGAGGCAGCTATCCTCAGGTCCAACCCAAACGTCCACATTTACACCAGTCACCTGCGCTCCATCTCAGGATGATAATATAATAATATAATAATATACGCAATTTAGCAGACGCTTTTATCCAAAGCAACTTACAGTAGCGAATGCATACATTTTTCAGTATATGTGGTCCCAATGGCAATTGAACCCACAACTTAAGCTTTGCCAACGCCGTGCTCTACCTACTGAGCCACACAGAACCACGCTCTACCTACTGAGACACACAGAACCACGCTCTACCTACTGAGACACACAGAACCACGCTCTACCTACTGAGACACACAGAACCACGCTCTACCTACTGAGCCACACAGAACCACGCTCTACCTACTGAGCCACACAGAACCACGCTCTACCTACTGAGACACACAGAACCACGCTCTACCTACTGAGCCACACAGAACCACGCTCTACCTACTGAGACACACAGAACCACACTCTACCTACTGAGACACACAGAACCACGCTCTACCTACTGAGCCACACAGAACCACGCTCTACCTACTGAGACACACAGAACCACACTCTACCTAATGAGACACACAGAACCACACTCTACCTAGTGAGCCACACAGAACCATGCTCTACCTACTGAGCCACACAGAACCATGTTGAAAGGGTATGTAGACGATTAGCCTTTATTGGGATAATTTGTCACGCTGGATGGTTTCCGTATGAGGTGTGAATACATTTCCTAGACGGTTCAGGCAGCTTATTGGTCGGTCTCTTGGGAATGATCTCTATTATTCCAACCTTTCTGTCGCCTATGGGTGATGGCGGGGAAACCGCTGTTGTGTTGAGTGGAGCCCCCTGTTTCTGACTCAATCCCAGTCAGAAAACGATACGATTCTCAGCAAGCTTGGGCAACATCCGCTGTCAAAAGTGAATATACGCTATCCCATTCTGGCTGCTGTTATGAAGGATTTATGTATATATTTATGTCCTTAACAAGAAAAACAACAACTTTGTAACGGGATATTTTTTGAGGCAGTTTAGTTCAGACATGGAGCAGGATGAGATGTCATGGTGGGAAGATGTTTATAAAACATCTGTATATATATCTTATATCTGTCCTTCTGGCTTTCTGTTATTTTTAGCACACCCAACAGAAAGACGAAGCTTAGCGCATGTTCAAACATGTATCTTCTCTCACAGAGTAATACTGCGAATGCATGTTCAAACATGTATCTTCTCTCACAGAGTAATACTGCGAATGCAAGTGTGTTTCCACACAGAGTAAGTGTGTTTACTGCGAATGCAAGTGTGTTTCCACACAGAGAATAAGTGTGTTTACTGCGAATGAATGTTTCCACACAGAATAAAGTGTGTTTCCACACAGAGTAATACTGCGAATGCAAGTGTGTTTCCACACAGAGTAATACTGCGAATGCAAGTGTGTTTCCACACAGAGTAATACTGCGAATGCAAGTGTGTTTCCAGCTAGCGCACCTTGCGAATGAGTCAGGTGAATGCAAGTGTGTTTCCACACGTTACTTGAATCCAGCCAGTGCTAGTATTCCAGGAGACTCCTTCCTCGTGATTTCTCATTTTTAGTTCACCGAACCCTGCTGGCCTAAAGGTCTGCTTTGGTAAAAATCCTGAACTCTTCTAGGTCTCACCTTGGCTACGCCCAGCTTCTGATCTGAACAGGCGTGAGGTTGGGAATAGCTGGGTAATGTGTTTTTGTAATTAAATTCACAGCTTGATGACTCTTACAGCAGGTGAATGAGAGATGGGGGGTTAATGGTCAGAGGTTAATGGTCAGTTGAGCAGCAGTGGTCCCCATAGCAGGTTCTGGGTGTGAGTCTCCCGCGCGGCTGAGTGTCCGCTGTCTGTCTGAGGGGGTGGAGTTTCCCGCGCGGCTGAGTGTCCGCTGTCTGTCTGAGGGGGTGGAGTTTCCTGTGTGCGCACAGCTAGGCCGTTTGACCCCGGCTTTGTAGCAGAAACAAACCCTCATGTTGGGCTCTTCTGTCATGGTGGACTTACTCTCGCTCCGTCTCCCTGGGTCGTCTCAGGACATCGTTGTGTCAGCGCTTTCCAGTAATAAGGAGAACCCGAGTGTTGGAAGCCCTGTGTGCTTTTCCACACAAGTGCAGACGAGTTTAGTGCATCTTCCCAGACAGCAGCTGAGTGGGAAAAATGCCTGGATGTTTTCAGTACATTAGGATAGATTTATAATCGTTAACATTGTCATATTAATCTGGCCTGAAACAGAGTGATACAATTCCGTTTTGATCAGTGTGTATTTGCGTGTCTGATGGAGCTATATATCACATGCTGTTTGTCTATTTTATACCGTAAGGCACACGTTGCATCAAATCCTTGAAGCGAAGGTCTTTGATGTGCGGCCCCTATTTTTGTAATATGGCACATCACTGATTAATCCGAATCCACCCCATGCAACATTTCCCTACTTTTAGGAGAAACATTGTGCTGTGCGATGCTGGAGATATTGTTTGGTTTTGAGCGCTTCTCTTCCAAATGTTCATTTCTTTCCTAACCATCAGGTTAAACCTGTGCATAAATAGTCCGTGTTGTGGATGTGAGTGTGTAGTGAGTGTGTAGTGAGTGTGTAGTGAGTGTGTAGTGAGTGTGTAGTGAGTGTGTAGTGAGTGTGTACTGAGCAGCGCTGTTTGAGTCAGGTCCAAGGGGCAGGGTTCTCTCTCTCTCTCTCCCTCTCTCCCTCTCTCCCTCTCTCCCTCTCTCCTCTCTCTTTCTCTCTCTCTCTCTCTCTCTCTCCCTCTCCCTCTCCCTCCCTCTCCCTCTCTCTCTCTCTCTCTCTCTCTCTCTCTCTCTCTCTCCCTTTCTCCCTCTCTCACAGTGTGTTTCTACAGCAGTGCACTAGGTGTTAATCAGTGTAATACTAGCCTGAGGAATGTTGTTAAAAAAAAAAAAATCCTACACTCTAGATTACAGCCTGAAATTTCTGTTCAAATAGTAAACGTAAATATCAGTGTTTGGATAAAAGCAGTCCTTGATCACATGGTGTTTGTTTAAGGTTTTGGCCGTGGGACGGGTGGGTTTTGGGTCCCGGGACCCACAGAGGGTGGAGGTGTGTGCAGTGGTGGGTCCCCCCTCCCCAGGGCTGAAAGGGACCCTTTGTGTGGCCCGCAGACACGGCCCTGCAATCGCTCCCATATGTGTCCCCCTCGCGCAGGTGAAGCGCAGCGCTCAGGAGGAACACAGCGCTGCTCCACAGCTCTGCTGATCACGCCGAACACACAGCGCTGCTCCACAGCTCTGCTGATCACGCCGAACACAGCGCTGCTCCACAGCTCTGCTGATCACTGCGTACGGCCCCACAGGCAGATTGGCATCTGTAACCTTGGTGTTCTTTTGGTGACGGTGATGTTTGGTGTCAGTCTCTTTTTTTGGACCAAACCTAGGCTGAGCCATGGATCCCCCGTGTGTGTGTGTGTGTGTGTGTGTGTGTGAGTGTGAGTGTGTGTGAGTGTGTGTGAGTGTGTGTGTGAGTGTGTGTGAGTGTGTGTGTGAGTGTGTGTGAGAGTGTGTGAGAGTGTGTGTGTGAGTGTGTGAGAGCCCGTCATGTTCCTCTGTGTGTCCCCGGGCCTTGAGGTTGCCGTTGGGCTCAGGATCAGCGATGTCAGGAGGCTACCCCCCCCCCCCAGGGTAACTCAAACGCCTGAGTTCTGCGCTCACGTTATTTACTGCATGCTTACTGTCACCTTGCAGGTGCCACTCACACTGGATATCACGTATCGGGTGTCATGGGAACCGTGTGTTTTACTCATGTCAAACGATGTAACACAATGCTGTTCCTGAAAAAAGTGGAAGGATAGGAAATATTGTGTTACTGGAGAAAACAAACAAAAATCACACACCCCGAACAGTCGCCCAGCGAAGCGTGTTTAGCGGTTTTCTGGAGAGCCGGCCGGCCAGCTTGGGCGTTCTGTGTTCCGCACGGTGGTCCTGCGCGGCCGAATCAAAGGCTGTTTGTCCAGGATGCGGCCTGAAGACACATTGTGCTGTTTGTCCAGGATGCGGCCTGAAGACACATTGTGTTGGGCCTGATTGTGCTTCGCCTCTCGGTGGGTGGCAGCGGCGTGGGCCAGATCGGCCCTTTGATACGCCGAGGGAAGTCCACAACACCGGAGCGTCTAAATACAGGGCCTGATCGCCACGGGAGACAGGGGCAGGGCTTCACCGAGGGGGCTCGTGAGAGGAGGAGAGAGAGGGAGGAGAGAGAGGGAGGAGAGAGAGGGAGCGGGGAGGAGAGGGGAGAGGGAGAGGGAGAGAGGGAGAGAGGGAGAGGGGAGGAGAGGGAGAGAGGGGAGAGGGAGCGGGGAAGAGAGGGAGAGCGAGGGAGAGGGAGCGGGGAGGAGAGGGAGAGGGAGCGGGGAGGAGAGGAAGAGAGGGGGAGATGGAGAGGGAGAGAGGGAGCGGGGAGGAGAGGAAGAGAGGGGGAGATGGAGAAGGAGAGAGGGGGAGAGGGAGATGGAATTAGAGGGAGAGGGAGAGAGGGAGTGAGTGGAGAGGGAGAGGAAGAGAGAGGTGAGGGGGAGACTATGAGAGGGGGAGAAAAGGTTATCACAGCGTATAGTTTTTTTTGTTATGGTTTATGAATTGTGCCGTGGCTGCAATGCTACGTTTCTTTGTCGTTGCTGTTAACAACTATATTAGAGGAACAAAGCAGTTATCTGCTTCCACATCGCACTGTGTGTTCAGTGTGTTTTAATTGGTGCACAATGCGATGTGCTGGGGTGTAGTTTGTGGGATGTTTGCGTCTCTCTCTCCGTCTCCAGTGTCCAGCATCGATGCATATCATTATCGCCGTTGTTTCCATCTGCTTTGAGACGGTCGTTTGTGTCGTAATCCTGCGAGCGTTCGCTCAGCTGCACCGCCTCTCCAGGCATTCCTCACGCATTCCCTGCTAATGCGCCGCGAAAACTCCACGCATGGGAGCGCAGGGAATCTCAGCCCAGTGAAAAAGCTATTACCAGGTTCATGTTCTCCGTCGTGTGTGTGTTCCACCTCGAGAACTCCCCCACACGCCCCCTCCCACCCCCTAATCAGCTTCAGAGGGCCGGCGCTGCGTCACACAGGGCTCAGGCTGCATCGTGACCGCTTGTTTGTGCGACTGTACATCAAACCGGCCGAGCCCGCCAAAGCGTTTCAGCTTTTTACTGGACTTTGTGTCGTTTTTTACGAGAAAAAAAAGTTAAAACTCTGGTTCATCCGCCTAAATTGGAGTTCAGTTTTCTTTTTTAAATATAGGCAAGAGCACAACACTTTTGTTTTTATCAATTTATGTGTTTTGTGTTGTTGTATGTTTCTTTGAGTTTGTTGGCTTTGGGTTGGAGAAGGGGTTTGTTGTCGGCCCACGGTGGGAGCGGTGCCACCCTGCCCCGCCCAGGGGGATTGTGGGTAGGGCCGAGTCGCCGCTGCTGCATGAATGATGCTGTGTGGAAAAACTACTGTTTGTTTTTGGAGGGGAAAAAAACATAAATTGTTGAAAATGGCCTTTTCCAAGTAAAACAAATCTCCAGGTTTTACATCAATTAAAATGTTAACACTGGAGAGGCGATTATGGCCTCCTGGAGGGAGGGGTGTCGTTCACGGAGAGAGGAGCGAGAGGGAAGCGTGAGCTGGCCGTGAGCTCGTTGGCTGTTGACTCTTCACCGCACGCTCTTGTGTTGTTGGGTGAGGACGCAGCCCTGTGAGGTCCCTCCCCTGGCGCACACTGATGATGTCAGCAGGACGTGGGAAGGCCCTTGTGTCAGTGATCCATGGCGCACACTGATGATGTCAGCAGGACGTGGGAAGGCCCAGGGAAGGACATTGGCCATTGTGACATCACCAAAAGGGAGGGGTGTAGATCCAATCAGCAGGATCCCCTGTGTGTGTCCAGACTTCAGGGTGAGAGTGCGTACATGGGGGGGTCTGTGTGTGTGTGTGTGTGAGAGAGAGAGAGAGAGAGAGTGTGCGTGCGTGTGTGTGTGTGTGTGTGTGTGTGTGTGTGAGAGAGTGAGAGAGTGCGTGTATGTGTGTGTGTGGGGGGGTCACAGGAGCAAAGGCCTCCATTAGGCTCGAGTCCTAGACTCAACAAACCCGCCCCGGCAAACAGGAAGCCGATCCCGCAGTGCCCCCCCCGCCCCAGATCGACCCCTCCCCAGTGCCCCCCCGCCCCAGATCGACCCCTCCTCAGTGCCCGCCCCGCCCGTGTGGGGGGGGGGTTACGCAGCGCCACATTAACGACCCCCCCGTCCCGCTAATCAATCCCGCGCTCAGACGGAGTCGATGGCGGGAGAAACACGGGGGAGTGTGCGCTGCCTGCTCCTTATTCAGGGAACACAGAAAACCTTTATCATGCAAACCAGCGCTAACTTTCCACAGAAACGAACCTGGAATTCATTCACTTTCCGCTCTTCTGTTCACATAAACACATTTAGCTGCGCTGCATTGGCATTGCCAGCATACATATGCACATGTAAGGACTTCACTGGCAGGAGATTTAGAACTCAGATGAGATTTAAAACATTTTTTAAAACTGCATAGAAAGGTGTATTTCAGGCCCAGGGTTGGTCTAAAGCTGCAGTAGAAATAATATTAATTTTGTTTAAAAACTTACGTTTTGTTTTTGCACGGTTTGCTCTCGTAAGAAGTGTGTGTTTTTGTGGATGGAAGCCCATGGCTGCTGTGGAGGTGGGAGAAGACAGCAGCTGCATTGTGGGTCGCGGTGTTCCAGCGTGCTCTGCTGCCCTCTGGGGGCCGTGGGTGGAACAGCAGCGCTGAAGATGCTGCTGATCCAGGTCTCTCCCCTGGGGGCAGCCGGGCGTCTGCACACGGCACGCATGTCTCTGCACACGGCACTAGGAGTGGGCGCTATACCGGTATGAAAGTGACTACCGGTATTATGCTGCGCCACGATATGGATTTTGCTATACCGTGGATACCGTTATATATTCATAAATTCTAATTTGGCATTCATATTTTTTGTTCAAAATTTCAATTGAGTGATAGTAGTTAGTAGCTACATCTATTTTTTATTTTAATCTAACCTCCAGGTTCCTACGAAAAAAAGAAGCATGTTAATATGTTGACCTATTTTTTTGAGCGGACGTTTTATGCATTTGTTGCGCGCATGTAGCAACAAACAAGCGTGCAGGCAGCTGCAGTTAGCAGGCAGACTACGTACTAATATTTATAGCCTATTACAAGTGCAAAAGGGAAGAATCGAAAATGAGCGAACATGCAGAAAGTGATGTTGCTCAAGAGCAGGATGATGACGAACTGGTTAAAAAGAAAGGGGCTCCTCTGTTGTTTGGAACTGGTTTGGGTTCAAAATCTCCGACCTCGACCAACAAACAATACTATGCAAGTTGTGTCGCCGTGTTGTTTTAGCCAAAGGTGGAAACACCAGCAACCTGTTTACCCACCTGAAAACCATGCATGTCTGTGAATATGAGGAATGTACCCGAATGCGTGAAACAGTTAGTCCAGGAGCTCGCCCGAAGACAAGCCAGACTCCCCCTCAGCAATCAATCAAGTCATCATTCGCTGCCGGTACTCGCTATAACTCTTTCTGGTTATATAAGGTTAAGATACATATTTTGCCTTAACTAATGTCATTTAACTAAGAAGGGTTATTAAAATGTGATTCAGATTTTTTTCTCATATATCGTGATATCATATCGATATCGTCTGGACAGGGGAAAATATTGTGATATGAATTTTAGCTACACGGCACGCAGGCTATCTTCCCCGCTGCGCGTCCCGTCACCATGGGGACCGCGGCTCTGATACTGCCCTGTATGAGACCGCTATGAGACCGTGAGATATGAGACCGCTATGAGACCGCTATGAGACCGCTATGAGACCGCTATGAGACCGCTATGAGACCGCTATGAGACTGTTATGAGACCGGGCCGCTATGAGACCGCTATGAGACCGGGCCGTTATGAGACCGCTATGAGACCGCTATGAGACCGCTATGAGACCGGGCCGATATGAGACCGTCTCCTGAGCGTCTCCTCAGTGCGCTGAGA